>CM044305.1:21862488-22289988 GCA_024291935.2 Okapia johnstoni | reverse complement strand
CTCTGGATGCAGTAGACCTTAGTATGGCATAAGCCCTCTTGGAGGTCACCAGTAACCCCACCACAGAGCTGCCAGAACTTACACAAGGCTGGGGAAACAGACTCTTGGAGGGCACAAACAAAACCTTGGAAAAAGGAGCAGTGACCCAACAAGAGACTGACCCAGACTTGCCCGTGAGTGTCCAAGAGTCTCTGGCGGAGGCATGGATCTCTGGTGGCCTGCTGCAGGGTGGGGGCACTGAGTACAGCAGTGCATGATTGGGACCTTCTGAAGGTCACCATTATCATCATTATCTCCAGCATAGTTTGGCCTCAGGTCAAACAACAGGGAGAGAACACAGCCCCGCCCATCAACAGATAATTGGATTAAAGATTTACTGACCATGGCCCCACCCATCAGAACATGACTCAGTTTCCCCCTCAGTCAGTCTCTCCCATCAGGAAGCTTCCACAAGCCTCTTATCCTTCTTCATCAGAGGGCAGACAGAATGAAAACCACAATCACAGAAAACTAACCAAACTGATCATATGGACCACAGCCTTGTTTAACTCAATGAAACGATGAGCCATGCCCTGTAGGGCCACGCAGGAGGGACATGTCATGGTGGAGAGTTCTAACAAAACGTGGTCCACTGGAGAAGGGAATGGCAAACCACTTCAATATTCTTGCCTTGAGAACCCCATGAACAGGATGAAAAGGCAAAAAGATAGGACACTGAAAGATGAACTCCCTAGGTTGGTAGGTGCCCAATATGCTACTGGAGATCACTGGAGAAATAACTGCAGAAAGAATAAAGAGATGGAGCCAAAGCAACAACAACACCCAGTTGTGGATGTGACTGGTGATGGAAGTAAAGTCCAATGCTGTCAAGAGCACTATTGCATAGGAACCTGGAATGTTAGGTCCATAAATCAAGGCAAATTGGAAGTGGTCAAACAGGAGATGGCAAGAGTGAGCATCAAAATTTTAGGAATCAGCAAACTAAAATGGACTGGAATGGGTGAATTTAACTCAGATGACAATTATATATACTACTGTGGGCAGGAATCCCTTGGAAGAAATGTAGTAGCCACGATGGTCAACAAAAGAGTCCAAAATGCAGTACTTGGATGCAATCTCAAAAACAACAGAATGATCTCAGTTTGTTTCCAAGGCAAACCATTTAATATCACAGTAATCCAAGTCTATGCCCCGACCAGTAATGCTGAAGAAGGTGAAGTCGAATGGTTCTATGAAGACCTACAAGACCGTCTAGAACTAACACCCAAAAAAGATGTTCTTTTCATTATAGGGGACTGGGATGCAAAAGTATGAAGTCAAGAAACACCTGGAGTAACAGGCAAATTTGGCCTTGAAGTACAGAATGAAGCAAGGCAAAGGCTAATAGAGTTTTGCCAAGAGAACTCACTGGTCATAGCAAACACCCTCTTCCAACAACACAAGATTCTACACATGGGCATCACCAGATGGTCAATACTGAAATCAGATTGATTATATTCTTTGCAGCCAAAGATGGAAAATCTCTATACAGTCAGTTAAAATAAGACAGGGAGCTGACTGTGGCTCAGATCATGAAATCTTGATTGCCAAATTCAGACTTAAATTGAAGAAAGTAGGGAAAACCACTAGACCATTCAGGTATGACCTAAATCAAATCCCTTATGATTATACAGTGGAAGTGACAAATAGATTCAAGGGATTAAATCTGATAGACAGTGCCTGAAGAACTATGGACAGAGGTTCATGACATTGTACAGGAAGCAGTGACCAAGACCATCCCCAAGAAAAAGAAATGCAACAAGCCAAAACGGTTCTCTGAGGAGGCCTTACAAATAGCTGAGAAAAGAAAAGACGTGAAAGGCAAAGAAGAAAAGAAAAGATATACCCATTTGAATGCAGAGTTCCAAAGAATAGCAAGGAGAGATAAGAAAGCCTTCCTCAGTGATCAATGCAAAGAAATAGAGGAAAACAATAGAATGGGAAAGACTAGAGATTGCTTCAAGAAAATTAGAGATGCCAAAGGAATATTTCATGCAAAGATTGGCACAATAAAGGACAGAAATGGTATGGACCTAACAGAAGCAGAAAATATTAAGATGAGGTGGCAAGAATACACAGAAGAACTGTACAAAAAAGATCTTCATGACCCAGAAAATCACGATGGTGTGATCACTCACCTAGAGTAAGACATCCTGGAATGCAGAGTCAGTGGGCATTAGGAAGCATCACTATGGACAAAGCTAGTGGAGGTGATGGAATTCCAGTTGAGCTGTATCAAATCCTAAAAGATGATGCTGTGAAAGTGCTGCACTCAATATGCCAGCAAATCTGGAAAACTCAGCAGTGGCCACAGGACTGGAAAAGATCTATTTTCATTCCAATCCCAAAGAAAGGCAATGCCAAAGAATGTTCAAACTATGCACAATTGCACTCATCTCACACACCAGCAAAGTAATGCTCAAAATTCTCCAAGCCAGGCTTCAACATTACGTGAACTGTTAACTTCCAGATATTCAAGCTGGATTTAGAAAAGGCAGAGGAACCAGAGTTCAAATATCCAACGTCCGTTGGATCATTGAAAAAGCAAGGGAGTTCCAGAAAAACATCTACTTCTCCTTTATTGACTGTGCCAAAGCCTTTGCCTGTGTGGATCACAACAAACTGTGGAAAATTCTTCAAGAGATGGGAATACCAGACCACCTTACCTGTCTCTTGAGAAATCTGTATGCAGGTCAAGAAGGAACAGCTAGAACTGATCATGGAACAACTGACTGGTTCCAAGTCAGGAAAGGAGTACGTCAGGGCTATATATTGTCACCCTGCTTATTTAAGTTACATGCAGAATACATCATGGGAAATGCTGGGTTGTACAAAGCACAAGCTGGAATCAAGATTGCCAGGAGAAATATCAGTAACCTCATATATGCAGATGACACCACACTTATGGAAGAAAGTGAAAAAGAACTAAAGAGCCTCTGATGAAAGTGAAAGAGGAGAGTGAAAAGTTGGCTTAAAACTTAACATTCAGAAATCTAAGATCAAGGCATCTGGTACCATCACTTCATGGCAAATAGGTAGGGAAACAATGGAAACAGTGACAGACTTAATTTTGGGGGCTTGAAAATCACTGCAGATGGTGACTGAAGCCATGAAATTAAAAGATGCTTGCTCCTTGGAAGAAAAGCTATGACCAACCTAGGCAGCATATGAAAAAGCAGAGACATTACTTTACCAACAAAGATCCGTCTAGTCAAAGTTATGGTTTTCCAGTAGTCATGTATGGATGTGAGAGTTGGACTATAAAGAAAGCTGAGTGCCAAAGAATTGATGCTTTTGAACTGTGGTGTTGGATAAGACTCTTGAGAGTCCCTTGGACTGCAAGGAGATCCAACAAGTCCATCCTAAAAGAGATCAGTCCTGGGTGTTCATTGGAAGTACTGATATTGAAGGTGAAACTCCAATACTTTGGCCACCTGATGCGAAGTACTATCTCATTTGAAAAGACCCTGGTGCTAAGAAAGTTAGAAGGCAGGAGGAGAAGGGGACGACAGAGGATGAGATGGTTGAATGGCATCACCGACTCAATGGACATGAGTTTGAGTAGGCTTTGGGAGTTAGTGATGGACAGGGAGGCCTGCTGTGCTGCAGTCCATGGGGTCACAAAGTCAGACATGACTGAGCGACTAAACTGAACTGATTTGGGTAGCGTGAACATTTTAACAGTATTCTTTCAATACATGAACACAAGATACCTTTCTATTTACATGTGTCTTCTTCAATTTCTTTCCTTAGCATTGTGTAGTTTGCAGTATATAGACCTTTCACCTCCTCAGTTAAGCTTATTCCTAAATGTCTTATTCTTTTTGATGGTATTGTAAATGAGATTATAGTTTATGATATGACTTTTTTTCTGATATGGCACGTGGGAAAAAAAGCAATAATATGAAATATCTGGGTAAGTGCTACCACAAGTTTGACCTATTGAACAGACACGGAATTCTTGATCCAACAACAGGAGAAATCACATCCTGTTTTTTAGAACCCATGGAATATATTCTAAACTGGTGATTTTATCATATGAAAGGAAAAGCTCAGAAAATTTCAAATATTAGGCATTGTTTTTTCTGTGCATTTTGATCTCAACATAATTTACAAGTTAGTAACAAATTTCCAGTGTTGGGGGCTTTTATGTCATTTTAGCGTAATACTAAATAATTTTAATATTATAATGGATATTTTCAATAACACAAACGTAAGTAGCAATGAAAATACTATACAGAAAAACTACATAGGCAGTGAAAAGTGCAGTATTGAGGGAAACTGAAAGATGTCAAAACTTCTAAGAGAACACAGGCTCAAAAATAATGAGGTAAGTTCCAAAATTTAGACAGTAGAAAATGGTATTATGCTCAGGGAATTAAGTCAGAGAAAGACATATAATGTTATGATATCACTTATATGTAGAATATAAAAAATACAACAAACTAATGAATAAAACAAAAAAGAAGCAGACTCAGACACTGAAAAGAAACTAGTGGTTATCAGTGGGACAATATAGGGGTTGGAGGGTGAGAGGTACAAACTATTACGTGTAAGACAGGCTACAAGGATGTATATAGTACAATATGTGGAATATAGCCAACATTTTTTAATAACTAAATGGAGTGTATCCTTTAAAAATTGTACAAAAACTTTAAATATAAGTAAAAAGAAGGTAGAAGATGAACAATATCTTCAAAAACAAAAGGAAGGAATTATATATAATAGAATTAAATGAAATAGCTTTTTAAAACCTGGAGTTCTTTAGAAAAAATGAAAACTTCTACGATTGATTGATTAATGAAGGACACACACACAAATATAATTAGAAAGAAGACATAATTACTGATTGTGTAGAAACCAAAGTGATAGTAAGAGAATTCTTCCCACTGCAATATGTCAACAACTACAAATGTGGACAAACTGGAAAAATTCACACAAATTATTACTTCTATAATAATTAAATCAAAAGAGTATTTCAGGAAAAATTTTATGAAACATTCAAATTCAAGTCAATCTTAATAGATTACCAACAAGGATCTGTTGTATAGCACAGGGAACTCAGCTCAATATTAGGTAGAAACCTAAATGGGAAAAGAATTTGAGAAAGAGTGTATCCTTGTATGGGTATAATTGAATCACTTTGCTGTCCACCTGTAACTATCACATCACTGTTAATCAACTATACTCCAATATAAGACAAACAAATAAAGGAACAAAGCAAAACAAATTCATGTCAATCAGCAAAATCCTCTGAGAATAAAAGGATAATACTACTTACCTAATTTTACAAAACCAGGATAATCCTCATGCCAAAATCAAAGGTATTACAAGGAGTTTTTAGGCCTTTTTCACTGTTGCAAAATGCTAAAAAATATATTAACAAATCAATTCCAACAGTGCATAAAAATATATACATACTGTGTGTTCCACTTGGCTTTATCGCAGATATGACTGAGTTGGCCAAAAAGTTTGTTTAGTCTTAAGTAAAAATAAGACTTTTCCATTTCACCAAGAACTTTATTGAAAAACATAGTCACTAATGGAACAAACTTTTTGGCCAGCCCAATATAATGGTGATTTAATTTTGGGCAACCAATTTATTGATGGATTGAAAATGAAAACAATCACTGTTTAAATAGATGCAGGAAAATAATAAAAACTTGGTAAATTAAGAATAGAAAATTTCTATAACTTGCTAAAGAATATTTTTTAACAAACTAGGTAACAGCTACTTTAAGTGGGCCAATTTCACAAACATTCCTTTTAAAACTAGAAACAAGAAAAGGGAGCTCACTGTTACCACTTCAGTATTGTGCCACAGGTTGTAGTCAGTAAAATACAGCTGTCAAGAGATATTAGTGACAAAAGTCTTAGGAAGAAATACAACTGCTGCTGTTTCAGTTCAGTTCAGTCGCTCAGTCGTGTCCTACTCTTTGCGACCCCACGGACTGCAGCACACCAGGCCTACCTGTCCATCACGAACTCCCAGAGTTTACTCAAATTCATGTCCATTGAGTCGGTGATGCCACCCAACCATCTCATCCTCTGTCGTCCCCTTCTCCTCCCGCCTTCAATCTTTCCCAGCATCAGGGTCTTTTCAGATGAGTCAGTTCTTTGCATCAGGTGGCCAAAGGATTGGAGTTTCAGCTTCAACATCAGTCCTTCCAATGAATACTCAGGATTGATCTCCTTTAGGATGGACTGGTTTGATCTCCTTGCACTCCAAGGGACTCTCAAGAGTCTTCTCCAACACCACAGTTCAAAAGCATCAATTCTTTGGCGCTCAGCTTTCTTTATAGTCCAACTCTCACATCCATACATGACTACTGAAAAAACCATAGCCTTGACTAGACAGACCTTTGTTGGCAAAGTAATGTCTCTGCTTTTTCATATGCTGCCTAGGTTGGTCATAGCTTTTCTTCCAAGGAGCAAGCGTCTTTTAATTTCATGGTTTCAGTCACCATCTGCAATGGTTTTGGAGCCCCCAAAATTAAGTCTTTCACTGTTTCCATTGTTTCCCCATCTATTTGCCATGAAGTGATGGTACCAGATGCCTTGATCTTAGGTTTCTGAATGTTGAGTTTTAAGCCAACTTTTTCACTCTCCTCTTTCACTTTCATCAGAGGCTCTTTAGTTCTTCACTTTCTTCCATAAGTGTGGTGTCATCTGCATATCTGAGGTTATTGATATTTCTCCCAGCAATCTTGATTCCAAGCTTGTGCTTCATCCAGCCCAGTATTTCACATGATGTACTCTGCATATCAAGTTAAATAAGCAGAGTGACAAAATACAGCCTTGATGTACTCCTTTCCCAATTGGAACCAGTCTGTTCTTCCATGTCCAGTTTTAACTGTTGCTGCTGTTTACAGGTGATATTATTCATCACAGAATAATTCAAAAAAATACTCAGATGACTTAGAAATAATAGGTGAGTTTAGCAGTTTTAGATAAGATTAGTTTACAGAAATCAATCACATAGATAAAAAATAAGGAACTAAAAATATATTTTATAAAAATACATATTCAAAAATATGTGCTATTACTTACATTAGTATCATACAAATATCACATATATAAAGACTAAAAATGTGTAAAACTTTTTCAGGAAATAATTATATAATTACTGTTAAGTGACATTAAACTAGACTTATATAAATGGAGAAATATGCTATATTCATGGGTTGGAAGACAATAATACATAAAAACAGTTGTTCTTTAGTTTGATCACTAGTCAAGGGAATTCCCCACCACATCCCAAAAGCAATTTCAAATAAATTATTTCAAGAATTTAATAACTTATTATAGTATTTATAGAAAGACATTTCTGAAAAAGTAAAAGCTTGCTGTGATATCTTATTAGTCATTATAAACCTATATTAATTAAATGTATTACTGGCATGGAAATAGACCTCTGTTCACCAGTGGAGTCAAACAGTGCAGAAACTGAACACACTTGTATGTCAGAGGTGTTATACTAGATCAGATTATAATAGAGTGACTACTCAAAAGATGGACCAAAAAATTTATCCATGTATGATAAAAAGTAAAATTGCATTCCTACCATCCACTGTTTAAAAAAAAAAAAACTCCCCATAAATCTAGGACTTAAATGCCCAAAATAAAACTTAAAGCCCTTAGTAAAATATAGTGGTAATGATTTATTATACCTTGGAAAAGAAAAGGATTTCTTTGCAAACAGTATAATCATCCACAACAACAAAATATTTTTCAGTTAGGGCAAGCTAAACTTTAAACAGTACACTATATGTCCAGTGTAGCAAAAGAGCTGTGCTCATTAATCAGGGACCCAGGCTGATCAAAGTTTCATCTTAATTATAAGGGCAGGTAAAAGAAAACAAGTTTAATTTTATGCAGCCTCTTAAATATTCTTCCTTCTGCTCCCAGTTGACTAAAATCACATGATAATGAGTAAATTCACCAAGATTGTGATATTAATCCTTTCACTTGAAGGGTATAAAATATTTATGAAAATAATACAGTTTTCTATAAAAATACTAATTATATACTAACTAGATACTTGACTATATTAAAATTAAAGTACGTTGTTAAAACGATGCAAAAGTAAAACAATTACAAGGGATAGCTATAATGCATAACATAAGCCTAAATCATCAAAGAGCATGGTACCAGCACCTGAATACATAATGAAAAAGATAGTCCATAAATGTATGAGCAACCCACCCTCAAGTAGTGAAGAGAACAATTAATACCAGATCTTGATTTCTAAATACCGTCCTTCATGAAAAAGAACCAGATCTTTTTTGGAGAAATGAGTGATTATAGGTCTTGGCACAGAAGTGTAAAGGTAAGCCTCAGATTCCTTTTTATTAAAAAGCAAAGAAATGCTCAAAGTCTAATGGACTCATGTCTAAAGAGAGAGAGTGACTTGGATGAGCTTCTAGTAATTAAATTTGGAATAATTTGAAAATTGAAAGGTATACTGAACTAGTAACAGCATCAAACTACACAGAGAAAAACTGATAGAACTGTAAGGAGAAAGGGGTGAATCCATGATCACAAGTGGAGACTTCAATACCCCTCTCTTAGATCCAGCAGGCAGAAAACCAGTAAGCAAAAATTTGCACTCAACAACACTATCAATCAACTGGATAAGACTGACATCTATAGACTATTTGATCCAACAAAAGCGGAATTCACAGTTTTTCAAGATAGCTAGGAACATTCAATAAGACAGACAACACTGCTGGCCGTAAAACAACCTAAGCAAATTTAAAAGAACTGAAAATATACAATGTCTGCTCTTGGACCACAACAGATTAAAGTAGAAATCAATAACAAAGTGACAGCTGGAAAAATCCCCAAATACATGGAAATTAAGCAACACATGTATAAATAACATGAGTCAAAGAGTAAATCTCAAATTTTGAAATATTTCAACTAAATGAAAATAAGTTATGGGATTCAGTGAAAGCAGTGGTTAGAAATTTATAACACTGTATGCATTCATTAGAAAAGATCTAAAATTGATAATTAAGTTTCCACCTTAGGAAATTAGAAAAGAGTTGAATTTAAAAGATTAAATTCAAACTAAGCAGAAGAAAAACTAAGAATTAGAGCAGAAATCAATGAAATTTAAAACAGGAAATCAATGCAGAAAATCAACACAATCAAAAAAAGCTGTTTTTTTTTTTAAAGATCAATAAAATAAGACGTTAGCCAGGCTAAGAAAAAACAGGCACAAATGACTAATATCAGAGTGAAGGAGGGGACATCATGAAAGATTCCATGAACATTAAAATTATAATAAAGGAACACTAATAACAGCTCTACTATGGGTATAAATTTGACAACATAGATGAAGTGGACCAATTTCTTGAAAGATACAGTTTACCAAAATGCATGCAAGAAGAACTAAATCTGAATAGGCCTATATCTATTAAAGATATTGAATAAATAATAACTTTTCAAAACAAAATGAACCAGGCTCAGATGGGTACACTAGTGAATCCTACCAAACATTCAAGGAACATATTATTCCAGTTGTCTACAGTTTCTTTCAGAGGATTAACCAGAGGAAATACTTACCCATTCCATGAGGCCAACATTACCCAAATAACAAGACAAGACAAAGACGTTAAAAGAATACTGCAGATCAATCTCTCATGAACATAGGTGCAACAAACCTCAATGAAATCAAATCCAAAAGAGTATGAAAAGAACTATACACTACAACCAAGTGGGATTTATTCCAGGTATGCAAGGCTGGTTCAACATTTGAAAATCAATTAATGCAACCCATCATACCAACAGACTAAAAAAAAAAATCACATGATCAATAGATGCAGAAAAAATATCTGAAACAAATCCAACAATCATTCATGACAAAAACTCTCAACCTGATAAAGAACTACAAAACACCTACAGCTAACATCGTACTTAATAGTGGGAAATAAGACATTTTCCTGCTAAGATGAGGTACAAGGCATGGATGGACCCTCTTGCCAATTCTTTTCATCATCATACTGGAAGCACTTCCTAAAGAAATAAGGCATGAATATAAAATAAAAGCTATACAGATTGGTAAGGAATACATAAAGCCATCTTTGCAAATGACATGCCTACATACAGAAATCTGAAAGAATCAACAAAAAACTCTTAGAACTAACAAACGAGTATACCACAGTTGCAGAATACAGGGTTAATAATATAAAAGTCAGTTGCTTTCCTATACCATCAATTGGATTCCTATACCAACACTGAACAAGAGGAATTTGAAATTAAAAACAATACCATTTACATTAGCACCCCCAAAAATGAATACTTAAGGAAAACCTATATACAGGATCTGTATGAGAAAACAGTGAAACTCTGATGAATAAGAAAAGAGCTAAATAAGTGGAAATATACTCCATGTTCATGGACAGAAACAGTATGGTCAATATGTTAGTTCTTCCCAACTTGAGTTAGAGAATCAATGCAATTCCAATAAAAACTGCATTAAGTTGTTTTAAGGATATCAACAAACTGATTCCAAAGTTTACATGGTGAGGCAAAGGGCTCATTTTTGTTGTAAACTTAAACTGCTGTAAAACATAAAGTTGTAAAAAAGAATATTGAGAATAACTGATATCACATTAGATTTTAAAGAAAACAAATAAGCTCATAATAAGGTATGTTTTATATGTGTTTTCTAATAAGTGAAATACAAATCAAGATCAAAGTTATACATAACATTTTTTCCATTTAGATTGGTGTAAATTCAAATAAAATTTCTAGCAATACCACATGTTGGACAGAATATTGATGCACAGTATTTTTATTTTTTTTAATAAATGTATTTATTTTAGTTGGGGGCTAATTACTTTGATGCACAGTGTTTTCAATAGACACTTACTAGAGTCTAGATTGGTACAACTACTTTGAAAAACATATGACACCCTCTCATAAAATTGTACACACAGACATTATCTATGACTCAATAATTCTACTCCCAAGAGAAACTCATATACTTACTTCCAGAGTCATATAGGAACATCTACAGTGACACCATCTTTAAAGAGCAAAAACCTGGAAATAATCCAGTATGCATCAAGAGGAAAATAGATGAGTGAACTCTTTATGTTCACACAAGGGAATATTGCACAGGCATTAAAATGAATTCATCAAGATATGATAGTATATGTAAAACTCAAAAATTTTAAGTTAAATCTCAAACTATAACATAAATATGTATAACATACATATAAATATCTATAAAAAATCTTTGTATATATCCTTGCATATACTTTTTTAGGAATACATATAATTTAAAACTATGCAATTTAACCTAAGGAAATGATGAACACAGATTCGGATGGCAATTCCATTATGTGAGAGGCAGGCAGGAGAATGGTTTGTATAAGATCACATATGAATATTTAAATTATCATCAAGGTTCTGTTTTTCACGTTGAACAATGATTTCCAAGGTTCTTATTACATTATAAAACATAGATAAATTAAAAAATAGACAAGTACAAACATGCATATCTAACTGAGTGAATAATAAAAGAAAGTCATACCTGGGCCAACAATGACTGTTAGAAATCAAGGATGAAGATTAATCCTTAGTCCTGTGCCTCTGAGTTTAGGTGGAATGAGGAGCATTTGCTGTGTGAAGCTCATATGCATTGCTATTAGCAACAGGCAGGAGGAATATGAAGGAGGTCCGCTCACAAACTGTAAAGAACACAGGGCGAATTAAGTAGTTCGTTGTCTTAACTCTGTACCTCAAATTCTTTATTGATACTTTTCCCTTTATTAATTCCATAAGGTTCATTGAATATCACTTTGCCTCGAATTTCTGCAAAAATCTACTGGCTGTGTGGGTCGATTTATTCCTGAGAGTATCAACACTCTAATGAACCTGGATGTTTTGAGCTGTTTCTAAGAGCAGTTGAGCATGGTTTGAAAACCCTGGAGGAGGAAAGAGCAAATTAAGTTTAAGAAGGTATTATTACCTTTTTTCTCCAAGTACAACTAGACTAAGAAGGAGTCAGATACTTCATCTTCCCTCCCATTTTCCTGGATGATGAGGAAAATTTAAAATCTGTATCTGAAAACAAGGCTTTTTCTTTTAAGAAGTTCAGGTAATTCTCTGGGAGGTAACATGAAAGGTAGATGTATTTCTGTAGACTATTCAGCATTCCTAAAACTATTTGTGAAATAAAACTGTGCAATAATTATCAGTGTAGGTAGTGATTAGAAAGGCAATTTTATTCTGGGAAATTTTCACATTTTAAAACACAGAGAGATAAGAGATACCTGCATTTATTCATAACATTCCTCCAAACTACTTGTTGGATTATTATTCATCTTTTGGAGTGTAACACTCACATGCGCAGTCAACTGGGGGCTGGCTAGATGACTGTGTTGAAGGTACCTGTGTTTAGTCACATGTCTGGAATCAGCTGACTCTTCACTGGGGCGATTACTCTCATCCACATTTCTCATCCTGCATCAGGCTGCCGGGGCAAGTTCCCTGAGTGACAACAGAGGCCTAAGAGGAAAGTAAAAATATGGAAGACTCAGTGGGACACACCAACAGCTGGCAAGTCACACGGCCAAACACAGCATTAATGGAGAACAGCATTCCACAAAATGAGGAAATAATTGAGGCTGGTGTTGCAATCTACTGCTGGCACTTATATCTATACTCTAATCACTGGTCTTGGAATAAGGCCAATTTTTGCCACCTCACATCTCTTTCCACTTCATCATAGTAGTTTCGCTTGGGGCTTCTTTTAATCCCTAGCAAGGTTGTTTCACCTCCAAGGCCTCCAAGGTAACAGTGTCTTACCTAGCTAGGCTGGTAAATACCGGTGTCTATTTCTAATTGGACAAGCATCACTTAATTTTTGTATTATGGGTCATTATTTCCAGATAAATATTTCTTCAGAAATATGTTTTGAGGTTAATAACATGTTTTAAATATATGAGT
Source organism: Okapia johnstoni (assembly GCA_024291935.2). NCBI lineage: Eukaryota > Metazoa > Chordata > Mammalia > Artiodactyla > Giraffidae > Okapia > Okapia johnstoni. Next base: position 22,276,986 of record CM044305.1, on the reverse strand, counting down.
TTTTCTCAGTATTTAACCTGCTCACAGTAGGTGCTCAATAAATAATCAGCAGTTGTTTAATGGATATTTCGCTTCTGAGGTGAACAAAGAATATTTTATTTCAAGGATAAAAAGTCCTGGCTAAAAATAGAATATTCAAATAGGGATTTTTTAGAGGCAGTACAGAAATATGCTGGTCAAGAAAAAAAGACTAAATCACTCAATTAAATATTAATTTCTTTTTTTTCCTTGATGGGACACTTTTTTTAATTGACCTCGTAGAAGCATATTATGAAGCATAGAAAAAGCGACTGCTGTTATTTTAAACCCGTGGTATTCTATGCTGGCTTCAAACCAGAATCAACAGGGGAGAATTTTAAATACTACCAATTCTGGGGCTCACCCTAAATTAAATCAGTTATCTCTAGAGGTGGAGCCTAAAGATGGATATATTTAGAAGCTCCCTAGGTGATTCTAATGTGAAGCCAAGGCTGAGGACAGATGCTCTAAACTCTTCTAAAAATACCAACAAGAAAGTTTGGAAATTGAACAATACACCTGGAAGCAACATGGCTGTTAACTTGGCTATTGCTAAACAATCCTGACAGATGAAACGGAATCCTGATTAATTTGTCTTCCTAAGTCCATTATGGGCCTTCAGCTGGCAGCATTTTCAACACACAGATTTTGGAAATGCTTAATTTCAGTTATTACAAAGTAGTTCATAGATGCTGGGCAAGCAACTTACAATCTGACTTATATTGTGATATAAAATTGATTTGATATCACTGGGATGTAGCTCTCCTGATGAGAGCTGACAAAGACCAGCTGATGCTTTAGCTAAATGATGTGTGAGAGCACTGAGGAGCAGACAATTGGAAACTAATGAGATGATAAAAGCTTTCAGGTATGTGAGTTGATCAGCTACCTGCTGAGACACTCTCACTGTAGAGAACTCCCATGCTCAGGGCCCTCTTTTCCATCTTAGGTACAATCAAGAATAGTGATATTCTGTGAAGTATTGTCCCTGCTCATTTTTGGAAATGAAGTTGGAGAACAGTGGGAGTCAGTAGGTACATCTTCCATCCCACATTTATATATATTCCAGTCTAAGAAGCATTCTTATTAGTGCTTACATATAGTGGCACAGGGATGACTTACGAAGGGATTGTCAGCCATAAACTGAAACCTTGTGGCACTAGGGGTTGTACTTACTGCTCCATGAACTACTGACCTCAACTTAGATTCCCTGACCCTATCTCTGACCAATCCTGGACATATTCTACCTTTTACCAAGAGCAGTGATTGTGGTAGGAAAAACGAGGTATGAGGCTATATTTTAAAGTCAAGGTAAAATCAGGTTTTAAATTCTAAAAAATTCAATTGGATTTCAATTTCAAATTCAAGGAATTCAGAATAACTCATGATGAGATGGCATTAGACTACAACAGAATATACTAGCAAAATATAAATGTGTACATAAAACAAGGGTTACTGAACTATTAAAAAGTGGGAACAAATTAAAAATTCCCAAGACTGGACTAGACAAGCGATTTTCTATACCAGCTTCAAGAAATTCTCCAGAAAACAAGTGTCCCACTGTCATATCAGTATAGAAAATGCTGCAAACCACACCTCCTTCTTAGGGTGTCACTGTATAGATGACAAGAATAAAGGTGCAGAGAAATAATACAGTAAATAAGAAGGTTGGGGCTTGCTTGTTGCAGAGTTTCAAAATACTCTTAGAGTGAGAACGCTTGCTGTCATATGATTACATCTTGGGGAACACTGAGCTGGTATTGTTTATGTAATTAATCACAGACAGGTATATTAATTAAAGGAAATGTAAAGCCACACACATGTAAATGTAAAGCTGACTGATAATAAGTCAAATTGGATAATTTACCCTGTCTTGAAATTCACAAACAAATTTTAGGTGTGGAGATTATTTCATTCTTTTACTTTTCACCATCCACAAGAATAAAGCTATTGAACAACACTCCTAGATTTAAATCTATGTACAGTTTTCAGGCAATCTAGGGCAGAAATTCAAGAGTACAATATAAAGTTACTTACCTTTGAATGTAATCCAAGTTTTTATGTCTCTTGGAAAATATGGCAGTTAGAATTTGACAATACACTTTGTGCAGTCAAGCCAGAACAGGCCATCTATAATACAACTACAGTTGTCTGTTATCCACAGGGGCTTGGTTTCATGACCCACTGTGGCCACCAAAATCCACATATGTTTAAGTACCATAGTCAACCCTCCATGTGTGGGTTCCACATCCACAGATTCAAGCAAATGCAGATTGTGTATTAAGTTTGTGATCTGTGGCTAGTTGAATCCATGGATATTCAACCCATGGATATAGAGAGCTGACTAAAAATAACAACAAAAAATCTACACATAGGTGGACCCGTGCAGTTCAAAATCATGTTGTTCAAGTGTCAACTGTATTTCTGTCAAAGTTTTCTTTCCCTCTCTATCCATACTTCCTTTCTTTCATTATTTTATGTTGCTTCTTTCTAAAAATAACCTATTTTTCAACATCCTAATTCAAATCTGTAGTAACAGGTTCATTTAGATTCTGTTTTACTCGAAACCCATTATTTCAAAATATAATTGTTGATACTGCAGTCGATTATTATGGTGTTTCTGCAACACTTACCTTACTCCAAGTGTTACCACTAGAAAAATTTAATATTGATGTAGTTTCATTAATACCATTTGAATATGAATGTGTAGTAATTCTTTTATCTTACAGAAAAAGAATGAGGTTCCAGCTCAAGATGATGATGTAGGAAGATCTTGAACTCACCTCTACCCATGGGCAAACTGGTTCTACAGCTACCTATGAAACAATTTCCTCCTTAAGAAACCCAAAGCCTGGCTGAATGATGACTATACACCAGATAGATGAGAACAACAACATTTCAAAGTAGGTAGGAGATGATGGAACCCAATTTCACCATAAACCCCACCCCAGCATGGTGACCCACAAACAAGAGGGAACTTGAAACACAGAGCTTCTCCACTTCTGGGTATTTATCCAAAGAAAACAAAAACACTAACTCCAATAGACATCTGAAGCTCTATGTTCATTGTATCATTTATAATAGTCAAGGCGTGGAAACAATCTGACTGACCACTGATGGATGAATAGATAAAGAAAATATGTTTTATATCACACAATGGACTATTATTCATCTATAAAAAATGATTGAAACTTGCCATCTGTGACAACATGGATGGGCAGTGAAGGGATTATGCTTAAATGAAATAAGTTAGACATAAATAGACAAATACCATATGATACTTTATGTGTGGAATTTAAGGGAAAAAAACCACCAAACTCACAGATACAGGTTGGTGGCTGCCAACATCAGGGAGTGGTGGGTAAGAAAAAAAAAATCCTGTATGTCTTATTTATTTCACTTCTAGCACTCCATCCTAGGGAAAAAATAATGAGAAATGTGCTTATACTAGAGTATCTATGTATCTACAGATCACCTCAGTAGGGAAGCTTTGATAATCAACCACTATTTGGATGTTATTTAGAGGAAGGAGTATTATAAAAGACCATGGAATGATGGTGGCATCAGTCAATAGGCACAGCATAAATGAATCTTCCTAAATGCATAAGTTAGGCAAGGGTTAAAATATATATCATCATAGTAGTATATGCATTATTGATAACAGTGATTTATGATTTAAATGTTTCTAGTAAACAATATTCCTTTCGTAAAAAGTGTAACATCGAGAACTGATACATTTGTTCAAACCATAAGCCTGACACTGTTTCAGATGCTCTGAATGTATTAGTTTAATAAACAAAATCCTTCTATGAGCTATAAAGAGTATCAGCCACCTGGCATCACACCACTAGTCTATACCAGTAGTGGTAGCAAAGATTTTTGGTTTGACCCCCTAGGTGGGACCCGAATGCAGACAATCAATCCACAGACCATATACTCACCTCAAATTCTGCTTCCAAAATGTCACAAAGTTCCAGGAAATGTTTCTCTGTATGCAGCTTTTATTGAAAGCTATATTTATATTGGTTCTTAGACACTGTGGCACTTAAACCAACAATTTTATATAGGTACAAAACATTGAAATATACTGAAATATATTTCAGCTAAAATCTCATGAAATATGGGACAAATTACTTGAGTAGAAGATATGTTACATTTTATGATCAAACCCAGTAATCTTATATATGCAAATTACATTAGGTTTTAGGAAAAGGGAATTTTTGATTTCCTTAAATATCTAGAAACTTACAAAACTCTGGGTTGTAAAATTTCAGTTTTATGAAACAAATATGATTTAATTCAAAAATACAATACAATGGAAAAATTCATTTTAGTTGCTTGTAAATGTGGTAATTGAGAGAAATTTTGGCGTGAATGATACAATTCTTTGGTAGCAGAGTACTTAACTCACTGGTATTTGAATCAATGAGACTGTTTTGGGGGGAAAACAAAAAGTTTCTCTTTGGACTTTAAAACTCTTTAATTAGAAGGCAGATAGCATAATACAATTAATAAAAGGATAATTTGGTAGGAAAATGTATTTGAATCAAAATGAAAGGAACTGGCTGAAGTATTTCATATAAGAAAGTAGAATTCACTAGTTTGAAAATGTATACATTCAAGAATATGTTGCTTATACTTTAAAAATTCTTTGATTCTAGAAATGGGAACATTTAAAAAAAATCTGTGTGGTAATAAAGTTTTTAAAAATCCAAAACATGCTTTCCTACTAATAATGAGAGTTATTTTAAAAAGGACTCACGGAAGTTATCATTCATGGCTTTTTGTCAGCAAGCAACGAACGATGCTTTTGAGAAAGCAGAATGGCACTAGCACCCGAGAAGGACTACCTCCTCCAGTGACCATCCCACCAAAGAGATCAAGCCCTGAGCCTTTAGAGTGGGAGCACTGACTCCAAGACCCTAGACTACCAGAGAACTAACCCTAGGGAGTATCAAATAGTGAGGACTCACAAAAGGAAACCACTTGAACACAAGACCCTGCATTACCCAACCACCAGTAGCACCCTGAGCAGGACACCTCATCTAAACAACAAACAAAACAAAAATACACACCAAATCATCAGCAGACAGGAGGACCACCTCACTCAGCCCTGCCCATCAGAGGAGAAACAAACAAACAAACAAAAACTCAGCACAAATCTCACCCTATACAAAACTTACACAAACCACTGGACCAACCTTAGGAGGGCAGAAGTCAAAAGGAAGAAAGATTTCAACCTTGAAGCCTGGGAAAGGGGACCTCAAACACAATAAGTTAAAACAAATTAATAATGAAAAGGCAGAGAAATACTACACAAATGAAGGAACAAACTGGAAACATAGAAGTCCAAATAAATGAAGAGGAAATAGGCAAACTACCTGAAAAAGAATTCAGAATAATGACAGTAAAGATGACCAAAAACCTTGAAAACAAAATGGAGAAAATGCAAGAATCAATTAACAAAGACCTAGACAAATTAAAGAATAAACATACAGAGACAAACAATACAATTACTGGAATTAAAAATACTATAGAAGGAATCAATAACAGAATATCAGAAGCAGAACAAATCAGGGAGCTGGAAGATAAAATGGTGGAAATAACTTCTGAAGAGCAGAGTAAATTAAAAAGAATGAAAAGAACCAAGGACAGTCTCAGAGACCTTTGGGACCATATCAAATGCACCAACATTCAAATTATAGGGGCCCCAGAAGAAGAAGAGAAAAAGGGTATGAGAAAATTTTTGAAGAGATTATAGTTGAAAATTTCCTCAACATGGAAAAGGAAATAGTCAATCAAGTCCAAGAGGCACAAAGAGTCCCATACAGGATAAACCCAAGGAAAAACATGCCAAGACATACTAATCAAACTAACAGAGACTAAACACAAAGAAAATATTAAAAGCAGCAAGGGAGAAGCAACAAGTAACATACAAGGGAAACCCCATATGCTTAACAGCTGATCTTTCAGCAGAAACTCTGCAGGCAAGAAGGGAATGGCAGGATATATTTAAAGTACTGAAAGGGAAAAATCTACAACCAAGATTACTGTACCCGTCAAGGATCTCATTCAAAATTGATGGAGAAATCAAAAGCTTTTCAGACAAGTAAAAGTTAAGAGAATTCAGTACCACCAAACCAACTTTACAACAAATGTTAAAGGGGCTTATATAGTCAAGAATACAAGAGAAGAAAAAAGATCTACAAAATCAATCCCCCAAAATTAAGAAAATGGAACATATATATCAATAATTATGTTAAATGTAAATGGATTAAATGCTCCAACAAAAAGACACGGACTGGCTGAATGGATACAATAACAAGTCCCATATATATGCCGTCTACAAGAAACCCACTTCAGACCTCAAGACACATATAGACTGAAAGTGAGAGGATGGAAAAATATATTCCATGCAAATGGGAAGCAAAAGAAAGCTGGAGTAGCAATCCTCATATCAGACAAAATAGACCTTAAAATAAAGAAGATTACAAGAGATAAGGAAGGACACTACATAATGATCAAGGGATCAGTCCAAGAGGAAGACATAACAATTGTAAATATCTATGCACCCAACATAGGAGGACATCAGTGCATAAGACAAACACTAACAGACATAAAAGGAGAAATTGACAGTAACACAATAATAGTAGGAGACTTTAACACCCCACTCATACCAATGGACAGATCATCAAAACAGAAAATTAATAAGAAAACACAAGTCTTAAATGGTACATTAGATGAGATGGATCTCATTGATATTGTCAGGACATTCCATCCAAATGCAGAAGAATACACCTTCTTCTCAAGTGCACATGGAACATTCTCCTGGATAGACCACATCTTGGGTCACAAATCAAGCCTCAGTAAATTTAAGAAAACTGAAATCATATAAAGCACCTTATCTGACTACAATGCTATGAGGCTAGATATCAATTACAAGAAAAAAGTGTAAGAAACACAAACATATGGAGATTAAAAATCACATTTCTAAATAATCAACAGGTTACTAAAGAAATCAAAAGGGAAATAAAAAAAATTCTAGAAACGAATGACAATGAAAACATGACAATTCAAAACCTATGGGATGCAGCAAAAGCAGTCCTAAGAGGGAAGTTTATAGCAATACAATCCTCCCTCAAGAAACAAGAAAATCATTGAATAGACAACATAACTTTACACCCAAAACAACTGGAAAAAGAACAAGAAAACCCCAAAATTAGTAGAAGGAAAGAAACCAAAAAGATCCAAGCAGAAATAAATGAAAAATGAAAGAAACAATAGTAAAGACTAATAAAACCTGGTTTTTGAGAAGATAAACAAAATTGACAAACCGTTAGCCAAACTCATCAAGAAACAAAGAGAGAAGAATCACATCAACAAAATTAGAAATGAAAAAGGAGAGGTTACAACAGACAATGCAGAAATACAAAGAATTATAAAGAGACTATTATGAACAACTATATGGCTATAAAATGGATAATCTGGAAGAAATGGACAGATTCTTAGAAAAGTTCAATCTAAAAGGCTGAACCAGGAAGAAATAGAAATTATGAACAACCCAAATACAAGCACTGAAATTGAAGCTGTGATCAAACATCTCCCAAAAAACAAAAGCCAAGGACCAGATGGCTTCACAGGAGAATTCTATCAAACATTTAGAGAAGAGCTAATGCCTATCCTTCTAAAACTCTTTCAAAAAATTGCAGAGGAAGGAACACTTTCAAACTCATTAACGAGGCCACCATCACCCTGATACCAAAACCAGACAAGGACAACACAAAAAAAGAAAACTACAGGCCAATATCACTGATGAACATAGATGCAAAAATCCTCAATAAAATTTTAGCAAACAGAATTCAGCAACACATCAAAAAGCTCATACACCATGATCAAGTTGGGTTTATTCCTGGAATGCAAGGATTCTTCAATATATGCAATCAATCAATGTGATACACCATATTAACAAATTGAAAGATAAAAACCATATGATAATCTCAATAGATGCAGAAAAAGCCTTTGACAAAATTTAGCACCCATTTATGACTAAAACTGTTCCAAAAATGGGCATAGAAGGAACCTACCTCAAAATAGTAAAGGCCATATATTATAAGCCTACAGCAAGCATTATTCTCACTGGTGAAAAACTGAAAGCATTCCCCTCTAAGATCAGGAACAAGACAAGGGTGTCCACTTTCACCACTATTATTCAGCATAGTTCTGGAAGTCCTAGCTACAGCAATCAGAGAAGAAAAAGAAATAAAAGGGACGCAGATCAGAAAAGAAGGAAAGCTCTGTTTGCAGATGACATGATACTGTACATAGAAAACCCTAAAGATAGTATTAGAAAATTATTAGAGCTAGTCAGTGAATTTAGCAAAGTTGCAGGATACAGAATCAATACACAGAAATCACTTGCATTTCTATATACTAACAGTGAAAAATCAGAAAGAGCAATTAAGGAATCAGTCCCATTCACCATTGCAACAGAAAGATTTAAATATCTCGGAATAAACTTACCTAAGGAGACAAAATAACTGTACACAGAAAATTATAAGACACTAATGAAAGAAATCAAAGATGACATAAACACATGGAGAGATATTCCATGTTCCTGGGTGGAAGAATCAATATTGTGAAAATGACTATACTACCAAATGCAATCTACAGATTCAATGTGATCCCTATCAGATTACCAATGTCATTTTTCACAGAACTAGAACAAAAAATTTCACAATTCATATGGAAACACAGAAAACCCCGAATAGCCAAAGCAGTCTTGAGAAAGAAGAATGGAGCTGGAGGAATCAACCTTCCTGACTTCAGATTATACTACAAAGCTACAGTCATCAAGGCAATATGGTAGTGGCACAAAAACAGAAATATAGACCAATGAAACAAGATAGAAAGCCCAGAAATAAACACATGCAACAACAATATGGGTACCTTATCTTTGACAAAGGAGGCAAGAATATACAATGGGGCAAAGAAAGCCTCTTCAATAAATGGTGCTGGGAAAACTGGAAGCTACATGTAAAAGAATGAAATTATAACACTTCCAAACACCATACACAAAGATAAACTCAAAATGGATTAAAGACCTAAATGTAAGACCAGAAACTATAAAACTCTTAGAGGAAAACATAGGCAGAACACTCGATAACATAAATCAAAGCAAGATCCTCTATGACCCACCCCCTAGAGTAACGGAAATAAAAACAAAGTAAACAAGTGGGGCCTGATTAAACCTAAAAACTTCTGCACAGCAAAGGAAACTATAAGCAAGGTGAAAAGACAACCCTCAGAATGGGAGAAAATAGCAGCAAATGAAACGACTGACAAAGGATTAATTTCCAAAATATACAAGTAGCTCATATAATTCAATGCCAGAAAAACAAACAACCCAATCAGAAAATGGGGGAAAGACCTAAACAGACATTTCTCCAAAGAAGACATACAGATGGCTAACAAACACATGAGAAGATACTCAATATTGCTCATTATTAGAGAAATGCAAATCAAACCTACAATGAGATATCACTTCATACTGGTCAGAATGGCCATCATCAAAAAGTCTACAAACAATAAATGCTGGAGAGGGTGTGGAGAAAAGGAAACACTCTTGCACTGTTGGTGGGAATGTACATTGATACAGCCACTATGGAAGATGGTATGGAGATTCCTTAAAAAACTAGGAATAAAACCACCATATGACCCAGCAATCCCACTCCTAGGCATATACCTTGAGGAAACCAAAATTGAAAAAGACACATATATCCCACTGTTCATTGCAGCACTAATTACAATAGCTAGAACATGGAAGCAACCTAGATGTCCATCAACAGATGAATGAATAAAGAAGTGGTGGTACATATACACAATGGAGTATTACTCAGCCATAAAAAGTAATGCATTTGAGTCAGTTCTGATGAGGTGGATGAACCTAGAACCTACTATACAGAGCGAAGTGAGTCAGAAAGAGAAAGATAAATATAGTATTCTAACACATAGATATGGAATCTAGAAGAATGGTACTGAAGAATTTATTTACAGGGCAGCAGTGGAGAAACAGACATAGAGAATAGACTTATGGACATGGCAAGAGGAGGGGAGGAGGTGAAATGTATGGAAAGAGTGACATGGAAACTTACATTACCATTTGGAAAATAGATAGCCAACAGGAATTTTCTGTGTGTCTCAGGAAACTCAATCAGCCTAGGGGGGTCAGATGGGGAGGGAGATGGGAGGAATGTTCAGGAGAAAGGGGATATATATGTATATCTATGGCTGATTCATGTTGAGGTTTTACAGAAAACAACAAAATTCTGTAAAGCAATTATCATTCAATTAAAAAAGAAACATAAAAAAGAATTCACAGAAATACATTTTTCCTAGCATAAAATGAAACTTAGAACTATTAATGCACAGATGATTTATAAACAAATGCCGATAGACTTTGAAACCTCCTAATTTTCTGATTATAATTCTTTATTCCACAATGACTTGACGAACTCCACTACTGAAGTTAGTGAAACACATAATTTTAGGTAAGCAAAGTTTTTTACCTCTCTCTCTCTCTCTTTCTCTCTCGCTCTCTCTCTCTCTCTCTCTATATATATATATAGTGTGGGATAGGTTAAATATATATATATACATATATATATATTTTACCTATCCAAATTTCCTATAAATTCAATGCCAAAAGCCTTTCCTCCAGACTATATAACTTCTTAATTTCAGTTAAGATTCTTTGATTTATACATAAAAACAAACATTTATACAGTGAACCTATTTTTTAAAAGTTTCCTAAATAGTATAGTTTAAAAAATTATCAAATAGTAAATGCCAGCCCACATTGTTTCAAAAAAAAATGAGGAAAAGTAGTCAATATTGATGATCATTTCTAAGTTCAGTTTAGTTCAGTCGCTCAGTCGTGTCCGACTCTTTGCAACCCCATGAGCTGCAGCACACCAGGCCTCCCTGTCCAACACCAACTCCCGGAGCTCATCGAAACTCATGTCCATTGAGTCGGTGATGCCATCCAACCACCTCATCCTCTGTCGTCCCCTTCTCTTCCTGCCCTCAATCTTACCCAGCATCAGGATCTTTTCAGATGAGTCAGCTCTTCGCATCAGGTGGCCAAAGTATTGGAGTTTCAGCTTCAACATCAGTCCTTCCAGTGAACACCCAGGACTGATCTCCTTTAGGATGGACTGGTTGGATCTCCTTGCAGTCCAAGGGACTCTCAAGAGTCTTCTCCAACACCACAGTTCAAAAGCATCATTTCTCAGATCTACCAAATTGATGAAATAATTTGAGGAAAGACTGTTGGAAATCCTGTTAATGCAGTTCCAAGAAACTATGGTTCATATTTACAAAATACAAAATGATGGAATTATCTTGAAAAACTGGTCATGGATGGATAAAGACAGAATTTTCCAGAAAATGGCATGGTCCCCAAATTTTTCTAAGGTTCCTAGCCTGTCCAAAAGTGACCCTTATTACTACCTGTAAGATTGGGAACTTATAAGTCAGATACCAAGTCTGTTCTCTTAGGAGGGCTTTGTAGTCATTTGGTCAACGTATGAAGTCAATACTAGTTCTTTAAGAGTGAGATTATTATGCCTGATTTGATGAGAATCACTTGCAAATATGATACTGTAAGTATGGCTATGACTGCACAAGCAATCTGTCCAGTTATATATCTGAGAATAAAGGACAAATTCTTATTGAGTCTGTGCAAATAAGTATATAACACTGTCATGAAAGGTAAGGGCACTCAAGTAAACACTACTGTTTGTTTCTGAACTATGAGAGACCAGTGACAAATAGCATTAAAATGTTTCATTTTACTTTTACAGAAGCATACTCTACTAAATTAAGTGTTAGGAATAGCTTAAGAATAGAATGCATGAGACTTCCGTAAATAACATTAAAAATCAAACATTAAAAAAATTCCAGTAATGTTTTAAACAATTATAATAAGATTGTTTTCCTCAGTCTGAAATGACGAATTTTGTTTCATCAGGTCTCAAGTCAGCAATCTGCTTTTGCAAAGTCTGTTTGCTTCTGCAATCAGAAGGGTTCTAGAAATTCTGACTAGAAATCCATACCATAATCTCAAAGTTGTTAACCAATGCCAACTGGGAAGCCTGTAGCCATAATCTATTCTTTCATTTCTATTTCTTTAATTTCAGAGTACCTGTTGGAATCCTTTCTAAGAGGCTCTATGACTGTCCTTTGCTGAAGACACAAATGTTAGCTTCTGGATTATACCAGAGACTTGAGGCAAATATCTAGAAGCAGAAAATTGGTTGATGAGACGGAGGGGCTGTGGTTAATTTATAACTTTGCTAATAGTATCATAGTTTGCTACTGGGGTACAGTAAATAATTATTTTGTAAAGATTTAATCAATAGTTTCTTGAAACATAAGAATGCATTATGGCAGCACAGGCATTAGCAAATCTCTAAGCCTCCCCATGAAATGTAAAATCTCTATAATATTTACACTGATACAAACCCTTACGATTATACAGTGGAAGTCACAAATAGATTCAAGGGATTAGATCTGATAGACAGAGTGCCTGATGAACTATGGATGCAGGTTCATGACATTGTACAGGAGAGAGGAATCAAGACCATCCCCAAGAAAAAGAAATGCAAAAAAGCAAAATGGCTGTCTGAGGAGGCCTTACAAATATCTATGAAAAGAACAGAAGCGAAAAGCAAAGGAGAAAAGGAAAGATATACCCATTTGAATGCAGAGTTCCAAAGAATAGCAAGGAGAGATAAGAAAGCCTTCCTCAGTGATCAGTGCAAAGAAATAGTGGGAAACAATAGAATGGGAAACACTAGAGATCTCTTCAAGAAAATTAGAGATACCAAGGGAACATTTCATGCAAAGATGGGCACAATAAAGGACAGAAATGGTATGGACCTAAGAGAAGCAGAAGATATTAAGAAGAGGTGGCAAGAATACACAGAAGAACTGTACAAAAAAGATCTTCATGACCCAGATAACCATGATGATGTGATCACTCACCTAGAGCCAGACATCCTGGAATGCGAAGTCAAGTAGGCCTTAGGAAGCATCACGACGAACAAAGCTAGTGGAGGTGATGGAATTCCAGTTGAGCTCTTTCAAATCCTAAAAGATGATGCTGTGAAAGTGCTGCACTCAATATGCCAGCAACTTTGGAAAACTCAGCAGTGGCCACAGGACTGGAAAAGAGCAGTTTTCATTCCAATCCCAAAGAAAGGCAATGCCAAAGAATGCTCAAACTACCGCACAACTGCACTCATCTCACACTCTAGTAAAGTAATGCTCAAAATTTTCCAAGCCAGGCTTCAGCAATACATGAACCATGAACTTCCAGATGTTCAAGCTGGATTTAGAAAAGGCAGAGGAACCAGAGATCAAATTGCCAACATCTGCTGGCTCATCAAAAAAGCAAGAGAGTTCCAGAAAAATATCTATTTCTGCTTTATTGACTCTGTGAAAACCTTTGACTGTGTGGATCACAATAAACTTTGGAAAATTCTGAAAGAGATGGGAATATCAGACCACATTACCTGTCTCCTGAGAAATCTGTATGCAGGTCAAGAAGCAACAGTTAGAACCGGACATGGAACAACAGACTGGATAGGAAAAGGAGTACGTCAAGGCTGTATATTGTCACCCTGCTTATATAACTCATATGCAGGGTACATCATGCGAAATGCCAGGCTAGGTGAAGCACAAGCTGGAATCAAGATGCCAGGAGAAATATCAATAACCTCAGATATGCAGATGACACCACCCTTATGGCAGAAAGTGAAGAACTGAAGAGCTTCTTGATGAAAGTGAAAGAGGAGAGTGGAAAAGTTGGCTTAAAGCTCAACATTCACAAAACTAACATCATGGCATCCAGTCCCATCACTTCATGGGAAATAGATGGGGAAACAATGGAAACAGTGGCAGACTTTATTTTGGGGGGCTCCAAAAATCACTGCAGATGGTGACTGCAGCCATGAAATTAAAAGTTGCTTACTCCTTGGAAGGAAAGTTATGATCAACCTAGGCAGCGTATTAAAAAGCAGAGACATTACTTTGCCAACAAAGGTCCGTCTAGTCAAGGCTATGGTTTTTCCAGTGGTCATGTATGGATGTGAGAGTTGGACTATAAAGCAAGCTGAGCACCGAAGAATTGATGCTTTTGAACTGTGGTGTTGGAGAAGACTCTTGAGAGTCCCTTGGACAGCAAGGAGATCCAACCAGTCCATCCTAAAGGAGATGAATCCTGAGTGTTCATTGGAAGGACTGATGCGAAGCTGAAACTCCAATACTCTGGCCACCTGATGCGAAGAGCTGACTCATCTGAAAAGACCCTGATGCTGGGAAAGATTGAAGGTGGGAGGAGATGGGGACGATAGAGGATGAGATGGTTGGATGGCATCACTAACTCAATGGGCATGAGTGTGGGTAAACTCTGGGAGTTGGTGATGGACAGGGAAACCTGGCATGCTGCAGTCCATGGGGTTGCAAAGAGTTGGACACAACTGAGCAACTGAACTGAACTGAATATTTCAACTATAAAAATTTAAACTCAGGAAAACCAAGCCTCTCTTTTGATTTGACAGTTTTGTTCACACAATCGTTACAATAATGTTAATTAAGATGGAGATACCAAACCTATTTAGAGCATCTTTTCTAAGGTAAATAACAAATCTTTGTGATTTTCCAAGGGTCTCCTGGAAAATCTATACGATCTCTTTAAATGTGAATATTAGACTTGAACTTTTATTTTTCTCAAATTAGATCCTATCTTGGGCAAGTAAAATGAAAGGAGTTGTCAGAGATCTGATCAATTGTTTAAGATAGGATGATGGATGCCTGAGAAACAATATATGGTTACCTATTTAATCAAAGTGACAGTAAAATATTGTTAAATAATTATTTAAGAAAGTAACACAGTTGTAAGGAACTTTATCTTTTTGACAACTGAAGAATCCGTGCTGCTTTTATTGTTAATTAAATAATCAAAATAATAAAGCAAAACAACTATTTTGGTGAGATGGGGATCACCTACAGAAAGTAAATAATAACCTTTATAACTTCCTGTGATACCTTAATGATTTTAACAAAGGAAAAAGTCACAATATACTCTCGCATTTATATTTTTGGCAGTAAAAGTTTCAATGTTCTTTTTTTTTGTATAAATAACCTCATGTAAAATGAGCGAACTTTGGTAAAATTTTAATATATTTCATTGTCTCTTTTTATGCTCAATTATTATAACCTAAGCTGAGTAAAAACTACCTTTCTTCGAACCTTCTACAATTTTCCATATCAAATTTAGTTAATCACTAAACTGTTTGACCTTCTGGAATAACTGGAACCTTTAGAACAAAATGACCCTCTTTTTCTCTTGATAAACAAAACCACATTTTATTACTATACATACTAAGTGTATTTATCCTGGTACTGTTCCTCCTAATAGATTCTCAACCAACTACAATGATTGTAACTTTTAATAAAGAAAATGAACCATTTCAGAAAAATACTGAGAGGTCTATTATTTGAGAACTCCCTATCAAATACTTTAGCAGGCCAAGAAAATTCATTCTCTGCAGCCACATACAGCACTTTTATACCTTCACAAATTGGCTTAAGTGAACATGTTCATTAACATTACCCAAAGACATAGCCACTGTAAGGCATATAAGAATAATCAGTAAGAGCATATAAAGTTAAAATTATGTTTACTAATCAATGTTAGACTGATGCTGAAGCTGAAGCTGCAATACTTTGACCACCTGATGCAAAGAACTTACTCTTTAGAAAAGACCCTGATGCTGGGAAAGATTGAAGGCAGGAGGAGAAGGGGACGACAAAGGATGAGATGGTTGGATGGCATCACCGACTCAATGGACATGAGTTTGAGCAAGTTCCAGGAGTTGGTGATGGACAGGGAAGCTGGCATGCTGCAGTCCATGGGGTCTCAAAGAGTCGGGCACAACTGAGTCACTGAACTGACTCTATGTTTGAGTATTCACTTTTAGAAATTATCTAGGCATATAATCACTATCTATTAACTCAATTTAATATTACTACAAATTTGTAAATTATATTTAAACTGAAACACTACAAGATATATTCACTGTTGATACAAAAAAGTGTCAGAATAATGATTCAATTTAGCCCAAAACAAACTAATCTCTTTCATAACTGTAAATGTTTCCTAGGAGTCATATTAACATTTCATCAGTAAACTAATATAAAAAGCCTAGAAGTTCAGATCAACTTGTGACTTCAAGAGAAAGCAAACCCAAATCTAAAAAACAAAAACAAAATGCTTGGATTATAAACCATACTGACAGATTAAATGAAAAGAGAGAGTTACTATTTATTATTTTAGCCAAAACTACTAGTTTAATTACCCCCCACCCCCAGTTAAAATCTCAGAGAGACTTTCTTCATTCTAATTGGTATAAAATTCCTAATGACTTAAGCTCATAAATAGCAAACAAAAAAACAAACAGATCAACAAACTATATTCTCCACTATCTCTATCATTCATCCAACATATATCGTGAAATGGTAAGACTGTAAGACCAAATTTCCAATCATTGATGCTGCCAAGAGAAAGTTACATCACTTGAGTGCAAAACAGAAACAAATATAAAAACACAAAATCAACAGAAAGGTGGAAGAAAAGAAACTGAGGAAAAACTAAGAGTCAGCAAAGTGGAAGTTCTGTTGTCATTTGGAATTCAATCCAGTAACCAGGAGAAGACAGGCCTGGAACTTACCAGCCCACAAGGTTGTTTCTCCATCAGGTGGGTCAGCTGGGGCATTTCAGTGAAACCTCCAACATGGTTCAGGTAGAATTTTCACTAAGATAAAATCATGTGAAAAGTTAGGTTAATAGTTTACCAAAGAAAAGACAGATTGCTGGGTTAGAAAGCTTCTTACTGTCTAAGGGGGCTATAAACCATTAGGGATTATCTGTTGCAACAGACAGAAATGACTTTTATCTCTACCAGTTAACCGCTGCCCTACAAAACTGTAAAATAGCCCAGACAACAGAAAGGCAAGCCCAGGGTTATCTTTTTCTCATTTCCAAATTTCAGAGAATTTTCCTGACAGATTTCACCTATGTTTACCTCCACTGGTTGAAAAGAGAGCTAATATAATTTCAGGAGAGAAGCTGATAAAGCATGTTTCATGAGAACTTAGGGTAGCTGTCTCTATCTAAAGCAAAGTTACCCAAGCACCTAGATTTGAAAGAACAATTTAAAGCATGTGAGGACTATCCTCACACAATATTTTCTTCTTAGAGTTAACAATCAGTTCATCTAATTAAAACACTAAAGTATTTTACAAATTAACTTACTCTGTTTTGAGTTAAAGAAAGTTAAGGGAAAAAAAAATGTCTATTAAAGTCCTAGAATATCAAGTCTACCTTCCTTGGACCTATAATGAAAATAATATAATCAGATATGTTTCTTCAGAGATTTTATGCATTGAAACATTAAACTCCCCACAACCTCTAACACTACTTGCTAAGGCCATCTAGAAAATGACAATACACTCAAGACCTATACCAATTCCTAGAAGCTTCTGTCCCTCTTTCTCTGGCCACAACCAGATCTGAAAGATAACTGGATTAGAAAAAAAATGTCAATATTATACTTAGTATATAGCTCTCATATAGAAACTCTGAGACAAGTAACTCTTAGAGATAGTGGCAAAGAATCAAAGATCATTCACATACATTAAACTAGAGCAAATAGATGGTATTCATGGAACTTCCCACTACCTTACTTGTGGGTAAGGTGAAATGAAATATCATGATAAATATACAAAATTTTTAAAAACTATAAATTCAGGAGCATAATTTGAAAAAGGAAAAGAGAAATAAAAATTATGACAACCAACCAACCAACCTAACAAAATCCCCACAATAAATGATTTGCACTACAGAACAATTTTTCCAGTTTTACTGAGCCATAATAAACAAAAAATAGTATAAAGTATATAACAAGATTTGACAGACACAGACTTTGTGAATTATTTACTACAATCAAACAAATTAGCACACATATTACCTTACAGTTCCCTTTTTTGTGTGTGTGATTAGAACACTTAGGATCCACTCTCAGCAAATTTCATGTATACAATATACTATTAACTACAGTCATCATGCTGTACATTAGATCCTCAGAACTTATTCATATTCCAGTTTCAGGTCTCTACCATTTGATCAACATCTCCCAAGTTCCCCCAACCCTCAGCCCCTAGCAATCACCACCCACCACCACCATTCTATTCTCTGTTTCTTATAGAAAAAGAGATGAGATTTGCAGTTATCTGTGGTGGGGGGTTTGAGGAGGGGGAGTTGGGAAAAGGTGGTCAAAAAGTACGAATTTACAGTTGTAAGATAAAGAAGTACTAGGGATGTAACGTTCAACCTGATGAACATAGTTAATACTGCTGTATGATAGACAGGCAAGTTTTTCAGAGAGTAGATCCTGAGAGTTTTCATCAAAAGGAGAATTTTTTTTTTCTTTTGATAGTATCTGGATGAGATGATGGGTATTAACTAAACCTGTTGTGATAATCATTTAACAATATATGTAAATCAAACCATCATGCTGCATACCTTAAACTTATATAGTGATGTACAATTTTTTCTCAATATGACTAAAAAGAAAATAAAAATATTTTAAAAATCAAGATCGCAGTAGAGAGTTTAACAAATGCTTAGTGAAGAGTGAAGATAGGTGAGGGATCAGAACGATAAGACCTAAGGATAATATGAAGAACAGACAGAGAGAAATTTATCTCAGAAGCAACAAAATACAATTAGAGTTACGTTTATTTACATCTTAGGCAAAGAATAAGTCCCACTTTCTCCTAAATATTTGAGTAACCTGTTTAAAATTTTAAAAATATTTTCCATATGATATCTCAAGTTCTTAACTTAAATACTATATCTGAAGTCACCCATATTACAATTATGATTCCTTGAATTTTTATTTTATCTGTCTATCAACTCTGATTTCCACTGCTACCAATTATCTTCCATGTGACTAATTTAAAATAATTACAGCTTAGCAGATTTTATTATGTTACTGAATATATGTATAACTTTTGTTGCAGTTTACTTTTCAAAAATCTTATTTCACTATTTTTAACCAAGAATTTAACCTTTTAAGCATGTCTCAATGTTTCATTTGCTTTAGCTGCCAATAAGATATACTTATGTCATATATATCTTTTGTAGATCAAAAACAAACAAACAAAATTTTGCATGTACCAAGACCCAGAGGAGAGGAGCAGTGCCCCCATAGGAGACTGAACCCAAACTACCTGCTAGTGTTGGAGGGCCTTCTGTGGAGGCATGGGTCAGAAAGGGCTCACCACTGGGATGGGGGCACTAGAAGCTCCCTCTTGGCTTAAATCCTCTTGGAGTTTGCCATTAACCCTACCACAGAGGCCATAGACTCCAGGGGTGAGTTGCCTCAGGCCAAACTACCACCAGGGAAGGAGTGAAACACCACCCATCAGCAGATAATTAAAGTTTTACTGAGGAAGGCCCTGCCAGCTAGAGCAAGACCCAGTTTTTCCCACCAGTGCCTCCCATCAAGAAGCTTACACAAGCCTCTTAGCCTCATCCATCAGAGGGCAGACAGAAGAAGCAAGAATCAGCATAGTCTCACAGAAGCTAAAACAAAAACCATATTACAGAAAGTTAATCATGATGAAAAAAGCAGACATGTATGTCCCACATGAAGGGACAAGATAAAACCCCAGAAAAACAACTAAATGAAGCAGAGGCAACCTTCCAGAAAAGGAATTCAGAATAATGAGAGTGAAGATGATCCAGGATTTGGGAAAGAGAGTTGAGACAAAGATTGAGACAATGCATGAAATGTTCACCAAAGACCTAGGAGAACTAAAGAACAGACAGGCAGAAGGAGAAGAAAGAGAGAAAGGACCTGAGAAAATATTTGAAGAGATAATAGCTGAAAACTTCCTGAACATCAGAAAGGAAATAGTCAGATAAGTCCAAAAAGCACAGAGAGTCCCAGGAAGGATAAACCCAAGGAGGAACACACCAAGACACATCAAACTGACAAAAATTACAGACAGAGGTAAAATATTAAGAGCAACAAGGGAAAAACAACAAACAACATATCAGGGAACTCCCATTAGGCTATCAGCTGATTTCTCAACAGAAACTCTAAAAGCCAGAAGGGAATGGCATGATATATTTAAAGTGATGAAATGGAAGAACCTACAACCAAGAATATTCTACCCAGCAAGACTCTCCTTCAGATCTGATGCAGAAATCAAAAGCTTTCCAGATAAGCAAAAGTTAAGAGAATTCGGCACCACCAAACCAACTTTACAACAAATGCTAAAGGAACTTCTCTAGGCAGGAAACACAAAAGAAGAAAAAGATCTACAGAAAATAAACCCAAAATAAGAAAATTGTAATAGGATCATACATAACATACATTTTTTTTCTTGATGTTCTCTCTCAAGCTTTATCAAGTGTAGTTGAAAAGCTATTGTATAGCTATATATAAATATGTATAATATATACCTTTTAGAAAACTTAAAAAAAAGCAAAGCTATGTAATTAATACATCCATCACCTCAATCATTCAACAATGTCTATCAAATCATCACACTATAATACTTATATACAGAGAGAAAAAGCTGGCTTAAAACTCAACATTCAAAAGCTAAGATCATGACATGCAGTCCCACCACCTCATGGGAAATAGATGGGGAAACAATGGAAACAGTGACAGAATTTATTTTCTTGGGCTCCAAAATTACTGCAGATGGTGACTGTAGCCATGAAATTAAAAGACACTTGCTCCTTGGCTGTGACCAACCTAGACAGCATATTAAAAAGCAGAGACATTACTTTGCAGACAAAGGTCCATCTAGTCAAATCTATGGTTTTTCCAGTAGTCATGTATGGATGTGAGAGTTGGACCATAAAGAAAACTGAGTGCTGAAGAATTGATGCTTCTGAACTGTAGTGGTGAAGACTCTTGAGAGTCCCTTGGGCTGCAAGGAGATCCAACCAGTCCATCCTAAAGGAAATCGGTCTTGAATATTCATTGGAAGGACTGACACTGAAGCTGCAACTCCAATATTTTGGCCACCTGATGGGAAGAACTGACTCATTGGAAAACACCCTGATGCTGGGAAAGACTGAAGGCAGAAGGGGACAATAAAGGATGAGGTGGTTGGATGGCATCACCGACTCAATGGGCATGAGTTTGGGCATGAGTTTGAGCAAACTACGGGAGTTGGTGAAGAATAGGGAGGCCTGGTGTGCTGCAGCCCATGGGGTCCCAAAGAGTTGGACACGACTGAGCAACTGAACAGATACACTTTAAATATATACAATTATATTGGTAAATTTTTCCTCAATAGAGAAAACAGGGGGAAGAAAGTTAAATTTAGTATACTATACCAAAAAAATTAGAGCTATTTCACATCCAAAAAGATGATGCTGTTAAAGTGCTGCACTCAATATGCCAGCAAATTTTGAAAACTCAGCATTGGCCACAGGACTGGAAACAGTCAGTTTTCATTCCATTCCCAAAGAAAGGAAATGCAAAAGAATGTTCAAACTACCACACAATTGTACTCGCCTCACATGCTAGCAATGTAAAGCTCAAAATTCTCCAAGCCAGGCTTCAACAGTTCATGAATCGTGAACTTCCAGATATTCAAGCTGGATTAGAAATGGCAGAGGAACCAGAGATCAAATTGTCAGCATCCACTGGATCACTGAAAAAGCAAGAGAATTCCATAAAAACATCTACTTCTGCTTTATTGATTATGCCAAAGCCTTTGACTGTGTGGATCACAACAAAACGTGGAAAATTCTTCAAGAGATGGGAATACCAGACCACCTTACCTGCCTCCTGAGCAATCTGTATGTAGGTCAAGAAGCAACAGTTAGAACTGGACATGGAACTACAGACTGGTCCCAAATTGGGAAAGGAGTACATCAAAGCTATATATTGTCACTTTGCTTATTTAACTTATATGCAGAGTACATAAATGGAAATGCCAGGCTGGATGAAACACAAGCTTGGAATCAAGATTGCTGTGAGAAATATCAATAACCTCAGATAAGCAGATGACACCACCCTTATGGCAGAAAGTGAAGAAGAACTAAAGAGCCTCTTGATGAAAGTGAAAGAGGAGAGTGAAAAAGTTGGCTTAAAGCTCAACATTCAGAAAACTAAGATCATGGCATCCAGTCCCATCACTTCACAGAAAATAGATGGGAAAACAATAGAAATAGTGACAGACTTTATTTTGGGGGGCTCCAAAATCACTGCAGATGGTGACTGTAGCCATGAAATTAAAAGACACTTGCTCCTTGGAAGAAAAGCTATGACCAACCTAGACAGCATATTTAAAAGCAGAGACATTACTTTGCCAACAAACGTCCGTCTTGTCAAAGCTATGGTTTTTCCAGTAGTCATGTATGGATGTGAGAGTTGGACCATAAAGAAAGCTGAGCATGGAAGAATTGATGTTTTTGAACTGTGGTGTTGGAGAAGACTCTTGCAAGTCCCATGGACTGCAAGGAGATCAAACCAGTCCATCCTAAAGGAAATCAGTCCTGAATATTCATTGGAAGGACTGATGCTGAAGCTGAGGATCCAATACTTTGGCCACCTGATAGGAAGAACTGACTCATTGGAAAACACCCTGATGCTGTGAAAGATTGAAGGTGAGAGGAGAAGGGGACAACAAAGGATGAGGTGGTTGGATGGCATAACCCACTCATTGGACATGAGTTTGAGCAAGCTCCAGGAGTTGGTGATGGACAGGGAATCCTGCCATGCTGCAGTTCATGGGGACGCAAGAGTCAGACATGACTGAGCTGAAACCAAGAAACAAAAAATGATTCCACACACAAAGAAAGTAAATAAAAATAATTTTTAAAAGCACCTATGACACTACAGCCTACCAAACACGTATTCTTACCATGCAGTGCTTTTTCCAAATTTGGCACCTTGGGTTTTATTTTAATTCTGAGTTGCCTAAATGCGCTGCTGCTGCTGCTGCTAAGTCGCTTCAGTCATCCCACCAGGCTCCGCCATCCCTGGGATTCTCCAGGCAAGAACACTGGAGTGGGTTGCCATTTCCTTCTCCAGTGCATGAAAGGGAAAAGTGAAGTGAAGTCGCTCAGTTGTATCCGGCTCTTAGCGACCCCATGGACTGCAGCCTACCAGGTTCCTCCATCCATGGGATTTTCCAGGCAAGAGTACTGGAGTGGGGTGCCATTGCCTTCTCCGCCTAAATGCACTAATAAGCAACAAAGTCATGAGTAGTTCCTATGTAACATTAGGCATACTTCAAACAGTTTTTCTTTAATGGCAGTATCAAATATATAGCACTACTAATCTTACTTTTTACCTTTATTTCTTAAATAGCATCTATAACCACATCCACATCCTGTTTGGAAATAAATCCCAAATGGTTTAGTGGATGTTTGATATTATATTACATAAAATTTATACTCCAGTTTCTCTTAGTTCAGATCAAAGTGGTGAAAAGCAGCTCAAGTAGTTTTATAAAAAATGACTCCATACAGGAATATCAAGTGAGTTTAATTTTAGTTACTTCGTTGGAAAGTTAAAGTGCACTTGACAAGGAAGCAGGGACACTATTATGAAGGCTCTGACCACAACAGTGCTCCTTGGTGACAACTGGGGCATTCTGTATTTCACTAATTTTGTAAAATGCTCATTTTCCCACACTACAAAATTTCAGAACTAGGAAATTATCTTCCAATAAATACCATCTTGCTGCTGCTGCTGCAGCTGCTAAGTCGCTTCAGTCGTGTCCAACTCTGTGCGACCCCATAGACGGAAGCCCACCAAGCTCCCCCGCCCCTCGGATTCTCCAGGTAAGAACACTGGAGTGGGTTGCCATTGCCTTCTCCGAAATACTGTCTTACCACTGCCATATTTACTTTCCTTTTAAATATCACTGAAATTGATGGCACTGTAGATTCAATAAAATATGATATATTTGGAATCCTCCATGTGTTGCCTTCTTATCATATTCCATTAGAGTTTTATCTTCAAGGAGCTAGGGAACTTGAGCAGATTAATTTGGAAGTTCGCTAAGAGTGAAGAATGATAATTTTGGAGTGCCACAGTATCACTTTAGTTATTATGGCAACTAAAAAAACTCCTGTATTTTGCTGCTTGTTTGCTTGCTTTTAAGTAAATTAGACAAAAATGAAAGTGTTAGCTCTTTCCCATTCAGAAATGAGATGTATTCAGTGAAGTTTTAAGCTCATGGTAATCTGGTTTCATGAGTGCTGGGTTTCTGTTTGTTTCTTTCTTCTTGGGCCATCCAGATGATCAAGTAGATATATAAATACAAATGAAAACAGCAGTGCGATATCACCTCACAGAATGGCCATCATGCAATGGCCATCATCAAAAAGTCTACTAACAATAAGTGCTGGAGAGGGTATAGAAAAAAAGGGAACATTCTTACACTGCTGGTGGGAATGTAAACTCGTATAACCACTATGGAGAACAGTATGGAAGTTGCTTCAACTAAAAATAGAGCTACCATATGACTCTGCAATACCACCCCTGGGCATGTATCTGGAGAACCCAGGGTTCAAAAGGATGCATGCACCCCAATGTTCACTACACTGCTGTTTACAATGGCCAAGACATGGGGGAAATGTAAATGTCCATCAACAGATGAGTGGATAAAGAAGGTGTGGTACATACTGACAATGAAATATTACCCAAGCATTAAAAAGAGTGAAATAATGCCACTTGGATTATTAGCAACATGGATGGACCCAGAGATTATCATACTGAGTGAAGTAAGTCAGACAAAGACAAATATCACATGATATTGCTTCTAGGTAGAATCTAAAAACATGATACAAACGAACTTATTTACAAAACAGAAACTGACTCACAGACTTAGAAAACAAACTTAGGTTACCAGAGGGGAAGAAGGGATAGATTAGGATCTGGGGATTGACGTGTACACATTGCTATATTTAAAACAGATAACCAATAAGGACTGACTGTATAGCACAGGGAACTCTGTTCAACATTCTGTCATAACCTAAATGGGAAAAGAATTTGAAAACGAACAGATACATGTATGTATATAGATATAGATATAGATATAGATAACTTAATCACTCTGTTATACACCTGAAACTAACACAACATTGTTAATCAACTATACTCCAATATAAAATAAAATTTAAAAAAAATATATATTTTAAAAAGTTCTAAAACTGACATTTGGGAGAGCTATAAATAAAAGCTAGACTTGACATCTGAGAGCCCTAGAATTAAGGCAACCAAAGGACAGGCTTTTGTAGTGTCTCACTCTTAATTTAAAAGATCAGCCCTAAATTAGTAGGCATTTGATGAGTGTCAATATTGGGGAAAAAAGAAAAGAAAATTGGAAGAAACAAAGACAAGATATACAGTAAAAGAAAATTGAATATATAATATCCACAGAGCATATGAGAAGATATTTCATCAAAAAAATAAAACTAGAATTATATTAAAAATAGGAAAAAAATTAGAGAACTTGATAATAACAAAGAGTTACTGATAGTAACAATAAGATATTGAGAATTAAAAATTAAACAGAGGGGCTGGAAGATAAAGTTGTGAAACATCACACAAAAAGTAGGACAATAAGACAGAGATGGAAAATTAGATACTAAAAAAATAGGTAAACCGTTGACTAATTCTAACATCTGACTAATTGCAGTACCATAAAGAGATAATAGAGAAAATAGATGGAAGTAAATTATCAATGAATGAAATTTCAAAAACTGAATGATAAATCTCCAGATTTAAATGGCTTACCAAGAGCCTAGAACATGAATGAAAAGGGACCTACATCATGCTGAATCATTGGGAGTGATTGGCATTCCTGGAGAAAGAGAAAATCATAAAAGCTTACAGAAGGAGGCCACTTATAAATTAATTGTAAATAAGTAAATATATTTGACAATATGAAACAAGAACAACAATCATGAATTCATTAAAATTATCAGGGCATAAAATCTATGATCATTGAAATAAGGAATACAATAAGTATATTTAGGAAGTAGAACAACAAATAGAATTAGCATATGTAAAAGAAAAGTTAAAAAATACAGAATACAGAATAGTACCAACACATACTAGGAGAAGCAGAATAAATTTATTAGAGAGAGATAAAAGAGAGGAAAGGAGGTGCGGAGAGGGAGGAGGAAGGTGGCAAGAAGGAAGGTAGGAAGGGAGAGAGATCTGAGGAAATAATAGAGATGAAATTGCCAAATTAAAAGTGAAACCATTCACTGATTACAAATACTACACCTAGATTGTAAAGACACATAAAAGGCCAAAGAAAAAGAGAGAAATTCCAGTAAGAGAGTGCAGATGAACTTCAAAGAACCAAGAACCATATTGATGTCTTAGTTATCTTCGGATGCAAGAAGACAGGGGAATGATGTTTTTATTTATTTATTTATTTATTTATTTTAATTGGAGGCAAATTACTTTACAATATTGTAGTGGTTTTTGCCATACATTGACATGAATCAGCCATGGGTGTACATGTGTTCCCCATCCTGAACCCCCCTCCCACCTCCCTCCCCATCCCATCCCTCAGGGTCATCCCAGTGCACCAGCCCCGAGCACCCTGTATCATGCATCGAACCTGGACTGGGGATCTGTTTCACATATGATAATATACATGTTTCAATGCTCTTCTCTCAAATCATCCCACCCTTGCCGTCTCCCAGAGTCCAAAAGGCAGTTCTATATATCTGTGTCTCTTTTCTGTCTCACATATAGGGTTATCATTACCATCTTTCTAAATTCCATATATATGCGTTAGTATACTGTATTGGTGTTTTTCTTTCTGACTTACTTCACTCTGTATAATAGGCTCCAGTTTCATCCACCTCATTAGAACTGATTCAAATGTATTCTTTTTAATGGCTGAGTAATATTCCATTGTGTATATGTACCACCACTTCCTTATCCATTCGTCTGCTGTTGGACATCTAGGTTGCTTCCATGTCCTGGCTATTGTAAACAGTGCTGCGATGAACACTGGGGTACATGTGTCTCTTTCAATTCTGGTTTCCTCGGTGTGTATGCCCAGCAGTGGGATTGCTGGGTCATATGGCAGCTCTGTTCCCAGTTTTTTAAGGAATCTCCACGCTGTTCTCCATAGTGGCTGTACTAGTTTGCATTCCCACCAACAGTGTAAGAGGGTTCCCTTTTCTCCACACCCTCTCCAGCATTTATTGTTTGTAGACTTTTGGATAGCAGCCATTCTGACTGGCGTGAGATGGTACCTCATTGTGGTTTTGATTTGCATTTCTCTGATAATGAGTGATGTTGAGCATCTTTTCATGTGTTTGTTAGCCATCTGTATGTCTTTGGAGAAATGTCTGTTTAGTTCTTTGGCCCATTTTTTGACTGGGTCGTTTATTTTTCTGGAATTGAGCTGCAGGAGTTGCTTGTATATTTTTGAGACTAATTCTCTGTCAGTTGCTTCATTTGCTATTATTTTCTCCCATTCTGAAGGCTGTCTTTTCACCTTGCTTATAGTTTCCTTCATTGTGCAAAAGCTTTTAAGTTTAATTAGGTCCCATTTGTTTTTAAGGTACTGAAGGAAAAGATACTTTCATTAAGATATATATAACCAGTCAGACTGATATTCATATACAAGAGTATGATAAATACATCATTAGGCATTTTTAAAAAGCTATAGAAGGTTTGTCACAAAAAGACCCACATAAACGGGGAGGGGCGGTGGGAGGATTCTGAGAGATGCTGAAAGTCACACAAGACTTATCACAGTCCCTGATAAGAATAAGTTCTCTATAAATGTTTGCTTAACTCCCTGGGTTGGGAAGATCCCCTGGAGAAGGGAATGACAACCCACTATAGTAATCTTGCCTGGATAATTCCATGGACAGAGGAGCCTGGAGGGCTACAATCCGTGGAGTTGCAAATAGTCAGACACAACTGAGCAACTAACACTGGAGCTTGAACTGGACTGGAGGTGGTTAATGAGGAAAGAGTCCTGAGGAATTTGAAAGCTCTGGAATTGAAAGCAAAGGGACAAAATAGAAAGTCCAGTCTAAAGGAGACATCTTTGCAAGTTCTTCAAGGTTTTCCCATCCCCTAATCCAATATGACTTTCTTTATTGATATACACAGTGATTTAGATTCTAGCCAGGGAAAATGTCTGTGAGATTTACAGAGAGGAATTTAAGGATATCAAATACCCGAGACACCAAAATCTCTCTTGTATTAATATCAAGCACACAAAAACTGCTACTATATCAAAAGTCATATATTTCTATTAGTTCATAAGTGAAAAGCCATTCATGGAAAGGGAATTTGCTTTTAAAAAGGATTGATAAAGATTTGCATACATTCTCAAAGAAATAATCACTTGTGTAACAGTTACTACTCAAATGTAATACAAAGACAAATCCCCAAGCAGAAGAGAAAAGGTCTAATTAGTGTCACATCTGCCTGCAGCCTTATTATTCATTCCTTCATATCACAACTGTGTGTTTTTCAGTTTCTGTGAATCTGGAATCAATTAAGATATAATCTTGAACTCTTTTTTAATAGTGGATTCAACAGAAAACAGCTTATTTCCTTCCTCCAAATAGTGAAAATATGAAGAAATGTAAGATTCTCCCATACTTAATTAGTATTTTTTTAACTTATTATTATTTTTTTTATAAACTTTGAAGATACAGGTTTCATGTGGATCAATTCCTTTGATTTTAGATGCATAAATCAATTTGAATTAACTTAAGCAAAAAGTTAATGCATCAGGTTTCTATTATCCACTATGATATAAATTAAAAAACGAACTACCATATGATCCAGCAATTCCACTTCTGGACTATATTCCAAAGAAAACAAAAACATTAAATTGAAGCATATCGTACCCCTATGTTCCGCATGATTCATTGCCATCATATTTACAATAGCCAAGACATAGAAGCAGTCTAAATGTCCATTAATGGATGAATAGATATTAAGTTGTGGGTTGAGTGTGTGTGGTGGTTGTGTGTGTGTATATATAAATAGAAGAGAGATACTGACACCACTAGGAATATTATACAGGCATAAAAAATGAGAAATTCTAGCCATTTGCATCAACATGGATGACTTTCGAAGGCAATTACACAAGTGAAATAAGTCAAAGACAAATGCTGAATGATCTCAACTTATTATGTACATCTAAAAAAAAAAAACAAACAAACTCATAGAAAAAGAGATCAGACTTGTTAACTAGAAAATGGAGTGGGAGGAGGGAGGGGGAATGGAGGGGAATAGAGGAAGGTGGTTTAAAAGGTACAAAATTCCAGTTATATGATAAATAAATACAAGGGATGTATTGTACAACATGGAGTGACTATTAGTTAACGACTTGCTATATAATATATGGCAAAGTTTGTTAGGAGAATAGAATCCTAAGAATTTTATCACAAGGAGAAAAATAGATTTTTTTTTGTTTTCATTTTATCTAATCTGAGAAAGATGGATATTAGTCTGAACCTATTGTGGTAATCATCCACCAATATGTATAAATCACAATCATCAGGCTGTACACCTTAAACACTAGAATGTATGGCTGATTATTTTTTTCCATAAAACTGGCAAAATATTTTACAAAGGTTGCATTTAATATAGAAGTTTTTATTTAAAATAAGGTTCAAGGGATTCCCTGGGGGCTCAGTGGTAAGAGAAACCACATGCCAAATGCAGGAACAGGATTCAGTTCCTGATTCGGGAAATCCCACATGTCATGAAGCAACGTACTGCCTGTGCATCATAATTAACTGAAGCCTGCACACTCTAGAGCCATGCTCCACAAGAGAAGCCACCACAATGGGAAGCCCACACACTGCAACTAGAGAGTCGCCTCCACTCACCACAACTAGAGAAAGCCTGGTGCAGCAACAAAGACCCAGCACAGCCAAAAATAAAATTAATAAATAATTAAAAAGTGGTCCAAGATCGCTGTAACACAGACTTAGACGCAAGCATGGGGCCGTCTAAGGAGAAGGCAATGGCAACCCACTCCAGTACTCTTGCCTGGAAAATTCCATGGACGGAGGAGCCTGGAAGGCTACAGTCCATGGGGTCGCAAAGAGTCGGACACGACTGAGCACTTCACTTTCACTTTTCCTATCAATGCAATGGAGGAGGAAATGGCAACCCACTCCAGTATTCTTGCCTGGAGAATCCCAGGAACAGAGGAGCCTGGTGGGCTGCCGTCTCTGGGGTCACACAGAGTCGGACACGACTGAAGCGACTTAGCAGTAGCAGCAGCAGGGGGGGGCCCCCCTCTAAAGTGAAGTGCCCTGTGCAACTGCATAAGGCTGTATACCCAAGGACTGGTCTCTTCTTGAGGCAAAATTGTTCCCTCAATGATATTTGATTAGCATTGAAATTTTCCTTGCCCATGCTTGCCTTCCTGGATCCGTGAAGGAGCAATACCTCACCCTCCCACGCCTTCCTATAACACTATATCCTATTAATAAACTATATCTCTATTATACTATTATCATTATTTAGTAAAAAATTTGCAGCAATCGCATCAATTCTGTGCTTTGCCTGAGATATATGTGTTGGTCCTAAAAGTGGCCAGATCGCAGCATTTCTGACTCTTAAGTTTCCAAAGGCCACTGTCTTATTAACTATCTACCATTTTGTGATTGTATTCTTGCCTCTAGAAAATTGTTTAGCCAAATTTACAAAGTATGTTCTGTTTTGAACATCTGTTACCTGTTCTAACACTTACATTTAATACAATTCATAGTTCCTGTACACTATTTTCTTTGAATTTCAGTTCAGTTTCTCAGTTGTGTCAACTCTTTGTGACCCCATGGACTGCGCAGCACCAGGCTTCCCTGTCCATCACCAACTCCCCAGGAGCTTGCTCAAACTCATGTCCATCAAGTCAGTGATGCCATCCAACCATCTCATCTTCTGTTGTCCCCTTCTCCTCCCCCTTCAATCTTTCCCAGCATCAGGGTCTTTTCCAGTGAGTCAGTTCTTCGCATCAGGTGGCCAAAGTATTGGAGTTTCAGCTTCAGCATCAGTCCTTCCAATGAATATTCAGGACTGATCTTCCTTTAGGATGGACTGGTTGAATCTCCTTGCAGTCCAAGGGACTCTCAAGAGTCTTCTCCAACACCACAGTTCAAAAGCATCAATTCTTTGGCACTCAGCTTTCTTTATGGTCCAACTCTCACATCCATACATGACTACTGGAAAAATCATAGCTTTGACTAGATGGACCTTTGTCGGCAAAGTAATGTCTCTGCTTTTTAATATGCTGTCTAGGTTTGTCATAGCTTTTCTTCCAAGGAGCAAGTGTCTTTTAATTTCATGGCTGCAGTCACCATCTGCAGTGATTTTGGAGCCCAAGAAAATAAAGTCTGTCACTGTTTCCATTGTTTCCCCATCTATTTGCCATGAAGTGATGGGACCGGATGCCATGATCTTAGTTTTTTTGAATGTTTGATTTGCAAAGATGTTTGGACAGAATAAGCTACTGAACAACACAAGACTGTTTTTTTATTGAGACAGACAATTCTAGAGCATTTGTTTGTACTGTTAATAGATATGTTTTTTAAAATAGATCCTCAAAAGAACACAGCACTGGAAACCAGCTCATGGAAAAATTTTTAGAATGGATGGATCTGAAAGATGCAGCGGTAAGAGTGGAGTCCTAAAGAAATGAAAGAACTATTGAGTTATTATTGACATAGTTCATGTGAAAGAAAGTAATAAAAGCCTAAACTATGGTATCAAACATAGTAGATGGAAGGAGGTAAAAGGTCAAAAAGCTATTTTGAATAGCTTTTTTTTGCTTTAAGAAAATTAATTCAAATTTCTAATAACACAGCTTTAAATAGTAACACTATTTTTCCTGTGGGTTTTGGACTTTTATCTTCAAAATTGTACTTACAATTGTATTTTGTCAGGGTTCATTTGTTATATTGGATATTATATTATGTTTTTCCTTTGACTTCTCCTTCCCACCATGATTCTGAATTTAAACTGTGTGATGACTCATCCAACCTTTGATTCCTGCAGAGTTTTCTGTTGATCACAAAAGTGAATGAAATCAATTCCCTACAGCACAATGTCCCCATAGGTTCTAGAAAAATTGCCAGATAAAAATATTTGTTAGCAAAATTTTTACTTTCCATTTCTTATTCCAGAAGAGAAAGTCTAACCTATTGAAGAGAATAATAACAATAATAAATAATTGAGTGTCTATAATGTCATAGCAACAAAAAGTGGTCTAAAGTTGAAGTGAGAGGTCGCTCCAGGTCCCGGTCCGACTCTTTTGGCTACCTGGTGCACCGGTGGACTGTAGCCCACAGGCTCCTCTGTCCATGGGATTTTCCAGGCAAGAATACTGGAGTGGGTTGCCATTTCCTTCTCCAGGGATCTTCCCAACCCAGGGATCTCGAACCCAGTGGTCTTCGCATTGCAGGCAGATTCTTTACCTCTGAGCCACCCAGGAAGCCCAGTAGACCAGAACAAGCACTTAGTTAAAAGACACTAATTTAACTTCACAACTATGAGCGAAGTTAACAAAGTGACAACGTGGCCAGATCATGGTAATATAAACAGTTCAATATGACCTCAAGAACTATAGTCCTTCCTATCCCAGGAGAACAGTTACACTGTAGCTTCCTTTTACGATCATCTTCTCAAATCTTTAGGTTTCTGACCCTCATTTAAAATTTGCTTGACTGGCCTGAGTATTCAGTCTCTATCCATCGGTTACCTCTTTCCCTCAGGCTTGAGTTTGGGTTTGGTCATACAGTGTTTGGTAACTGAAACCCTGCAAAGATGTCCCCTAATTCCCTTCCATTCACAAACATCTGGAAAGTACATCTGATTTTAGTCTTCCACCATACACATTCAGTATTGTGATCCACTTTCCAAGGGGTTCTCTAAAATGTCCACTAAAATGTGGTCACTACCACCTTTTACCATTTTCACCACCCTGCATTCCTCCTGCATTGTATCTGCCTGAACTTCCCAATTCCAGACACAATCCTTTCCTGAAGTCCCTCTGATTTGCACGATGTGAACTTCCTCACTTTGACTTTCTTCAGACCTTACAAAGTGTCTCCTTGGGTGAATGCCAACTCATTTCAAAATATTCAACCTTTTGAGAATGTTGTCTGACACGTTTAGGTAGAGCTGAACACCTGAGGTGAACAAACCTCTACTTGATGTTAGACTTCAGTTGACATGAAGTCACCCCTTGGAATGAGATTTCCCAGCAATCTAACCAGCTTGCCACTGTACCAATGATTTGTGCCAGCTCTATCTCTTAAAATGATGATTGTCAAACACTGTCCTCAAAATACAGGAAACCATCAAGGCCAGATGGCATGGATTACATATACAAAGCGCTAAAAGGAAGACAGGCAACGCAAGAGTCCTATATTTGGCAGAGAAACTATCAGAAGGGCTTCCTTTTGGCTCAGATGGCAAAGAATCTGCCTGTAATGCAGGAGACCCTGGGTTTGATCCCTAGTTCGGGAAGATCCCCTGGAGAAGGGAATGGCTACCCACTCCAGGATTCTTGCCTAGAGAATTCCATGGACAGAGGAGCCTGGTGGGCTACAGTCCATGAGGTTGAAAAGAGTCGGACACGACTGAGCAAACTAACACATTCTTCAGAAATGAATTAGAAATAGCAACATCCCAATAAACATCAGCTAGGATAATTCATCACTAGCAGACCTACCTGATATATGAAATACTAAAGATAGTCCTTCAGTTGAAATGAAAGTACATTAGACAAAACATGAACCTCATTCCACGTGATACTTTGATTAAGAGGCTACATAGGTTTTTACTTATACTCATAAAGAAATAAAAAGAGGGAGAAAAATTTTACAAGTATAGTTCAGATTATGGTGTTCATATATAGTCTATAGGTGCTTGGTTCACAAAGGTATATACTGTATCAACTCATCAAGATTTACACATTAAATATGTGCAAGCTCTTGTTTTATGTCCATCATACCTCAATGCAAAAATAAAGAGCACAAGAGTAAGAGGAAACTATATAATAAATAAAAAGACAGTAAATTGTTATGTTTTCCTAAAAACTTTTTTTTCTTCTCCTATATGGTTAAAAGACAATGAAGCAGAGATTCAATAATTATAAAATTGTATTGATGAGTTTATAAGGAGTATATTACATATGATGTACAATATATGCAATAGTATCAATGCCAAATAAAGGTGTAATTTGTATGACAATAACAGCACAAAGAGGAAAGGTAAAGGAGCTATAAAGGTAGCAAAGTATATATAACTGAAATTAAGTTAGAATTATCTGAATTCCAGATGACACCACCCTTATGGCAGAAAGTGAAGAAGAACTAAAGAGCCTCTTGATGAAAGTGAAAGAGGAGAGTGAAAAAGTTGGCTTAAAACTCAACATTCAGAAAACTAAGATCATGGCATCCAGGTCCCATCACTTCATGGCAAAT
Source organism: Okapia johnstoni (assembly GCA_024291935.2). Taxonomy (NCBI): domain Eukaryota; kingdom Metazoa; phylum Chordata; class Mammalia; order Artiodactyla; family Giraffidae; genus Okapia; species Okapia johnstoni. The sequence goes on along the minus strand of CM044305.1, from coordinate 22,242,365 downwards.
AGATGGGGAAACAGTGAAACAGTGACAGACTTTATTTTCTTGGGCTCCAAAATCACTGCAGATGGTGACTGCAGCCATGAAATTAAAAGACACTTACTCCTTGGAAGGAAGTTATGACCAACCTAGACAGCATATTAAAAAGCAGAGACATTACTTTGCCAACAAAGGTCCGTCTAGTCAAAGCTATGGTTTTTCCAGTAGTCATGTATGGATGTGAGAGTTGGACTGTAAAGAAAGCTGAGCACCAAAGAATTGATGCTTTTGAACTGTGGTGTTGGAGAAGACTCTTGAGAGTCCCTTGGACTGCAAGGAGATCCAACCAGTCCATCCTAAAGGAGATCAGTCCTGGGTGATTCATTGGAAGGACTGATGTTAAGCTGAAACTCCAATACTTTGGCCACCTCATGCGAAGAGCTGACTCACTGGAAAAGACCCTGATGCTGGGAAAGATTGAAGGCAGGAGGAGAAGGGACAACAAGATGAGATGGTTGGATGGCATCACCGACCGAGCTCGATGGACATGGGTTTGAGTAAACTCTGGAGTTGGTGATGGACAGGGAGGCCTGTGTGCTGCGATTCATGGGTTTGCAAAGAGTCGACACGACTGAGCGACTGAACTGAACTGGAACTGAATCTGAATTAGAGATTTGTTTAAATTAAGGATCTAATTTTTAAATCCCCCAGGGCAACCCGCAAGCAAATAACTCAAACAATATTGTACTGCTAAGGTTTTGATTGCAGCCATCTGGAGAATAAAGATTATTGACTACAACTGTAAGCAGAAAGAAAAACTGTTTCTCTCTATATATGTAAGAAATTTCTCAATTTGTAAAAGATTGTGCTTTACCTCTGTTACACACAGATATGTACATCTATCCATATAAAAACCATCTAGGTTTAGAAAATTTTGAATTTAGTCAAAGTAACACTTGAAAGTCCCCAGTATAGTGTTCACAAAAGTAATCAATTCAATATATTTCATGGACCTGTTCTGTTAAGCATATATAGTTGACCCTTGAACAGCCGTGGATTTGAGCTGTGTGCAGTCCATTACATGCATGGGTTTTTTTTTTTTTCAGTAAATAAAGTCAGTCCTCCATATCTGTGGGTTCCACCATCGGTGCAGATCCACATTCCTTGATCAATATCTCCCTAATGAATTACTTTTGATTATCATTCCAGTGGCTAAAATTACCCCTACAGTCTAGAATAGTAAAGTTGTATTAGCAGAAAACAGTACTTGAATCTGATAATGTAGAACTCTTTCTGAAGCATTTGTAAGATTAAATGAAAGAGAATACTGATTCATATGTGGGGATACTGATAATGCCTCATGTGCAAATGAAATAAAGATTAAGGCAAAAAATTTCAAATTTGGACACAGATGCGGCTAACATTAAAAAGTCTACAATAATAGAATTTTAGAGAAGGGTGGCATAAAAAGGAAGCAGAAAAGGAACCCACCTACACTGTTGGGAATGAAAATTTGGGTGCAGCCACTATGGAAAACTTTGGGGAGTTTCCTTAAACCAAAAAACAATTGAAAGTCCCAACCCTATAGACTGGGGAGAAAAGTTTTTGAAATGATGCCCTGATGGAGTAATTACCAAAAATTTTCAAACAACACATACAACTGAATATCAAGTAACCAAACAACCCAATCAAAAAATGGCCAGGAGACCTATTAGTAAATAGATATTTCTCCAAAGATATACAGATGCCCAAGAGGCACATGAAAAGATGCTCAACATCATTAATTATTAAGAGATGCAAATCATAACTACAATGAGGTATTACCTCACATTGATCAAAATGGCTACTGTCAAAAAATCTACAAACAATTGCTGGAGAGGGTGTGGAGAAAAAGGAACCCTCCTACAGTGTTGGTGGGAGTGTAAACTGATACATCCACTATGAAAAAAGTATGGGATTCCTTTTTAAAACAAAAAATAGAATTTCAGAGCAACATTATTTCCAATAGCTAAGGCACAGAAGCAAATTAAGTGTCCATTGACAGAGGAATGGTTAAAGATGTAGTACATATATACACAATGGAATATTACTCATCCATAAAGAAGAATGAAATATTGCCAACTGCAGCAACATTGATGGACCTAGATATTATTATACTAAGTAGAAGAAGTCAGACAGAGAAAGATAATTATTATATGATATCACTTATATATAGAATCTAAAAAATAACACATGAATCAATGCACAAAACAGAAACAGACTCACAGGCATGGGAGGGGGAGGGGGGATAAATTAGAAGCAGATTAACATATATACACGACTATATATAAAACAGATAAACAACAAGGATTTACTGCATAGCACAGGGAACTATATTTAATATCTTATGATAACCTATAATGAGAAACAGTCTGAAAAGAATATATATATATACATATATATAAAACTGAATCACTTTGCTGTACACCTAAAACTAACACAATATTGGAAATCAACTATATTTCCATTTAAAAAACTGGACACAAAATAAAATGTGCACATTAGTTACCATTATGTAAAAGTACCGTTGTTGTTTGGCCGCTAAGTTGTGACTGAATCTTTTGTGACACCATAGACTGTAACCCTCCAGGCTCCTCTGTCCATGGGATTTCCCAGACAAGAATATTGGAGTGGGTTGCCTTTTCCTTCTCCAGAAGATATTCCAGACTCAGGGATCAAGCCTGCATCTCATGCATTGCAGGCGGATTCTTTACCACTGAGCCACCAGGGAAGCCCCAAAGTATTCTACATATAAGTGAAAAATAAATGAAGGGAACTTCATACAATTATCTAAAAAAAACTGTGAGAGATTTATTGTTATAGAGGAAGGACAAAGTCATTTTGGACAGAAGAAAGATGACAAGAAAGTGAGGGTAGAAAGAAGAAAACAAAGGACACAAAAAATTCAAATAAATGACCTAAACTTCCATCTAAAAGAATTAGAAAAAGAAGACTAAAGGAAACCCTAATTCAGCAGAAGGAAGAAAATAATAAAGATAATAGAGGAAATAAAAGAGATCAAAGGGAAAGAAAAGCAATAAAAAAAAATCAATGAAAACAAGAGCTGCTTCTTTGAAAAGATAAACTAAATTGATAAACCTTTAACCACACTCATCAAGAAGAGTGGACTCAAATAAACAAAATAAGAAATGACAGAGGACAAATAACAACTGATACCACAGACATGCAATTAATCAACTGAACAGTTACATGCCAACAAAATGGACAGCCTAGAAGAAAGGGACAAATTTCCAGAAAAATACAAACTTCCAAGACTGGATCTGGAAGAAATACACAATCTGAACAGACCAATCACTAGCAGTGAAATTTAATTTGTAATTTAAAAAAACTCTCGTCAAACAAAAGTCCAGAAGTGTATGGCTTCAGTGGGGAATTATACCAAACATAGCTAATACCTATCTTTCTCAAACTATTCCCAGAAAAATGAAGAGGATGGAATACTTCCAAATTCATTCTACAAGCCCATTATTACTTGATACCAAACCCAAACAAAGATATTACAAAAAAAAAAAGAAAGAAAGAAAATTAAAAGCTATTTTCACTGGTGAACATAGACACAAAATCCTCAACAAAAACAGTAGCAACTGAATCCAACAACACATTATAAGGATCAAACACCATGATCAAGTGGGATTTATCCAAGGGATGCAGGAATTCTTCAATATATACAAATCAATCAATGCAATACTCCATATCAGCAAATTGAAGAATAGAAACCATATGCAGGTAGATGCAGAAAAAGCTTTCAACAATATTCAACACACATTAATAATAAAACAAAATTTCCAGGAAGTGGGCATAGAGGGAACTATCTCATCAAAATAAGGCCATATATGGCAAATCTACAGCTAACATAATACTCAACAGTGAAAAGCTAAAAGATTTTACTCTAATTCAGGAACAAGACAAGGATGTCCATTCTCATCTTTCTATTTAACATAGTACTGGAAGTCATAGTTACAGCAATCTAACAAGAAAAAGCAATAAAAGGTATCAAACTTTGAAGGGAAGAAGTAAAACTATCACTATTTACAGATAACATGATAGAATAAATGAATTCAGGAAAGCTGGAGTATAGAAGATTAATATACATAAGTCTGTTGCTTTTCTATATACTAATAATGAACTATCAGAAAGAGAAATTAAGGAAATAATCCCATTTACAATCACATCAAAAGGAATAAAATACCTATGGATAAATTTAAGCAAGGAGGTGAAAGACCTATACTATGAAAACTATAAAACATTAATGAAGGAATTTGAAAATAATACAAAAAAGGGAAGCTATCCGGTGTCCTTGGATTGGAAGAATTATTATTAAAATGTCTATACTTTCCAAAGCAATTTATAGATTTAATGCAATTCCTATCAAAATATGCATGACCTTTTTCACAGAATTATAACAAATAATCCTAAAATTTACATAGAACCATGAAAGACCCAAAATTGCCAAAGCAAATTAAAGAAATAAAGAACAAAGCCAGAGATATCTGGCTCCCATGACTTCAGATTATATGACAAAGCCACAGTAATCAAAACAGCATGATACTGATACAAAAATAGACACATAGATCAATGGAACAGTATAGAGAGTCCAGAAATAAGCCCACATGATTATCGTCAATTAATCTCCAACAAAGGAGGCATAAAATTACAAGGGAGAAAAGATAGTCTCTTCAATAAGTGGTGCTGAGAAAACTAAACAGGTACAGGAAAAAGAATGAGATTAAAAACATTTTTTCAAGCCATAAACAAAAATAAACTCAATATGGATTAAAGATCTAAATGTAAGACCTGAAACCATAAAAATCCTAGAAGAGAACACAGGCAGAAAACTCTTTGACATAAATTGTGCAATATTTTTTTGGATCGGGCTTATAAGGCAAAAGAAATGAAAACAAAATAAACAGGATCTAATCAAACTTAAAAACAAAGGCTGGCGAGGATGTGGAGAAAGTGAAATTCTAGTACAGTATTGGAGGGGTTGTAAACTGGTTCAGCCTCTACAGAAAACAGTATGCAATTTCCTCAAAAAACTAAAAATAGAACTGCCATATGATCTAGCAATTCCACTGCTGGGTACACATCCAAAAAACACTACTTCAAAAAGTAGTGGACCCAATATTCATAGCAACATTATGTACAATAGCTAATTATAGAAGCATTCTAGAACTAACACCAAAAAAAAAGATGTCCTTCTCATCAGAGGGGCCTGGAATGCAAAAGCAGGAAGTTAAGAGATACCTGGAGTCACAGGCTAATTAGGCCTTGGGAGTACAAAATGAAGCAGGGCAAAGGCTAATAGAGTTTTCCCAAGAGAATGCACTAGTCATAGCAAACACCCTCTTCCAACAACACAAGAGACAACTCTACACATGGACATCACCAGATGGTCAATGCTGAAATCAGATTGATTATATTCTTTGCAGCCAAAGATGGAGAAGCTCTATACAGTCAGCAAAAACAAGACTTGGAGCTGACTGTGGCTCAGATCATGAGCTCCTTATTGCCAAATTCAGACTTAAATTGAAGAAAGTAGGGAAAACCACTACATCATTCAGGTATGACATAAATCAAACCCTTACGATTATATGTGGAAGTCACAAATAGATTCAAGGGCTTTGATTTGATAGAGTGCCTGAAGAACTATGGAGGGAGATTCATGACATTGTACAGGAGGCAGTGATCAAGACCATCCCCAAGAAAAAGAAATGCAAAAAGGCAAAACGGTTCTCTGAGGAGCTCTTACACATAACTGAGAAAAGAAGAGAAGCGTTAGGCAAAGGAGAGAAGGAAAGATATAACCATCTGAATGCAGAGCTCCAAAGAATAGCAAAGAGAGATAAGAAAGCCTTCCTCAGTGATCAATGCAAAGAAATATAGGAAAATAATAGAAAGGGACATTCTAGAGATCTCTTCAAGAAAATTAGAGATACCGAGGGAACATTTCATGCAAAGATTGGCACAATAAAGGACAGAAATGATATGGACCTAACAGAAACAGAAGAAATTAATAAAAGGTGGCAAGAAAACACAGAAGAACTATACAAAAGAGATCTTCGTGACCCAGATAACCACAATGGTGTGATCACTCACCTAGAGCCAGACATCCTAGAATGTGAAGTCAGGTGGGCCTTAGGAAGCATCATGACAAACAAAGCTAGTGGAGGGGATGGAATTCCAGCTGAGCTATTTCAAGTTCTAAAAGATGATGCTATTAAAGTGCTGCACTCAATATGCCAGCAAATTTGGAAAACTCAACAGTGGCCACAGGACTGGAAAAGGCCAGTTTTCATTCCAATCCCAAAGAAAGGCAATGCCAAAGAATGCTCAAACTACCGCACAATTGCACTCGTCTCACATGCTAGCAAAGTAATACTCAAAACTCTCCAAGCCAAGCTTCAACAGTACATGAACCGAGAACTTTCAGATGTTCAAGCTGCATTTAGAAAAGGAAGAGGAACCAGAGATCAAGTTGCCAACATCCACTGGATTATATAAAAAGCAAGAGGGTTCCCAGAAAACATCTTCTGCTTTATTGACTACGCCAAGCCTTTGACTGTGTGGATCACAACAAACTGTGGAAAATTCTGAGAGATGGGAATACCAGACCACCTGATCTCTCTTCTGAGAAATCTGTATGCCGGTGAAGAAGCAACAGTTAGAACTGGACATGGAACAACAGACTGGTTCAAAATAGGGAAAGGTGTACATCAAAGCTGTATATTGTCACCCTGCTTATTTATCTTATATGCAGAGAACATCATGCAAAATGTTGGGCTGGATGAAGTACAAGCTGGAATCAAAATTTCCAGGAGAAATATCAATAACCTCAGATATGTAGATGACACCACCCTTATGGCAGAAAGAGAAGAGAAACTGAAGAGCCTCCTGATGAAGGGAAAGAGAAGAGTGAAAAAGTTGGCTTAAAACTCAACATTCAAAAAACTAAAATGGTGGCATCCGGTCCCATCATTTCATGGCAAATAGATGGGGAAACAATGGAAACAGTGACAGACTTTATCTTTTTGGACTCCAAAATCGCTGCAGATGGTGACTGCAGCCATGAAATTAAAAGTTGCTTTCTCCTTGGAAGGAAAGCTATAACCAACCTAGACAGCATTTTAAAAAGCAGAGACATTACTTCGCCAACAAATGTCCATCTAGTCAAAGCTATGGTTTTTCCGGTAGTCATGTATGGATGTGAGAGTTGGACTATAAAGAAAGCTGAGTGCTGGAAAATTGATGCTTTTGAACCGTGGTGTTGAAGTCTCTCGAGAGTCCCTTGGACTACAAGGAGATCAAACCAGTCAATTCTAAAGGAAATCAGTGTTGAATATTCATTGGAAAGACTGATGCTGAAACTGAAGCTCCAATACTTTGGCCACCTGATGGGAAGAACTGACTCATTGGAAAAGACTCTGATGCTGGCAAAGACCGAAGCGGGAGGAGAAGGGGACCATACAGGATGAGATGGTTGGATGGCATCACTGACTCAATGGATATGAGTTTGAGCAAGCTCTAGGAGTTGGTGATGGACAGGAAAGCCTGGCATTCTGCAGTCCATGGAGTTGCAAAGAGTTGGACACAACTGAGCTACTGAACTGAACTGAACTATGGGAGCGGCCCAACTACCGGATCAACAGTCTCCCAATGATGTGTAGCATAAGGGCTGGGTGAATGCATATGTTCAGTTTCTCAGTGGACCCTACTGACACCACCCTGACAAAAATGGGGTACTTACTCACAATGCCTCATGTGAAATGGGTGTAATACAAGTTCAACTTCCCCCTTGAACCCTAATGACTCCTTCCTGGCTAAAATTGGGCTACTGAGACTTTGAAGTTGTTGTCTTATTCTAGGCTACTCTGATCTTGATTGCATTATCTCATTTGATGTCAATTTCCTAAGCAGAGAAAACCAAGAGATACAATTTCCAATTAGGAAATGAAAAAACTAAAAGAAGTAAATTTCCGTTTCAACTTTCAAGAAGCATTTTACCTAACAAATCTTTACTAATTACCCACTATATGCAATGAAGTTTTCATTAATTGGTTTTACTCAATTTATGAGTTTATTTTTCATCATATACAAAGAAGATGAAATTAACTCCCTAACGTCACATGCGTCCACCTCATGTGTTAGAATAAAAATAGTTAACAGAATAACACAGCATGCATGATAAAACACAAGTAAAGAAGAGATATTTTATCATTTCAAATGTATTAAGACTTGCTAAATATATGATACAGATTACTTATTGCATGTTTCCAGTTTTCTGGCTGCTGCTGCTGCTGCTAAGTCGCTTCAGTCATGTCCGACTCTGTGCGACCCCATAGATGGCAGCTCACCAGGCTCCTCCGCCCTTGGGATTCTCCAGGCAAGAACACTAGAGTGGGCTGCCATTTCCTTCTCCAATTCATGAAAGTGAAAAGTGAAAGTGAAGTCGCTCAGTCGTGTCCGACTCTTAGTGACCCCGTGGACTACAGCCTACCAGGCTCCTCCATCCATGGGATTTTCCAGGCAAGAGTACTGGAGTGGGGTGCCATTGCCCTCTCCAGGGCTACTCTTATTCATTGAACTTACTAACAGATATTTTTGAAATGAATAAAGTATGTACTTACAAGAACTGGATTTTCGGGGTTATCTTGTATACCTAACTCTATTTATTTATTTTCTGACTTAGAGGAGAAATAATATCCCTCCAACCTTGGAAAAGACAATCTTCCTTTTATCTACTTTCTAAATACTAAGCAATTTGCTTTTGTAACAGAACTGGCTAATATAAAAGCTGCTTGAACAACTGCTCCTCTCTTGTTCTAGGTTCATAGCTGTTTGGATGGGAATGATGTGAGCGCAGGTTTCCTCAGCCTTGACCTTTAAGATTTTTCTTATTGCTAAACTTTAGTCAAAAGGTACCACTAATTTGTGGGGCTAATTGACCTTATATCTAATATTGATTTAATTAAATTCAATCTTGCTAATGACTCTGTTATGTGGATCAACCCTAGAAAAATAATTGTATGTGATCAGTCTATTTCCTTTTCTCTACTCTTCTGCTTTCTGTTCCTTTCTAGCACTCCTTCATCCTTGCCCCAAGGGACCACTGTTCTCTTAATGTTTTATGATAGTATAATGGAAAAAAGCACTGGGCTGGAATCAGGAGTCTTGGGGATTAGTTCTGGATTTGTGCTTAACTAGGTGTGTGAGCCTTTACTGAGCCTCAATTTTATCATCTGTAAAATGCAGTGTTTGGACCAGATGATGTTGTATTTTCCTTCTAATCCTATATTCCCATCTAATATTTTCTAGATCTGTAATTTATTTAAGAGGAAAAATAGATAAAACTACATCATACTAAGTTATTATTGTTTTATACCACTCTTTCTAAAATAATCTCCATTAAAATAGCCTTGGAAAGGCCTTTTTTATAATGAAGAAATAAACATTGCATCATGGTATTTTAGGCAATGCTATTTTAGGATGGTATTTTGGGGTTAAAGGAGCTCTCATATCTCATGTAGACCGTGTCCATCATCTGCAAGAAAGGACAAGATTATTCAGGCCAAATGTTAGAGACATGAGTCAGAAACACACGGGAGCCTTTCTAGTATAGAGTGGTACTGTACTTATTTATGTTGGTTGGAGAAAAATGGGCCTCATCTCGTCTTCCGTCAGCCATATGCCTGTTCTCTCTGTCACATCCAGTCTTCCAAGCATGACCAGCGTCTGCACATGAGCCCTTAAACACTCTATTCCCTGTGGAGAATCCAAGTAATTCATTTCTTTAACACTTTGCCTTAGAATCCTCCACTAAGCTCCAGAAATGGAATCATGGACCTTTCCATCCTTGACCAAAAACATCAACATGGGAAAAGAGGCCAAAGACTGCATTTTCCAGTGATATAAAGCTTACTTTCCACAATACTCATCCTGCACTGATAATAAAATAGATTTAAGAATAGGGAAACCCCAGTAAATATTCCTATGAAGGAATCCTATAGAAAAATTAGGACAGTTGTGACAGACTTTGTAGAGACGTTTATAACCAATGTACGTGATTCTAAGTATTATTACTGGAGGAAAAGTGAGTATATCAGAATTCATTTAATGCACATTTTATTATTCATTCTTGTATATAGATAAATTTTAAATGAAAATTAATTCAAAATCAAGTTTTCTAGCATAAGTTTATCTGTTATCTAGGACTGACTGTATTTAATATGGGAGCTATCACAGGGACTGACTGACCTTATTTAAACTGGGAGCCATCACTGCTTAAATTCATACCTTTTAAATGTAAATATAAAATGCTAATCACAAAGCAGTTACTACTGTCTGCTGCAGCTTTTTTCTTTTTTAGGTGCACTTCATTTTGCAGATGGTGAGAGCTCTCCTAACACATCTATTGTTAGCATGAAAGTCAAGCGATCATCTGTGTAGGTGGTTGTGTGGGAGCAGTGCTAAGATTTACAAGGATTTTATCCCATACTGGCAATCCACATTGAACACAGAGCCATATGAAACAATCTTCTGTTTCCTGGCATTGTTAATCATTCACTTAATTTGTAATAATATAAAAATTCTCAATTAAGGCTTGTCATTTTTCCACTCAGATATTTTTTTCAGTTTTTAAAAATATATTATCTTTTTGTAATTTTTTAGTTGGGTATCTATCTATTGAGGGAAGAAAAGCTTTGAAAGTTTATCAAGGGTAGAAATTCTGGGAAGAAATCGGTAATTCTGTTCAGCTTGTTTTAAGGTTAAAAAAATTCTTGAGCATTTATTTACATCAATAATTATATATTTGGACTTCAAACCTGAAGGGGAAGATTATTAGGAGACATTTCTCATCTGTTTTTACAATCCTCCTATATAAATCTGTAGAGGTAAGAAATATAGAATATTTCTAACATCTTACTTTTTCATTATTAATATATTTGTCCCAATTTAAGTATTATCTCAAGGGAAAAGAATATATCTCATATATAAAAGCCTAATACTAAAAAAAAAAATCTATTACAGGAGTCCTACAGTATCCACAGTTACTACACCATAGTAGACAAAAATTCCATTGGGTAAACCTGCCTTCACTCTTTGTAAGGCTCCTTCCACATTTTTTCCCCTCATTGCTTTGGTGTCACCAATATTTGGACACAGGACAAAACCTTGGCCAATTTGACTCTTTTAGAGTGTTTTTGATACAAAGTTTAAGAAATCTTTAGGATTTATTGGCTCTAGTGGTGAAGGATGGTGGGATTGCCACACAAACATTATCAAGGTCTTCTAAAGCTACGAGGTTCCAGTCTGGACCACACCTTGTCCTTTGCCTTGCCTTTTCCTTCATGACTCTGAATTCTTCAATATCTTTCCAATGTATTACACTTAGGTGACCCCACATTTTAAAACTTCTTTTAGCCAAAAAATTCATGACTGGTGAACGGTATTATTAATAAACAAAGGTAATCTATTTGATCTGGGGGAAGGGTCTTTGATTCATCAAATTCCTTTTATTAGAGTGAAAAATACCCAGGCCTAGACTTAACATTAAGTTGCCCAATGAAACTAGCAAACATGAGATTGTAACTGAGCCTCGAAAGTCTGGTCTTTCAACATAAAATTCGTTGACAGGCTAATTTTTATTTCTAGGGAATTTATGATATTATCTTTCTTTTGCATTCAGGTCCCTGCATATTAGGTATGTTGTTTTTCCTGATATCTCAATATTTTTAGAATTTCCATTCCTGCATTCCTCAAGTAGCTGCACTTAACAACATTTTCGAATTATAAAAAAAAAAATCTTAATCTTGACTTTTGCATTTTTCCTTTGTGACTTTTCCACTGTGATGTTTAGCAAATTACTTAGCATCTTTTTTACTTCACTTTGCCCACTGTTGTGAGGATTCTGTGAGTTAATATACAGAAAACACTTAGAACAGTATAGAGCGCATGATAAATGCTAAATAAATGCTAATTAATTAATACTATTATTGTTGTTGCTAGTGTTACTTAATAGAGTAACTATATAAATTACTATTCCTCTTCCTTTTTGGTGTTATATTCCTCTTACATTTTTTTTAGATTATTATTACATTTCTGAAAATATATTCTACTTTCAAAAATGAAAAAAACTATTTGTAGCAAGTAAGATACATAATTCAGTTTCATACAAATAATTTGCAATGGGATGTAGGGGAAACAAATGATCAGCTTAGCAAACAAACAAAAAAATTATGACCAAAGAAAAGTAGTAACAATTGAAAGAAGACAAGAGCAAAATTGAAAGATGATTTTAAGGATGCTTTATATGCAAACACCATTCTTTTTATGTCTTGTTTTAACTCAGATACACTAGTACAATGGGAAACAGGAATTTAAGATTATACTAAAGAAAAACTTAAGTCAATTTAAAAATCAAATTATTATCACCCTTTTTGTTGAACTGACTCTTCCAGGATTGACACAGACAATAAAGCTACCAGTTTGGGACATCACTGAAAGATATATGTAGCTTCAGTTTATTTAGAAGCATTTGATTTTATCACTAAAACTAGTCTATAAAAGAATCTTAATTTGCTGACTTAAATCATGAATTCACTTAGCTTTACATCTACGAAAGTCCAAATAAAATGTTAATGTTTATTAATAAGCAATTAAAATGGATTATGTTAAAACAGGGCTTCCCCAAGGGCTCAGCAGGTAGAGTCCGCCTGCAATGCAGGAGACACAGGAGATGGGTTCCATCCCTGGGTCAGGAAGATCCCTTGGAGAAGGAAATGCAACCGACTCCGGTATTCTTGCCTGAAAATCCTGTGGACTTAAATCCTGAATTCACTTAGCTTTACATTTGCCAAAGTCCAAATCAAGTTTAAATGCTTATTAATAAACAATTAAAATGGTTATATTAAAATAATAATAAAAATAAATATATAAAATAGATAAATCACATTTCCTTCTTTATTTGGGCATTTAAATTGCTGAAGGGGTGTTAACTGTGTGATTTTTGGCCCCTAAATATAAGACTAAATAGGTCTTAAAATGTCAGGTACTCCATAGTAATGTAATCGAAGCTGCTGTAGCTGTGTCTCCTTTCCAGGTCAGTTCGGAAGTGATCCCTCAATTCAACAGCCTAGTTTGTATCATCGCTAAAAATAACAGCATAACATTTTCTCCCTAAAGTCGATTTAAGGAACAAATGTACTGTAATAATTACAGCCATTATTTATGGCAATTTTCCTGAGTCCTGAAATGAATGCAAATATTTAGGAATAGGGATCATCGAGTCATCTTGGAGAACTGACACTTTTGACTTTGGAATGCAGTATGCTATTTTTCACTTTAGTTGGTGTTATGTTAGGGTGGAGGACAATACAAGTAAGGATTCATCTAAAAGTTACAATTCTAAGAAAAGGATAGGGGAAGCTAGCAAACATAGAAACAACTATCCATTATCTCAGGTGAAATCATATTGCTGCTGCTGCTGCTGCTAAGTCACTTCAGTCATGTCTGACTGTGCGACCCCATAGACGGCAGCCCACCAGGCTACCATGTCCCTGGGATCCTCCAGGCAAGAACACTGGAGTGGGTTGCCATTTCCTTCTCCAATGCATGAAAGTGAAAAGTGAAAGTGAAGTCGCTCAGTCGTGTCCAACTCTTCGTGACCCCGTGGACTACAGCCTACCAGGCTCCTCCGTCCATGGGATTTTCCAGGCAAGAGTACTGGAGTGGGGTGCCATTGCCTTCTCTGAAATCATATTGCAGTGCTCATCAATGCAAACAAAAATAGACATTTGTTTGCTAACTGTAGAAGCAGTCAAAATCCCTGGAAAACATTATAAAACTACCACCTGATAACCATTCCAGAAATCCTGAGATGTAATGAAAACTGTAAATATTGAAACTGTATGCACAAAAGTTAAAAATGTAATTGACTTACCAACTTTAGCTGGAAGAATAAAATTGGAACGGATATGAGTTGTTCAGTATTTGCTTTAGCATACAAAGATGCTAAATGTTTTTAAACAAAAATATACATAAGGAGTAAATTTTTCAGTCAATGGAAGACTTTTGGACTACCTCTATGTCTTTAGGGGAAGTTTCCATGTCTCTCACAATCAATGCTAAGACTTTAGGTCTCAAAACAGGTATGGCACTTTTTTTTTTTCCCCCCTGAAAAACTAAGGGGGCTAATTCTAGAGATTCTGTTGGCAAGGTGGACATTTTTTATAATTTTAAATTAGTATTGCCCTTTCATTGGCTTCTCTTGAGTTCCTTTTTAGTCCACTGACTTTTCTCCTTTTCGTTGTTTTCTGATATCACAGCATATAGGGACCTGGTTTGTACCTATAAAAAATTAGTGTTTATATTAATAGAATCATTTTGCCAAAATCTAGGAAGTGGCCAAGCAGGCACTCACTGAAAGTCACGATCTTTAAGAAGCAAAAAGTCCTGGATCAAAGACAAATTTAGAATGGGAAAGGCTCATAAGAAAGAAATTGGAATTAATTAATAGTGTGCTTTTCCTGTAGTAGGTGCTCAACCAATATTTTGGAATGTTGAAGACATTAGGCTCAAATATATCTTCTTTTTCATTAAAGTATTAAATAAGATAGTGACCCAGATTCGGACCTTGCCCTCATGGCATCTCAAACAAGTTAAGTTTTTCCAGAATTAAGAGAAATGTAATAGTTGGGAAAGCTATTTTAAAACCAGATATATTAATACCGCCTGACAAAGGTGTCATGCAATCAAACTGCCCAACTTATAATAAAAAATCTGCCTTTAAAAAATTTCCCAAATCCCACTTGAGAAGGGGCTTGTTGCTCAAATGCAAGCAAACTATTACATTTCCTATTCCTTGTGGATAAGAATGTTTAAATTGCATTAGGAATTTACTTCACGTTGAGGCACAAAAAAAATCTTTCTATGTGCCATTTCATTTTGAAGTATGTGTTACTTCCTACATTCTCTCAATATGAGGAGACTTTGTTCAGTTTTAGTACTCTTCCTAGTTAAAGAAATCAGAGAATATATACAGTCTTACACTAAGATAAATATTTTTTACATCACTGAAACTGGAATTAAACTTATAAACAAAACACAGTGAAACACATCAGCCTTTTTGTGTCAGTCTTTCTGTATTTTGCCTCAGTTAAAATATTTAGTTTGGAGATTGTGAATGGAAGAGGATGGCAAAAAGGGATGGGACTTGTGAAACAATTTTTGAAACTTATTAAATACTAAAAATCAAAGTGTAATTAAGAAAGTGAGCAGACCACATGTTTATAAGATTTAGGCATCTCTAACATAAAAGTCGTACTAAAACTTTTGAGTCAAGGTGGACAACTGAGCACATGCATTCATTTCTTGCTCCAATTCCAAATACACAAGCAAAGATCAGAATTCTCAGTGTTGGAAATAAACAAAGTAACAGATAACAGACGTTGGAAGCTGTGACATTAATGCCTGCTTCACAGAAACAGAGGCCACAAGCCCAGTGCTGCTGGAAGTCAGAACACAACTCCCTGCAGGAAGCTGGAAGCCCAGTCTATGCTTCTTGTTCCTGAGAGGTAACCTGCAAATTTCTGCCAATTAACTGACTGGCTTATTTGCCAATCGAAAGCTACCTGCCCCATATCATGTGTGAAAAAAGTTCTCTTAGGATGATGGGAATTTTAAGTTTGTGATAATGCTGAAGCTGTGGCCCAACAAGTGCTGTTCACCTTATGTGGAAATTCAGGGCTGAATATAAAAAATTGAATTTCTGGGTGTTTCAAACTACTCTCATAAAAAATATTTCCACTCAGATCACACTAAGGAGAAAAGTTCCATAGAATATAACTTTAGCAGGAGTTGAGCTCACCAACAAGACCAGTAACAGATGTGGAGCTCAATGCCACTAAAAAAGTTCTGCAGACCCAGAAGTTGTATTACTATCTGTATCAATAAACAGTATGTTGATAGCAGCACATTTCTAAATGGGTTTCACTGAAGACGTCTGGGTATTTTACTTTTGTCAAAGAATATTTACATTAAGGCATATTAGAGATGTATATTACATACTTACTTTGTGACTTTGAAGAAGCTATCTTTCCTGTAGGTCACTTTCCTTATTTGCCAAAGGGCCTTTGTGAAGATTAAATAAATGACTGGATTTGAAGCATTATAATAGATTCTAGAGCATAGTAAGCAATATGTAATGTACTTGCTAAATATAAGTAATTAGACAGACAAAAACTGGTAACAATTTATCTCAAGAAGATGGGCTGTGCTGAAAGGGCAATTTTTAGTTCTTAATTTTTGTCCTTTAAAGGACTGTTTTAATTCTTTTCTTTTTGTGCAAGTTTTATTACTTTATAAAAAATCTGGTTAAAAATAAAAAGAGAATCACAAAGCAAAGAAAGAAAAACTCCTCCCACAATACACTTTTATTTCATGGTTAATTAAGAGAGACATTAAAAGAAAAAAAGGAAGGTAACTAAGGAGAAATAAAGAGGGTGACTGCTGGCCCTACAAGGACACCCGGACAGAGTGAAGATGGAAGACAAGTCAGACCACAAGGTGGACGAAAAAAGAAGTCAGTAGGCTCTGCAATGTTGGTGACACTGGCCGTGAACAATTATTCACTAGAGCTGTTTGTTGCCCTATTCTCAGGCCTGAGGGGAGTACTCTGAACTATCGATCAGTCATAGCACATATTGGCTCGAATTCTTATCTTTAAAGTCTCAAGCTATTTGACAGAAACAGAAAAGGATTTTTTAAGTCCAAAAATATCAAAGAAAGCAGAGAAGGCACATCTCTGTACCACTAAAAAAAAAGCGGGGGGGGGGAGATGTTTTAGATGTCTCCAACAATGGCCAAGGTGCCTGAACATGTGAATAGTTACAGCAAACAATGGAAATGTTGAAAGGGCTCAGCAGGTAAGTGATACAAAGGAAAACATGTCCACTGTTTTGACAGGCAAGTTTGCTAATCTTTGCTGGAGATGTGGAGGACTTCAACCTTGAAACTTGTTTCCAAAAAGTAAAAATGTTCCTTGACCCTATTTCCACATTCACTGGCAGTTTCTTCTCAATCTTACAATTTCTTCCTGAGAAGAAAGGGCTGTCCTCAGGTTTAGCCTGGGATACTGTCTCAACTCTATCTGCCTTGTTTCCCAACACTTAGTTTTTTAGACCCATGGGTTTGAATGCTGTCACTAATGTGACAAATTCCAAATGTACATCAAACTCCTTGACCTCTCTCCTGAGTACCAGGTCTATAGATGCACCTGTCATCTCCACTTGGATATCTAATTGGCATGGGCTCACGAGCATGAGCAATCTGTGGGGCACACTAAAAAAATTATTCATCATTTATATGGAATTCCAATTAAATTAGTCATCTCGTATTTTGATCTTGCAAACCAACACAGGCTTTTCAAGCTTTGTTGTTTAGTCGCTAAGTCATGTCCAACTCTTTTGCGACCCTATGAACTGTAGCCCGCCAGGCACCTCTGTCCATGGGATTTCCCAGGCAAGAATACTGGAGTGGGTTGCCATTTCCTTCTCCAGGGGATCTTCCTGACCCAGGGATGGAACCCACCGGTCCTCCTTCCCTCCTGCACTGAAGGCTGGTTCTTTACTGCTGAGCCATGGGGGAATATACCTAAATCAAATTTCTCACATGTATTAATAAGAGCTCTGGGTTACATGGAAGAGAAACCCACCCAACTCAATCAAATTGTCTCAAGAATACAAAAGCTAATTTTTGGAACAGATAGCTCAAAGTTCCTGGAGTCAATTTCACTTCAGGCATGGGGCTTTAGGGGATTAAAAATATCATAAGCACTTGGTTTCTCACCACTTGGCCTGGTTTGCCTCTGCACTGGCCTCATTCTCTGGCATGCTCTCCCACTGTGATAACCTCTAGCTGTTCCAAAATGAATTCCTAACTTACCATTCATTTTGGAAAAAGGGCACCTTATCTCTTTTAGTTTAACCCAAGTCTCAGGATTGCATCTGACTAGGCCAAGTGTAGTCACTAAGTCAATAACTTTGATGGAAAATTTGAAAACATTGACTAGCCAAGTGAGTTCCTCATCACCCATATCTGAACTAGGAAATGGAGGAAGGCCCACACAACATGACTGAGTAGGAGGAGGGAGAATGACCAGTGAAATATCAGCGTGCTATATTTAAAAGTGGGAGTTGAAGAGTTTTGTTTTTTTTCCAAGTTGAAGTTCAACAGGAAGAAAAGTATTAGTTACCCTCTACATTTCCCTAAAGTACATGCATAAGAGGCATGGTTCTTTAAGTAATTGCTCAAGTAAAAAAAAATTAGCCATCATTTTTTAATCTTATGCTTTATTTATCCAGAGAGTCAGTAGATCTGCAAATGCTGTCTAGTCTACTTCCAGGATTTATCTCAAATTAGTCCAATTCTCTCCTAGTCAAGACGACCATCATCTTATTCCTCAACTATTGCCACAACCTCTTATCGGGATTCCTGCTTCCATGCCCTAAAATCCATTCTCCTTATGGCAGTATGGGAAAATTTTTTTAAAACATAAATTTCAGCTGTGTCATCATCTTCTTAATATCCTCTCATGACTTCCCTTTATACTCTAAGACCTTATGTGAGCTGGTTTTTCTCTAACCCTAGAAATCCAGTTCATACACTCCTTTCCCTAAAAACCCTGTTTACTCCCTCCTAGACACCCTGGCGTTCTCAATGTTCCTTGAATATGCCTAGGGTATCCCTTCCTTAAAACCTCTGTATTTTCTAGTTTCCTCTACTTGAGAAAAATTTCCTTTTTCTGTAACTTCCTTTTCTCAGCCCTCAAGCCTCAAAGACCACTTCTTCAGAAATGCCTTCCTTAAACACCCTGGATAAAGAAAATGTTCAGTCACTATCACATTTCCCAGTATGAGAAAGTGTTAGTCATTCAGTTGTGTCCAACTCCTTGCAACCCTATAGACTCCTGTCAGGCTCCTCTGTCTATGGGATTTTGCAGGCAAGAATACTGGAATGGGTTGCCATTTCCTTCTCCAGGGGATCTTCCTGACCCAGGGATCAAACTCAGGTCCCCTGCATTGCAGGCAGATTCTTTATCATCTGAGCCACCAGGGAGGTAAATTATCACATCCCCCAGTATATGCTACACAATACATAATGGCAAGATATCTCGTTTCTGCAGGTTTTCACTTTTTCGTTATTTACCTTTAACTACTGGAATATAAGGTCCAATGTGGGGTACTTAACACACCCCCCCCCCCCCCCCCCCCCCCCCCCCCCCCCCACCCCCCCCCCCCCTTTTATACTTGTTTGTTTTTCTCAACTCTGAATCCCCAGACTAAAACTAGAGCCTGTTCTATATCAAGACCTCAAAAAGTATTTGCTAAATAGGCACATTAATAAATAAGTGTAAGAACTACAGTTAAATTGACACTTTGCATTCTGTGTGTTGGCCATATATCAAAATAGGTTGAGTTCCTTCAACATTAATTTGGAAGAGTGCTCTAAGAAAAAACTAAACTGACAACTCCAAATGTGTGACTTGATGATACAGGTGACCTAGCAATGTGTTATAAAATAAAGGAAAAATTTCCCCCTACATTTCACTGTGAAATATCTGGTATAAATGAGAGAACTGTGATTTTATTAATCTGCTATTTACTCAGCAGAAGATAAAATGTGAGAATAGGAGTTAGGACTATAAATTAGTGAAACTGATTGCTACAAAATATGCGACATTATATATAAGTGATCTTCAAAGAAGATTTATCTCGTGATGTTGCAAAGAAGGAGATAAAGTTATGAAGAGAATAAATTTTGTTGCAAAGTACTTTACTATCCAACTAGTAGAGAATTATGTAAAATGCAATCCATTACTTTAGTAAGGTCAGAATCCTTTTAAATATGTTCTTGTATGAGGGTCAAATGCAAGAGTTAAGTACTGGGTAATTAACCTAAGGGAAGTAACCCTGACATAGCTCAGGGATCAGTTGCGTGTGCCCCCAATTATAAACTTCTTCTGATAAAATTGAGGTCAGTACAGATGCAAGAAATTGTTGGTATTCTGAAGAGCATCCCAGGCCACAGAAAATTAAAATAGACAATACATCTTCCATAATTATTTCTAGGAGAGAGGGCTGTATATTTTACAATAGTAAGGGAACAGGTTTCATGAACTGGTTAAATTTTTGTTTCAGAAAAGCAAAAAAAAACAAAACAAAACATAAATGATAACATGACAAACAGATTGGGGTAGAAAAGTTATTATCAAACTTATTATCAATCAAATTGAAAATTATAAACTATTTGACTTTAGGAGTTAGAAGCTTTACAAAGTAGAGAAGCAAAATACAAAATGCTATGTATGATAAATAGAGCTAAAGCTATTTTACAGTTTCTCTTGATTTCACTGAATAAGTCGCTTATTCATCTGTAGAATAAACTTTTATTGATTGCCTAGGATTTGAGGGCACCATGCTAGGGCACAGAGGAAGATGGTTAGAAGAATGACAAAACTTCTGCACTCAGGATCATTTAGCCTACTGTGGAAGACATGGATAAGCAAATAATTGCAATGAAATAATATATCTAGAATCAGAATAGAGTTAAGAAGACCATTTTATGGGGAATTGGGGAAAATACTGTGCTTCCCTGATGGCTCAGTAGTAAAGAATCTGCCTGCCAATGCAGGAGACGTGGGTTTGATCCCTGGGTTGGGAAGATTCCCTGGAGGAGAAAATGGCAACCCACTCCAGTATTCTTGCCTGGAAAATCCCACGGACAAAGGAGCCTAATGGGCTACAGTTCATGTGGTCGCAGAGAGTTGGACATGACTTAGCAACTGAGCGTGCACACACAGGGGAGATATTAAGGGAAACTGCCATTTGTATAGAGTCAATCTTCAAGGATTTTAGAAAAGAACAACATTATATACAAACTGAGAGACATGTTAAAAATCAAAAAGACAAGGAAAAACACAGTATTGTGGCATGTACTGGTAAACATATACTAATTTGATCTTCTGAAAAATATTTACTCAAACTATGTGTCAAGCACTATTAGAGGTCCCCAAGGACAAAGCAGAGACTATTACAAATGTGAAGCATTCATCATTAGTCAGGCATCTCAGTGGGACTTAATGACCCAATGGAAATAAGAGGGGAGGGAAAAGACAATTGAAGGATGAGTTAAGTCACAGTAGCAAGAGTAGTTTTCTGGGAAGAAGTAAAAATGGATCACGGTTCTAGTTAGCTGTGTTGCTAACCTCTAAATATGGTATATCAAAAAACCCAAATTAATCTTTCTGTGATTAACTTATTCCTACTAAAATTTAAAAATTATAAATACTCTCATATTTATTTTTTATAAAAATGCAAAATAAAACAAATAATATTCATTCCTTCCTGTCTGTTAGCCTCTGTTGTTCCATTCATTAACTGTCCATCTTTGCTTCAGAACTGCCAAGTCACCCACCAAGAATGTCATTCTCACCTCTTTCTATGTTCTTATTAAGACGGAATCAGTAATCAAAAATCTCCCAAGGAAGAAAAGGCCAGGACCAGGTGGCTTCACTAGTGAACTTTACCAAACACTTAAAGAAGAAGAATTTACAACAATCCTTTTCACATTCTGTTTACAAAAGGAAGAAGAACAAAGGAGGGAACATGCACAAAGTCATTTTATGGGGCCAACATTATTCTGATACCAAAACCAGAAAAAGGCACTATTAGAAAAGAAAACTACAGGCCAATATCCCTGATGAATCTAGAGGCAAAAATTCTCAAATACTAGCAAACCAAATTCAGCAGCACGTTCAAGGATCGTTCACCAGGATCAAGTGGGATTCATTCATGAGAAGCAAGGATAGTTCAACATATGCACATCAATCAATGTAATACTTCACATTAATAAAAGAATCATAGGATCATCTCAATAGCTGAAAAAGCATTTGAAAAGGCCATGCCCATGGAAAAGAAAAGCAAAAAAGCAAAATGGCTGTCTGAGGAGGCCTTACAAATAGCTGTGAAAAGAAGAGAAGTGAAAAGCAAAGGAGAAAAGGAAAGATATTCCCATTTGAATGCAGAGTTCCAAAGGATAGCAAGGAGAGATAAGAAAGCCTTCCTCAGCGATCAATGCAAAGAAATAGAGGAAGACAACAGAATGGGAAGGACTAGAGATCTCTTCAAGAAAATTAGAGACACCAAGGGAACATTTCATGCAACGATGGACTCAATAAAGGACAGAAATGGTAGGGACCTAACAGAAGCAGAAGATATTAAGAAGAGGGCGGCAAGAAGACACAGAAGAACTGTACAAAAAAGATCTTCATGACCCAGATAATCACAATGGTGCGATCACTCACCTAGAGCCAGACATCCTGGAATGTGAAGTCAAGTGGGCCTTAGGAAGCATCACTACCAACAAAGCTAGTGGAGGTAATGGGAATTTCCAGTTGAGCTATTTCAAATCCTGCAAAGATGATGCTGCTGTGAAAGTGCTGCACTCAATATGCCAGCAAATCTGGAAAACTCAGCAGTGGCCACAGGACTGGAAAAGGTCAGTTTTCATTCCAATCCCAAAGAAAGGCAATGCCAAAGAATGCTCAAACTACCACACAATTGCACTCATCTCACACGCTAGTAAAGTAATGCTCAAAATTGCAAACATCCACTGGATCACTGAAAAAGCAAGAGAGTTCCAGAAAAACATCTATTTCTGCTTTATTGACTATGCCAAAGCCTTTGACTATGTGGATCACAATAAACTGTGGAAAATTCTGAAAGACATGGGCATACCAGACCACCTGACCTGCCTCTTGAGAAATCTGTATGCAGGCCAGGAAGCAACAGTTAGAACTGGACATGGAACAACAGACTGGTTCCAAATAAGAAAAGGAGTACGTCAAGGCTGTATATTGTCACCCTGCTTATTTAACTTCTATGCAGAGTACATCATGAGAAATGCTGGGCTGGAGGAAGAACAAGCTGGAATCAGGATTGCTGGGAGAAATATCAATAACCTCAGATATGCAGATGACACCACCCTTATGGCAGAAAGTGAAGAAGAACTAAAGAGCCTCTCGATAAAAGTGACAGAGGAGAGTGAAAAAGTTGGCTTAAAGCTCAACATTCAGAAAACTAAGATCATGGCATCTGGTCCCATCACTTCATGGGAAATAGATGGGGAAATAGTGGGAATAGTGTCAGACTTTATTTTTCTGGGCTCCAAAATCACTGTAGATGGTGATTGCAGCCATGAAATTAAAAGACACTTACTCCTTGGAGGGAAAGTTATGACCAACCTAGATAGCATATTAAAAAGCAGAGACCTTACTTTGCCAACAAAGGTCCATCTAGTCAAGGCTATGGTTTTTCCAGTGGTCATGTATGGATGTGAGAATTGGATGATGAAGAAAGCTGAGCGCCGAAGAATTGATGCTTTTGAACTGTGGTATTGGAAAAGACTCTTGAGAGTCCCTTGGACAGCAAGGAGATGCAACCAGTCCATACCAAAGGACATCAGCCCTCGTGTTCATTGTAAGGACTGATGTTGAAGCTGAAACTCCAATACTTTGGCCACCTCATGCGAAGAGTTGACTCATTGGAAAAGACCCTAATGCTGGGAAGGATTGGTGGCAGGAGGAGAAGGGGACGACAGAGGATGAGATGGCTGGATGGCATTACTGACTCGATGGACATGAGTTTGGGTAAACTCCGGGAGTTACTGATGGACAGGGAGGCCTGGCGTGCTGCAGTTCATGGGGTTGCAAAGAGCAAACTTTAATGTAGGCACAGAAGGAAAATATCTCAACATAGTAATGGCTATATATGATAAGTCCTCAGCTAACACTGTAATGGTAAAAAGTTGAAAGCTTTTCCTTTAAGATCAGGAACAAGACAAGGGCACCCACTCTCACTACTCTTACTCATTTCAAAATATATGTAAATAAAACCATCATGCTGTATGCCTTAAACTTATATAGTGATGTATGTCAATTATTTCTCAGGATTAAATTTCTTGGTTTCCTTACAGCATAGCTCTAACAAATTATGATGCTATAAACATTAAAAACCCAGTGCTTAAATATGATATCAGATAGTACCACTCAAAGTGTAGTAATCTGTAATTTTTTTTTAACTAGTCTACAATGAAGTAAGCACAGAAATTGAGACTAAATCTGTAGAAATTTTTATAACAATCTGACAGGGTAATTTTATGCATGTTGACTCTAACAATAATTTAAGAATAGATTTGATGTTTTTATGTTTATTTTTGATTATTTTTATAAATTGAGTACTACCCTATTAAAAATTATCCATCTGTGAAGAACTGGTAATGATATTTAAAAAAGTAGACAAACAAATAAATAAAAACTACTTGTCCTCTGCTTAGAACATTTAAAAAAGCACCAGTATAGGACATTTTATTGACACTCAGAATATAGCAACTTTCACTACATTCTTCCAGAATGCCTATTCAATTCTGAAATTACAAATTACAATGAATTATGGGTAAATGCACACTTTCTATATCTATCTTCCATCTCTTAGTTTATGTTGAGCTTCAGCATATTCTCTGTGAACATTCATTTTTCTAAAATTACCCATAAATATACAAACATACTTAAAGCATGATCCTAAAATTATTACTGTTTCAGAAAAATGTTTTTTGAAAACCTGGAGCCATATTATATAGTGCTAGTATTTAATAATTATCAATAAATGTCAGATTGTACATCTGCTTTTGTCTTTCTGTTATACATGTTTATACTGTTGAAAAAAAAAAAAGGCCCAGAAATCAAGGCATGCATCATGAATGTTATTTTGAAGTCACAGACTCCCTTCCCAAAGGCCCTGCATTCTTCACGTTGTCATGTGGGAACGAGGAAAACACCATTAGCTTAGCTTTTAAAAAGTATGCTCATTAGAGTGAAGTTGTAAGGTTTATGAAGTATCAGGTGTAAAGCCTATGGGAAAGCTTGCCAACAGGAAGAGATGCAGAGAGATGATGGTGAACTGTGCATTCAGAACCCAAACAGGAACAGTTGCTCAGTTCTGCTGCAGCTTGTAGAGCTGATTCCAGGTGACATTCGGTCAACACAAGAGCAAATAATGAAAATAAAAGACTAAACCGTGAGAAAATCATTACTAAAGACAGTAATCACAAACATTTAACACTGATAAATATTTTATTTCTTTTTGCTCGTTAAAGTATTTTGAAACTTTAGTGTGTCTAAGAATCACCTCGTCAAATCAATACTCAGATATTCTGAGTGATTGTGGGGTGGATCTGGAATTCTGCACATTTAACAAGTGGCTCAGATGGGAAACACCATGAGGCAAGCATGTGGGAACTAGAACGACTAAGACCTCCAAGGTATTATAAGCAGGTCCAAGGCCCACTTCTAGGCCAAATTGTTCCTTGTTGGGCATAATCTCAAATACCAACATCAGACTAGGTTACTCTGAGGCCAGCAGTAAGTGAGATATAAACAAGGTCACTGTGTCATTCACAGAATACCAAACATCCTCCTGTCTTGGCTAATATGAGTGATTGTTGCTTCTTCGCCTATGGCAGTGTGTTCCACTCTGACCTGCTATCCCTACAAACAAGATGTTTGAAACACCCAATCATAAAATTAGCCTGGCTTACTGACAGCACCTAATCTATAGTGAGTCTCTACTACCTAAGACTTTGCCCCAAATTTCCTAGCCAAGACCCAAATCCTATAATAAATCTCTTCTAATGACCTCTTTGCCTTTTCATACTGTTCATGGGGTTCTCAAGGCAGGAATACTGAAGTGGTTTGCCATTCCCTTCTCCAGTGGACCACATTCTGTCAGACCTCTCCACCATGGCCCATCTGTCTTGGTTGGCCCCAAACAGCATGGCTTAGCTTCATTGTGAGAAATAGATTTAAGGGACTAGATCTGATAGACAGAGTGCCTGATGAACTATGGATGGAGGTTCATGACACTGTACAGGAGACAGGGATCAAGACCATCCCCAAGAAAAAGAAATGCAAAAAAGCAAATTGGCTGTCTGAGGAAGGCTTACAAATAGCTGTGAAAAGAAGGGAAGAGAAAAGCAAAGGGGAAAAGGAAAGATATACCTATTTCAATGCAGAGTTCCAAAAAATAGCAAGGGGAGATAAGAAAGCCTTCCTCAGCAATCAATGCAAAGAAATAGAGGAAACAATAGAATGGGAAAGACTAGAGATTTCTTCAAGAAAATTAGAGATACCGAGGGAACATTTCATGCAAAGATGGGCTCAATAAAGGACAGAAATGGTAGGAACCTAACAGAAGCAGAAGAGATTAAGAAGAGGTGGCAAGAATACACAGAAGACCTGTACAGAAAAGATCTTCACGACCCAGATAATCACGATGGTGTCATCACTCACCTAGAGCCAGACATCCTGGAGTGTGAAGTCAAGTGGGCCTTAGGAAGCATCACTACGAACAAAGCTAGTGGGGGTGATGGAATTCCAGTTGAGCTATTTCAAATCCTGAAAGATGATGCTGTGAAAGTGCTGCACCCAATATGCCAGCAAATCTGGAAAACTCAGCAGTGGCCACAGGACTGGAAAAGGTCAGTTTTCATTCCAATCACAAAGAAAGTCAATGCCAACGAATGTTCAAACTACTGCACAATTGCACTCGTCTCACACGCTAGCAAAGTAATGCTCAAAATTCTCCAAGGCAGGCTTCAACAATATGTGAACTGTGAACTTCCAGGTGTTCAAGCTGGGTTTAGAAAAGGCAGAGGAACCAGAGGTCAAATTGCCAACATCCATTGGATCATTGAGAAAGCAAGAGAGTTCCAGAAAGACATCTACTTATGCTTTGTTGATTATGCCAAAGCCTTTGACTGTGTGGATCACAACAAACTGTGGAAAATTCTGGAAGAGATGGGAATACCAGGCCACCTGACCTGCCTCCTGAGAAATCTGTATGCAGGTCAAGAAGCAACTGTTAGAACTGGACATGGAACAACAGACTGGTTCCAAATAGGTAAAGGAATACGTCAAGGACATATATTGACCATGACAGGGGAACTGCTAAAAATTAAATACAAAACAGTGACCCCCAATTTGTGTTTAGCTGTACAACCACCCTCTTAAAAAGTTCACCCTCCAACAAGCCTTTGATTTGTCTCCAGTAGATATCACTCATCTGGTAAAATTAAGTCAGGGCCAACTGAAACAGCTACTGCCACTCTTGACTTGCTAAGGTTATCTGTTTCTTCCTAAGGTTCTACTGAGTGGTCCATCTCCTCCCTCCCAGGGCTGTCTCCTCTCATAAAAATTACAAAATCTTCAAAGTATTAAATATGATCATTGGAGTCACATTGTTCTTTTATATTCTTCCAGAAGTGTAAAGATTGTCCACCTTTTCCCCCTTTCTTCCAAAAAATGAAATCCTCATGGACAAAGTCTATTACAAACAGAAACTGGAGATAGGGAGAAGGGTTCCTGGCCTACATGTTTTATAGACAATGTGACTCTGAATCCCAGGGTAGCCTAGCTGTAGCCCTCCACCATAATTTATAACCCTTCTCTCTAGATGATTGTTGAAATGCTTGAGATTGTTTTAAATATTTCCAATCAAGCATTATCCATTTATCTACTTTTGAGTCTCATGCTGCTTATTAGTGGGCCATGTTGGACCCCACCTTCAATGTATCAGAAATTATCTACTTTTACTGTCTTCAGTCTCCATGTCTGCAATTTTACAAAGTTACCTTTTACCTGCAAAATGCTGTCAGTATTTTCTAGTAATCTAGTTATTTTATTCCTATTTATAACTGCTGAGATTCATTTAAATGTAGACACCATTATTCCAGCTCATTATGGCCTCTAGTCTCTTCATCTTACCTACCTGACACACACAGACACACAATTTCCTCCAATCTATTACCTTCTTTATAATTAAATTCTTTTTTCGTATCATCTGTCATATAGTCCACCATTGCCATCACTCTCCTTCACCTTGTTCTTCCATCATACATAGCTTGTACAGTTCCAATCCTGGACAACTTGACATTTCCCCTCTCTATACCTGGACCACTGAAGGTGGCTGGAGAAGGACATTCTATTCTTTATGTTGATTATGCCACATCCCTGTCCTCAAATTCTCATGGGCTCTCTGCTATTCCCCAATTACAGCTTGCTTTCACGTACAGCAAGTTACCTCCCCTGTTTTACAAAAATAACACAAGCCATCAGGCAGACAAATTTCCCCACCCCTTAAGATCTTCACCACCAACCTACAAATCCTGTGTAGACATCCATTATTGTCTATATCCCCACCTCCACCCCAGTCATTTATTAAATAAACTTTTAGCTTGGTCTGCTCAGAGAAATTACTCCATCAAATATCCTTCCCCTTCCTCTTTCCTGTATCTTTAATTTTTCCATTTTTATGGGTTTGAACACTTTTCCCATCCTCCAACCATGGGCTGGAGTAAAGAATCTAACTTCTTTATGCTCCCATATATACCTATTCATTTACCTATCATAGTATTTATTACATAAAATTGAATTTATCTCTTAGTAAATTTGGAATGTGTTACCTTCCTGTTCCTCTTATAGATTGTAAGCACTGAGAAAGGAGCATGCCCCAAACTATGCATTTCCATGTTCCTAGTGCCTACGATATAATACTCTCATGAGAACATTTATTGATGAAATTTTGAATACATCCATTCATATATGAATTTAATTCTTCAAGAAACGCCTACCTGCTTCAAAATACTTCCTCCGATCCCTTCTATAGGATGAATTTTATATTACAGACCTGTCTTTGTTCAGAGGGAAAGAGAAAACTTACAAATTTAGTGCCCTTAGTTGTATATGTTTACTTAAATGCACTCAGACTACACAAGGTAAGGTTTTCCTTATAATTTTTTGAAAAACAGACAAGGTATTGATTGTCAATATCCAAATATAAAATGGGTCAGGGCCAGTCAACTCAAAGGAGACAGACAATCAGTTTTGCAAAAAGAGAAGGCTCTGTGCTAGCAATGAAGAGTACGCAACGCACGACGTCCAAAAATAAAACAAAACAAACCTTGACTTTACATGATTTGATATATTAAATGTTTTTATAAAGTCAAAGGGGATTTTTTAAAGACATGAAAGTATACGAAAAGAGAACAAGAATCACAGAACAGACATACTGAAAAGATCTTGTCATTAGTACACATTCAAACTCCATCACTGAGGGGAAAGATAAATACCAATTGAAATGAAAATTCTATCACATTACAATTTTAACAGTTTTAAGTTGTATGGCATCTGGGTATCTCTTAGCGCAGTTAAATATATAGATCGGGCATCAACTGTTTATGATACATATACTACCAAGTATACTTTATAAAGTATAAACTTCCTAATGTTTGGGTTCTAAAATCGACCCTGAGGCAAAATATAATTTGGCTTCCTTCGGCATGTTTGAGAGCACAATTCATTTCTCTGATAATAAATTTATTTTAAGGCCTAATGTATATGAATTCTTGATCTTTATAACATCAATCAATCAAGTACTACTGTCAATATTACCTGTGCACAACACATGATATGCATCTTCTCCTACTGTGCTTAAAAATGAAACATTTAATTTCTGTCTTGTGACATTCCTTCTTGGTAGAAACATTGTGAAAGTCCACCTGCCAATCAGGGGTACATGGGTTCCGATGCCGCTGTCTGGGGCAGGAACAAGATCCGCACATGCAGGGCAAAGCTGAACATGCATTGCCTAGCTAGTCCCATGCTCTGGCAACAAGACGAAACTTCCACTAGGGCAATAAGAATTTCTCGTGCACCACAATGAGAGAGTAGCCCCTGCTAGGTGCTGGCACACTTAAGTAAAGCCCACAAGCAGCAACGAAAACCTGAGAACTAGCCAAAAGTAAGGACAACAAATATAACACAACAAGAAAACTAGTCCCCTTAAGATTTCTTAACGCTATGACGCAGTGCTCGTAATGGTTCACAGAGACCTAGCAAGGTGAGTATACGAAAGGGCCTCCTGAACATCGCCTGGCTCTTTTCTACCAGTGACATGGAGCGGCTCTGAGCTGGCCTCTTATTGCGTCTGTCTCATTTATAAAGAACTAAAAATTCTCTCAGGTGAGCTCACCCTGCAGCTATCATCCCCATTACGCTTGGGCTCGGTGTCAATATTTACCTCTTGAGCCGTGGGCCCTTCTATTGCTCAGTATTCATCAATGTTTAAGATGGTTCTATTAAGGATGAAAGAAATCAGGATTGACAGCTGTGAAGGTCTAGAATATAATAAATTGTATGAATTGAATAAAAGTTAGTAACCAATGTAATTTATTTGCTATATCATGTTGATAAGCGGCATAACCAGTAGGGCAGTTGAAATGAATAAAACCCAGAATGGGGCGATAGGTCTGAATTAAAATGCTTCATACACAGATGTAGGGCTACTTTCATGTATGCTCAGAGCTTCACTTCAGTCGAGTGTTCTGACTCTTTGCTAACCCATAGACCGATGCGAGCCCGCCAGCATCCTCATGTGGTCACAGGATCTCTCGCAGGCAATGAATACTAAGAGGGGTTTGCCAATGCCCCTCTTCACAGGGATCTTCCAACCCAGGGATCAAACCCACATCTCCTGCATTGCAGGTGGATTCTTTACTGCTGAGACGCACTTCGGGGACCGTTAAAAGGAAATCACCTTTTTTTTTCTTAAATAATAGCTAATCAAGCTTCATATCATGTTAATGGTCTATCCCATGTATTACATATTATGCTTGGTACAACATGTTCAGCTTTAACAGACACTGAAAATCACTTTTCTAAAGTTGGTGGGGTGTATTTCTTCACATGCTTTCTAATACTCTGTATGTCATCTTTTTCTTCAAGACTGATTGGGTGTAGTAGTGGTATCTCAATCTGTGTTTTTAGATCTTAGCACTTCACTCGACAAATAATGATATCTTGGTATCTTACTAACATATGCGTATTTGGCCATTTGATCTCCTCTGTATTTAGTCTGCTTGTTCTGGCTATAAAAATACAAAATATAGACAGAGGCTTCTTAAACAATGAAGTTTGTTTCTAAAAATTCTAGAAGTATTGGAAGTCTGAGATGCACGGTGCCTGCATGTTCATAGTTTCAGTGAGGCCTCTTCAAGGCTTGCACATGGATACCTTCTTCCCTTCCTCACTGTGTCTCACATGGTGGAGAGAGAGAGCTTTAAGGTGTTATTCTTCTTATGAGGAACACTAATCTTAAATTGAAAAATTAGGGTGCTACCTTCATGACTTTATTCACACGTAGTCTACCAAGGTTTATCCCCGTTAGTACGGCCCTACCTCCAAATACAGTCACATTGAGGGTTTGGGGTTTCAAACCATAAGATTTCCTTGAGGGGTGACACAAACAACAAACATATCAATCCACTATAGTACTCTTTATGAACGTCTTTTGTTTACATATTTTAAAAAATCAAAATTTCATTTGCATTGTCTAATCCGCTTATCCTTGCTTGACTTGTATAAGTCTTCTTTTATATGTCTGAAATGACTCCTGTATATGATTACATAAATATCTGCTCCCATTCAACAGCTTTGATTGTTTTCTGAACCAATATTATACACTTCTAACTCACTGAAGCTATTATCTTTCATCTGGAAGTGTAAGGATATTTAAACACTGCTCTTTCTTCCTAGTTTGGACTCTCTCTTGGTCTTGTTTATATTATTCATGCACATTTTTAAAGACCAGCTTCTCAAATTTCTAACACACAAAATCTATACTGTATTACACTGGTAAGTGCCTTGAATTTATAGGTTTTTTTTTGGGGGGGGGAGGGGTGGGAGAATTGTATGCTTTAGCAATAGAGTATTCAGCCAGAATCCAATAAATATGTACTACGGCCCTTTTCACTATGTCATAACCTGGGCTATTGGGCACTTGGAATTTGGCAAATGCCTAAAATGTCACACAATATTACATAGCAAGGCTTGTTCTCAGCAGATTTCCTCCTTCCAGCATCTATACTCTCAGTTGAGTTTCTGGAAGTCCTGAGACTCCAACTATTTTCTACTGAAACTGCCACATACTAGACTCTAGCTCCTTACTTCTTTTGTCTGCAAATTTACAATGAGACAGTCTAACTTCGTCCAGGGTAATGGAGTGGATGAATGCGATGAACTCAACTTAAACACATTTTTCTTCAAAAAGATCACTGTCCTTTCAATTATTGGCCACTATTATTGTTATCTCATGGTAATCATCACTAGTGTGTATGAGCATCTATTTTATCTAACTGAGCAAGTTACTGCAGTTATAGCTGGAAAAGTTTTGTTATTTATTTTTTTTCTATTATCTCTTACAAACATTTATTATTCCCATATTCAACATTTCTTCGACACATGTTTTGTTAACACCAATAATAGAGTACTAAAACTCTTGTTTAGAAATTGTCTGCAAAAATGAAGTAAAGAATCAGATCATGATTTAGGATAAAAAAAAAAAAAGCTAGAAGTGCACTGGATAAAGTATAGATGACCAAAACGCAGGTCAATATGATTGTGTTTAGAAAAGAGGTGACAAATTAACCTCAGTAGAAAAATGTAACCACTTCCTTCCCAACTAAAGTTTTTTCAGAAATATACTCTTAGTGGCTCAGCTGTAGAGAATTCCCGGCCACCCCTGCAATTAGAGAAGAACCTGGGTTCCAATCTCTGGGTTGTGGAATCAATCACCTGGAGAAGGAATAAGGCTGACCTACTTCGTAATATTCTGCTTGGGGACCCTGGAAGAAGTTCCATGACAGTATAGTTCCATCCGGGGTCACAAAGAGTCAGACACAACTGAGTGACTTTCACTTTCACTATGCAGTCACGAAGACATGGACTTGACAATCAGAGCCCTTGCTTGAATCAAATCCTCTTTACAGTAATAGCTCAATGAATAATTTTCTCTTATAGGATACGCACCAATTTAAACCCTCAGTTTTTTTTTAATTTTGCCTACTCTGTTCTTCTGAGTTTCCTGATGATAGGGTTATATCAATCTTATAATATACAGTGTCTCACTTCTTTTTCTCTTGAGTGACCAAAAAAGTTAATACTAAATTTAATTAAACTCCTCTTTATTACCAGAAACTATTTTTTTTCAATAAATTTATTTATTTTAGTTGGGGGCTAATTACTTTTACAATATTGTAGTGGTTTTTTGCCATACATTGACAATGAATCAGCAATGGGTTTACTTGTGTTCCCCATCCTGAACCCCCCCTCCCACCTCCCTCCCCATACCCATCCCTCTGGGTCATCCCCATTGCCCAGCCCTGAGCATTTGTCTCATGCATTGAACCTGGAATGGTGTTCTGTTTCACATATGATAATATACATGTTTCAATGCTATTCTCTCAGAACGTCCCCACCCTCCACCTTCTCCTCAGGAGTCCATAAGACTGTTCTATGCATCTGTGTCTCTTACTCTACCAGAAACTTTTGACTGATCACCATTTCAGGGGTTCCTTAGTATCTGGTGTCCATTTAACTCTGGGTCTCTAAAAGTCAAGGATGATTTCTTACAGGATCTGAGAATTACTTATGGAGGCCTGTGGTAAATAAATAAATGCCATACCATCTTCGTGTATCAGGTATTTTCTGTGACATATACTTTACAATTAGTATTTCACTTAATACTCATAAAATAGAAACTTGATGTAGCATTATCCCCATTTCACTGGGGAATAAACTGAGATTCAGTGAGGTAGTTATCCTCAAGTGATGAAATGAACAAAGCCAAGATGTGGAAAAGCTCTGATGTTAGAATTTTCCAGTACAGAAGATTTGATTGACTTCTTGTCAATTATATCTGTGATTTAGGCTAAGGACTCAGTCATCTTCAAGGCCTTACCAAATTAAGGTAATGGAGGATGCCTCCCTATTTTATACCCAATTATTTTCTTCCTGAAACTTCTATATATCGATTATTTTAGGGAGAAATTAGGACAGGATGGAACTATCAGAAACTAATTATTATTAATTTTATTTGTATTCTATCTGAATAACAACCATCAGGTTTCTGCATGCAAACAACTGAATCATCCACTGTAATAAATTTACTTAGGAGAAAATAAAACTGAGAGAGCTTGCTGTTTTAAGAGTGGATTATATTAACATAATGGGCTATTATTCTCTATTGCGAATTGGCAGCTATGTTCTATACACCTTCAATATTGCCAATAACCTGGTGTGTGACAGTATAAATCATTTGAACTCTGCCTCAGTTTATCAACTAAAAAATTAGATGTTTGATCAATATTATCTCTAAGATCACTTAGAGTTTAAAAAATAATCTAGAGCTTTATGTATTTATATTTGCATATGTCAGTGTGATATACAAACAGCAATGCCCTGTGTATGTGTGTATTCAATTTTACCCTCAATAAAGAATTTTACAAATAATGCAACCTAAGTACAAGATTTAATTCTTCATTGTCTATAGGAATGTTGCATAAATAAGGAGTTCAAGTACAGCATGGGAAGATACATTAAGTCTTCAAAAAGTACATATTAGCTAATGTTTATGCAATAGCAGAAATGTAGTTTTACATCACAGAATATAGATAAGACTTAGTCTAAAGATCTTATGATCTAAAAGCTTAAAACAAAACACTCCTAATCCAGCCAGGCAATCTCAGATGTCTTATAATCAAAGCTAAGAAACATTAGATGTTTTAATAGCCTTATGAATTTAATAGCCTTAGGAATGTCCATAATAACCCATGTTAGCAGCCAAGAGGCCGCTCAGCCAGAGGCATTCAGCTTTTAATAGCCAACAAGCCACTTTGAATAGGGCGAAAACAGTTTTAAACCTTTAGGGGTTATTAGGGATAATTAAAAGTAGTTGAAAGTATATAATATCATTTATCAAAGCACTAAAAGCTGTTCCATAAGAAGTACATCACAACATTAGCAAATGCAATTCATACACTTCATTCATTGGTTAAGATATAACCAAATAAAATATTCTAAGAAACTCAAATAAATATTATTTTTTTGATTTTTATTACATATATAATCTAGGTTATATTAGCTAAAACCTAAATAAAACATTGAGATAGACAAGGCTGTGGTCCGTGTGGTCAGATTAGCTAGTTTTCTGTAATTTTAGTTTCAGTGTGTCTGCCCTCTGATGCCCTCTCGCAACACTCACCGTCTTACTTGGGTTTCTCTTACCTTGGGCCTTGGGTAATTCCTCTCGCCGCCGCCGCCGCCGCCGGCCCCCAGCCCCCGGCCAGGCCTAGCCCCTGTCGGCCGCCGCCCCTGGCCCCGGCCCCCGGCCCGGCCTAGCCCCTGTCGGCCGCCGCCCCCGGCCCCCGGCCCCCGGCCCCCGGCCCGGCCAAGCCCCTGTCGGCCGCCGCCCCCGGCCCCCGGCCCGGCCTAGCCCCTGTTGGCCGCCGCCCCCGGCCCCCGGCCCGGCCTAGCCCCTCTCGGCCGCCGCCCCCGGCCCCCGGCCCGGCCTTGACCCTCTCGGCCGCCGCCCCCGGCCCCCAGCCCGGTCAAGCCCCTGTCGGCCGCCGCCCCCGGCCCCCAGCCCCTGGCCCCGCC
Source organism: Okapia johnstoni (assembly GCA_024291935.2). Classification (NCBI taxonomy): domain Eukaryota; kingdom Metazoa; phylum Chordata; class Mammalia; order Artiodactyla; family Giraffidae; genus Okapia; species Okapia johnstoni. The sequence goes on along the minus strand of CM044305.1, from coordinate 22,206,733 downwards.
TAGCCCCTGTCGGCCGCCGCCTCCAGCCCCCGCCCCCCGGCCCGGCCAAGCCCCTGTCGGCCGCCGCCCCCGGCCCCCGGCCCGGCCTAGCCCCTGTCGGCCCGCCGCCCCCGGCCCCCGGCCCGGCCTAGCCCCTCTCGGCCGCCGCCCCCCGGCCCCCGGCCCGGCCTAGCCCCTCTCGGCCACGCTTCTGTGCCGAGCCATCGCAGCTGCCTCGCTTCTGCACCCAGCCGTCGCAGCCGCCTCGCTTTATTGACTATGCCAAAGCCTTTGACTGTGTGGATAACAATAAACTGTGGAAAATTCTGAAAGAGATGGGAATACCAGACCATCTGACCTGTCTCTTGAGAAACCTGTATGCAGGTCAGGAAGCAACAGTTAGAACTGGACATGGAACAACAGACTGGTTCCAAATAGGAAAAGGAGTACGTCAAGGCTGTATATTGTCACCCTGCTTATTTAACTTCTATGCAGAGTACATCATGAGAAACGCTGGGCTGGAAGAAACACAAGCTGGAATCAAGATTGCCGGGAGAAATATCAATAACCTCAGATATGCGGATGACACCACCCTTATGGCAAAAAGTGAAGAAGAACTAAAGAGCCTCTTGATGAAGGTGAAAGAGGAGAGTGAAAAAGTTGGCTTAAAGCTCAACGTTCAGAAAAATAAGATCATGGCATCTGGTCCCATCACTTCATGGGAAATAGATGGGGAAACAGTGGAAACAGCGTCAGACTTTATTTTTTTGGGCTCCAGAATCACTGCTGATGGTGACTGCAGCCATGAAATTAAAAGACGCTTACTCCTTGGAAGGAAGGTTATGGCCAACCTAGATAGCATATTAAAGCAGAGACATTACTTTGCCAACAAAGGTTCGTCTAGTCAAGGCTATGGTTTTTCCAGTGGTCATGTATGGATGTGAGAGTTGGACGGTGAAGAAGGCTGAGTGCCGAAGAATTGATGCTTTTGAACTGTGGTGTTGGAGAAGACTCTTGAGAGTCCCTTGGACTGCAAGGAGATCCAATCAATCCATCCTAAAAGAGATCAATCCTGGGTGTTCATTGGAAGGACTGATGTTGAAGCTGAAACTCCAATACTTTGGCCACCTCATGCGAAGGGTTGACTCATTGGAAAAGACCCTAATGCTGGGTAGGATTGGGGGCGGGAGGAGAAGGGGATGACAGAGGATGAGATGGTTGGATGGCATCACCTACTCGATGGACGTGGGTTTGGGTAGACTCCGGGAGTTGGTGATGGACAGAGAGGCCTGGCGTGCTGCAATTCATGGGGTCGCAAAGAGTTGGACACGACTGAGTGACTGAACTGAACTGAAATAAAACATAGGTAGAGATGCATAAAAATGTGGTCATATAAATTTAAGCAATATGTATACAAATATATAAATTATATATTTATGTAAATACACAGTATGAATATTTATATATCTAAATATATTTTATATATGTATAATATATACAAATTGTAAATATATATATACACACATACACATACATATAAATAGTACCTAATGCTAACTTCCCAAAGTTACAAAGCTAGTTGACCTCCAGGAACACTGTCTGAACCACCTATGTCTCTCATAATATTGTCATCGTTGGGCCACATATATGTGTGAATGCTGTGCTAAGTCACTTCAGTCATGTCCGACTCTTTGCAACCCTATGGACCATAGCCACCAGGCTCCTCTGTCCATGGGATTCTCCAGGCAAGAATACTGGAGTGGGTTGCCATTTCCTCCTCCAGAGAATCTTCCCCACCCAAGGGTCGAACCCTCATCTCTTTAATACTACCGCCACCTGGGAATCCTGCCATATATATGTGTGTGTATACACACACACAAAGTCATTTTACCTGTGGAACTTTCAACTGAAAAGCTAAAAAAAAGTTTCTACAAATGTTACCCAGTCATGGCAACATATTCTGGAAAGTAGAGCCACTATTTCACTTTGACCTAGATTCACAAGGAAAGCCTACCTTGCACTGAGTCACTGTCATTATTGGTGATGACTTTAGTGCTTCTCATCATTTTACTCAGCGGAAAAACTATTATTATTATTTAGAAAATAATTTTTAAAGTAAACCTGAACACTATAGGGTTAAGTTCACTGGCATAACCTATAGTTTTAAGGTAATGACAAGTATGACTTCAATACATTAAGCATTAACTTACAGTTGGTTCCAATTTGCAAAACGTTAAAAAGGATTTTCAGGGTTCCTGTAATAACATTTAACATATATATTTACACTGAAGGGAATTAGTAAATAATAATAATTACTAAGTAATTTAAAACTGATATGAAAAATAGTTGCATGGTGATGAACAGCTCCATCATTAGTCAACCAAAACAGGGCTAATGTACCTTTTCCTTTCATTGTGTCGTCAACAAAAAATTTATTTGGTCTTCTTCCTCATGGCTTTCTGCAACTACTAAAACTTCAGAAATCAAAACATACAACTGAATGAGACTTAATTCCTTTTAAGTACTTGAGTACTTCTTCACAAAAGAAGTATATGCCATTATAATTTGATTTATAGTTTAAAACTCAAATTTTACATACCTAATCAAATGAAAGGATTGATCAATGATTAATCCTTAGTGTACCCTCCTTACAACCAAACTTTTAGAGATACTTCTTTCATTGTTGCCTTACAGCCCTGAATTTCACCAAGAGTTTCATGTTTTAATAAGCAAATATTTAGAAAGATTAGAAAACTGTTCCCCCTTCAAGTCAAGGGGTTTGATCTCATCACTAGAGCTGAGATCTACAGCTCAGAGAAAGGAAAGGGAGCGAAGGGACAGAAATTGGACAATATGGAGTGGGTTTTGGCATGCTGGTAGAAGTCATGGGAAAAGGAGAATGACAGTGTTAAAAAGAAATGGTATACTACAATGTCACCCTGGAGACATCCTTGTAAGCAAATAACTGTCCATTTATAGATTTCTAAGACACCTGCAGGAAGAGATCCTGGCACACTTATCAGCAAATTAAACAGATAGACTTTGTCTAATACAGTAAATACACTAGAGACACTTAGTGTTCCTACAACACCTGTAGTATCACTGTGCATTGCTTATTATCTGGGCAATAATTCTTTTGAATTATTAGAAATAATCACCCAGAAAGCTTATTTAGAACTCATTCTGCTGGGAGTTCTGCTATTTACATTCTGGGACCTCAATGAGAGAGTATCTTGTTATATGTGTCTGATCCCAGGGAAACAGCTCTTTTGTAAGAAAGGAACCAAGCATGTAGGGAAGCATGTGTGAGTTACAGAGAGATAATCTTCCAGAAAACACTCATCTCAGAAAACAGTATTTTCACTTGCCTGAAGCCAAGATATTCTGTAACCCTTTGAAAACAGATGAAAAACACGAAGAGCAGACAGAATAAAAGCGCCATGAGCATTAGAACCCTAATATTATAGTTAACTGCTGTGTGTGTTTGTGTGAATGTGTATTATGAAAGCAAATAGAAAAAAATAATCTATCCACAACCAAAGAAAAAGGGAGTATTTCTGAGACAGTCTTACAACTTCAAAGACCAAATTTTTGTTAGTGGCATTAAATAATTGGGATGGTGATCTTGGATGGTGTGAGGTGCCACTCAGCTCCCCCACTTTAAGACTGAAGCACTCATTCTTTCTGCTCTTGGGAGTTACCTGATGGCAGCTTATAGTGGAGACCCTCCCTTTCCTCAAAGAGAAATACTTCACCTAAGGTTATAGTTGGGCCATTCAGTGACCATTAGGATAATGCTAAAGGGCCATCCCAGCTCCAGAGCTCCCCAACTGTGAGGAGTTTTCTCCAGTGACTGTGATGCAGATTACCTTCTCCCTCTGCCCCTTGAGGGTACCCTCTCTCCACTTCAGGTACTGGTTATAGGCGCATTTCTCAATCAATGTCTTGCCAGCAAAACTCCATCTTAGAATTAATTTCCAGGACACAGTCCATGGAATTCTCCAGTCCAGGGTAGCCATTCCCTGCTTCCGAGGATCTTCCCAACCCAGGGATCAAACCCAGGTCTCCTGCATGGCAGGTGGATTCTTTACAAGCTGAGCCACCAGGGAAGCCCAATTTCCAGGAAATAAAACCTAAAGCATAAAGCTTGAAACTGGCCTATAGCTACCAATATTAACATTGAGGAATGCCCTTATGAACTGGTGGCCATGGATCAACAGACATCTATGTGGATGAGGATCTAAGGTTCCAAGAGAGAACTCAGCATAAGGGAAGAGGTGATCAAGAAGCAGCTTGATCCAGTAAAAAGCTTTACTGGTGTCAGGGGAGAGGAGCAATTCTAAGTACTCTGTGGTATCACTCACTCTCCCATCCCTTCGTCAGAAGTGGGAAACATGAGAGCAGTAACCTGTTGGAGACTAAGCAGCGTGAGACATAGCCATATTTTGTGGGTCTGTTGTGGATAAGCCCATGCACTGTAAAGGAAGAAAAGATGAGTGGGGGGTGGGGTGGGGCAGAAATACACCGTGGGCACTGCACTGCAGAAAACCTAGTACTTTTATGGGAAGGTAGAAGGCACTTCTGGGTTTCACTGATAGCTCAGCTGGTAAAGAATCCACCTACAAAGCAGGAGACCCTGGTTCGATTCCTGTTCAGGAAGATTCCCCAGAGAAGGGATAAGCTACCTACTCCAGTATTCATGGACTTCCCTGGTGGCTCAGATGGTAAAGAATCCACTTGCAATGCGGGAGACCTGGGTTCGATCCCTGAGTTGGGAAGATCCCCTGGAGGAGGGCATGGCAACCCATTCCAGTAGTCTTGCCTGGAGAATCCCCATGGACAGAGGAGCCTGGCTGGCTACAGTCCATGGGATTGCAAAGAGTCAGACAAGACTGAACGACTAAGCACAGCACAGCACATAAGGCACCTCCTTGGGACTCTAAGAAATTCTGAGGAACAGAGGAGACCACTTGAGTCAGAGAACAATATCTAGCATGGGAAAAAAAAAAGAGCTGGCCCAAAATGATACTTTTATGTTCCTTGATGGAGAGCCTTCTTGATATTCTCTTAAGGATTAACACAGTTTCACAGTTAACCATATAATAACATAAGCTCAACCTGTGTGTTCTTTATGTATGTTATTACTAGGGAGATAGGTAGTCACTTTATTCCTACTGTGCATGCACTTCTGAACTGAACAGCATAGGGAGACAGGGTAAAGCAGAATGGTTAAGAGCATGAATTTTGAAGCCAAAATGACTGGATTTTAATCCCAACTCTTCTGTTAATATTTATGAGTAGTTGTTAGTTCTTATGGTTGCTTTGTGGACCAAAAGTATCAAAACTTTTAAGCACTCAAAATGCCCAACTTAACAATTGAGTATAGGAAGGACGTGCTGTGAGAAGTGTGGTCAGCAGGCAGCCTCCAGCTGACAGCCCACTCAGGGTCAGCTTTAGCTGCTGTAAGCTGCCCTGTCCGAGCCCATTCTCTTCCCAGGGGCAGCATGTGCCCACTGACTGAGTATGGCAGGGGTGTACAGGTCCTATGGGATGTAAAGGCTCTGACATTTCAGCTCAGAGTGGGCTACTCTGATGGGCTGTACTCACTCCAGAGTCACCTCCCACCCCCGCCTGGCCAAAGCTTTGTCAGGTCTGCATCACAGATAAGCTTCTCCTTCTCTCCAGTTCTGCCTGTCTTCTTCCTCTTCCTTTTACAGGTATTGATTCCAAATAAATATTTTGTCTCCCACAAACTCTGCCTCAGCATCTGCTTCATTTAGAAACCGTAAGTAAGCCCGTGTCATACCAATTCATCACTTTATATTTATATATGAATGTCCTTTATAAACCTAATGTCAATTCAGGGAACTGTATTATTATATAAAAAATTCATAAACTGTGTTAATAATGACAACAGCTAAAGATATATTTATAGTTTTATGAGAGCATAATAACATGTCTGAAATGAATTTGAAATGTTATTAGAATACTAGATATTTAAAATCTGAAAATTGTTATTTGGAAGATTCTAGAGCCATTACTGTGCCAAAGAAATTACTCATTAATTCAAGTGACCAATATCTATTGAGTACTATGTACTAGCCCACATGCTACACACAGTAGATAATAATAAAGCTAAAATGATCCCTGCCATCATGAAGCTTATGGTCCAGTGGGGAAGAAAGATACTGAAAAAACAACAGATATACATATAATCTAATAACATCCAGGGAAGGTAATGAGTGCTATAAAAGCACAAAGCGAGGGTAAGCTTACTTAGTCTAGAGAGACTGAGCTGTAAAGGATGAGCAGGTGTTAGTCACACAAAATGGGCCAGAAACAGTGTCCCAGGTACTGAGTTGGAAGAGTCTTTGCACAAAATTCCTTTTCTTAGCATCCCACAGGAGGATGTGTGCCATTAAAGAAAGAGACATCAGGGGAGTGACATGGCCAAGAGGGTGACATAGGTCGTTCCTGACTTAGCTGCTTGCCACAAGAAGAGCAAGGAACGAGGACAATACAAGAGAATAGGAGCCTAGGGTGATGTTGAAGCACCCCGTGTCTCACAGAGACCAAGACAGATCTTGGTCTTAGAAGGGTAAGGGAAGTGGCTACACATGGAGCACAACTGCACCCTCCTGCCCAGGCCAGTGCAACAGCATGCAGAGAGGTTTCCCCTGAACCTCTTATTCTTCCAGCAAAAAAAAAAAAGAGAGAGAAACAGAGTGGCAACCAGCTGCCCCTACATTGTGGGTCACCTCACAGGATGTCTTATACCATGGGGACTGCAGAGCAATCTGTGAGGTTCAACCACTGGGAATGTGACTGAGATGAGGAAGTGGGAAGGGGCTCCCAACAACGAGCACATGATTCATGGCAGAGCAGTTCCTACCTGCAGTGCCCAAGTGGCAGTCCAACCAGTGGCTATACTCACCTGCAGAGCCAAATCAGTGGTGCACTCTGAGCAGGGAACTGGTTGGGGTGCAGATCTTCCTGATTTGGGTCCTTGAATGAGGAGTCTTGTCAGCCCTAGAGACACGTGTATCCATGTGCAGGCAAGAAGCTAAGTCATTACCTCATCTACTAGGGAGACGGTCTTCCAGCCCCATCTGGCCAGAAGGGCTGGCAAGAGCACTTGTAAGCTGTGTATCTCAGAAATGCTTGGGCTGAGACAGGCAGGTAGAACTGATCTCCCCCAGAGCAAAGCCAGTCCTAGGCTTGGAGGGTTCCCCTGCTATAGCCAGGCAAGCTGAGTTATAGCTTAGGCTGAGGGAAGCTCCAGGGCCCTCCAGGCCGGAAAGCCTGTCTGGGAAAAGTTGGCAGAGGCCTAGAGTGGCCCCTCACCAACTCGCCCATGCAAGGGAACTGAGTCATAGGCCCACCCTCTGTGGAGAGTGTCTCCTAGCCCCATCTAACAGGAAGGGCTGAGAGAGCAGTGGTGGCTGTGTGAGCAGCAGCACTCGAGCTGAGAGGTGAAGAGGTAGAGACAATAGTCTGTACGGCATAGCTAGCAGCTCTATTCTGTCAGGGTAGCTGGGACAAAGGTTGGCTTGAGTCACAAACAAAGCTTTAGAGCTACTTCTCCTACTGAGCCTGGACATGGAAACTAATTTGTAGCCTGAATACAGCCTTTATCCTGTGCAAGCAGGGGACCTAATCAGAGTATACTGGAAGCTATGTAGCCCATCGCCATCCAACAGCCTTGTTTACAGTGTCACTTGAGAGCACTGCCTATGACTTTCCCCATTGGCAGAGCAAAGCCAGTGGCCTCATCTGACCAGGAAATTCAGTGCACGCTCTTGCCAGATTTGAGTCACCAAACAACCAGCTGATCAGCCACTGGGGCCCGCGCTGCAGTTCTTCTAGGGTAGGGAACCTAATTCATAGCCTCATTTATTACTGAATATAGCAGCCAGTTCTGACCATCTAGTAAGCCTGACCAAAGAATCCAGGCAACTGCAGAGCCCATCCTACAGCCTCATTTGGGTAAGGAACAAAGCTAGCAGTCCTATTCAGCTGTTCTCAGTCAGTGGTACATCCGCAATCCTGGCCCTCAGAGCTTAAGAAATAGTCTTGGACAAAAACAGGCCATAAGAGCAGGCCCTACCAGCCCATGAATATTACCAGCAGATACACCCAAAAACCCATACTGAGCTGACTGGAGAAGATTTCTCTGTCAAAGCAAATCTGTAAAGTTTGAAAGAGGAGCATGATTATTCAAATGCTTAGGTACCAATATAAGGAATCAGGAATAACAAAATATCAGGTAAATATGACATCATCAAAAAAATCTAATTAAGCTCCAATAAGGATCGTAAAGAAACAGAAATGTACAAACTATCAGACTAAGAATTCAGAATAATTCTCCAAAGGATAGTGAACTATAAGAAACCACAGACAGGCAACTGAACAAAATTAGGCAAACAATGCATGAATGAAATGGGAAGTTTGAAAAGAACTAGAAGTCACCAAAAACAAACAGAAATCCTAGAGTTGGAAAATACAATTAATGAATGGAAAATTCAGAGTTTTCAAAGGCAGATTCAATCATGAAGAAGAAAGAATCAGCCACCTACCTGGAGGATAGGACATTAGAAATTTATATTCAGAGGAGCAAAAAGAAAGAATTAAAAAAGACTAATGGAATGCAATGAAAAGAAATAACATTTGCATTTTTGGAATCCCAGAGAGAGAAGAGAAAGAGAAATGGACAGAAAGTATACATAAAGCAATAATGATAAAAACTTCTTGACCTTGAGGAGAAAAATGGACATCCCAGAATCATGAGGCTCAAATGACCCCAAATAGGTTGAACTGAATAGGGTTACACCAAGGCACATTATAATTAGGTTGTCAAAAGGTAAAAATAAAGAAAGAGTTTAAAACATCAGCAAGAGAAAAGAGAAGTTATATAGCCCCAAAAGACTATCGGTAGATATCTCAACAGAAATTTTTTTAGGCCAAAAAAAGAATGGCATGACATATCCAAAATATAGAAAGAAAAAAACCTGTTAACCAAGAATTGTAAACCCAGTGAAGCTGCCCTTCAGAAATAAAGAAGAGATAAGAAGAACTTTCCCAAACAAACAAAAACTGAGTGAGTTCATTGCTGCTACACCTGCTTATAAGAAATTCTAAAGGGAGTTCTTTGAGTAGAAGTAAAAATATGCTAATTAATATCACTGAAACACAAAAAAGGTAGTGTAAAAACTTCCTGACAATGATAAACATACAGTCAAAGTTAGATTGTGTAATATGGTAATAATGGGGCATAACAACTCTAGCTTAAAAAATAAAAAAATGAACACAGAAAAAAATAACCATAACTACAGTAATCTGTTATCAGTTAAACAACATAAAAATATGTAAATTGTAACAGCAATAGCCCAAAATGTGAGAGGGAGGAGAAATGCAAAGTTTAGGAATTATATTGAAGTTAACTTGTTACCAGCTTAAAATATGGTGTTAAGATATTTTTTGCAAGTCTCAAGGAACCACAGGGAAAAACTGGAGTAATAACAAAAACAGCATTATAAAGAAAACAAAGAATGCTGATACTGAAAGACACCAAAACACACAAAAAAGACAGCAGGATAAGAAATAAGAAATAAAGATAAGGATAAGAAATGCAAAACAACCAGAAAAACAATTAATGGCAAAAGTAAGTTTCCTATCAATAATTTCTTTAAACGTAAACTGATTAAATTCTTCATTCAAAAGATTAAATGGCTAAACAGATTTAAAAAAAAAAAAAGATCAAATGACATGCTGCCTAAAAGATAAAAGAGTCACACTTACGGGATGGAGTAGAAACAGTTTTAAGAAGGAATTTTATATCAATAAATTCCTATGTTATAAAGCAAGGGAGATCTCAAATAAACAACTTAACTATCCTTTAAGTAACTAGAAAAAGAAAACAAACTTGAGTCTCAAGTTAGTAGAAGGAAGGAAATGATAAAGATTCAGTTCAGTCGCTGAGTCATGTCTGACTCTTTGTGACCCCATGGACTGCAGCATGCCAGGCTTCCCTGTCCATCACCAATTCCTGGAGCTTACTCAAAACTCATGTCCATCGAGTCGGTGATACCATCCCAACCATCTCATCCTCTGTTGTCCTCTTCTCCTCCCACCTTCAATCCTTCCCTGCATCACAGTGTTTTCCAATGAGTCAGTTCTTTGCATCAGGTGGCCAAAGTATTGGAGTTTCAGCTTCAACATCAGTCCTTCCAATGAATATTTAGGACTGGTTTCCTTTAGGATTGACTGGTTGGATCTCCTTGAAGTCCAAGGGACTCTCAAGAGTCTTCTCCAACACCACAGTTCCGAAGCATCCATTCTTCGGTGCTCAGCTTTCTTTATAGTCCAGCTCTCACATCCATACATGACCACTGGAAAAACCATAGCTTTGACTAGATGGACCTTTGTTGGCAAAGTAATGTCTCTGCTTTTTAATATGCTATCTAGGTTGGTCATAACTTTCCTTCCAAGGAGTAAGCATCTTTTAATTTCGTGGCTGCAGTCACCATCTGCAGTGATTTTGGAGCCCCCCAAAATAAAGCCTGCCACTGTTTCCATTGTTTCCCCACCTATATGCCATGAAGTGATGGGACCAGATGCCATGATCTTAGTATTCTGAATGTCGAGTTTTAAGCCAGCTTTTTCACTCTCCTCTTTCACTTTCATCAAGAGACTCTTTAATTCTTCTTCGCTTTCTGCCATAAGGGTGTCATAATAAAGATTAGAATAGAAATGAGTGAAATGGAAAAAAACAGAAAACATTAAACTAAATAAGAATTGGTTCTTTAAAAAGATAAAACTGAAAAACGTTTAGCTACACTAGCCAATGGGGGGGAAAAGAGAGAGAGAGAGAACCCAAATCAAAAGTATAAATGAAAAAGGAAACACTGAGACTTATACCACAGAAATACAAAGGATCATAAGTAGCTGTTATAAACAATTACACACTAACAAACTAGAGAACCTAGAAGCAATAGAAAAATACTTAGAAACATAAAACCTTCCAAGAATGAATCAGGCCAAAACAGAAAACGTGAATAGACCAATTACTAGTAAAGAGGCTGACTCAGTAATCAGTTCAGTTCAGTTCAGTTGCTCAGTCGTGTCCGACTATTTGTGACCCCATGAACTGCAGCACGCCAGGCCTCCCTGTCCATCACCAACTCCCGGAGTCTACCCAAACCCATGTCCATCGAGTCGGTGATGCCATCCAACCATCTCATCCTCTGTCGTCCCCTTCTCCTCCCGCCCCCAATCCTTCCCAGCATTAAGTTCTTTTCCAATGAGTCAACCCTTCGCATGAGGTGGCCAAAGTATTGGAGTTTCAGCTTCAACATCAGTCCTTCCAATGAACACCCAGGATTGATCTCTTTTAGGATGGATTGATTGGATCTCCTTGCAGTCCAAGGGACTCTCAAGAGTCTTCTCCAACACCACAGTTCAAAAGCATCAATTCTTTGGTGCTCAGCTTTCTTCACCGTCCAACTCTCACATCCATACATGACCACTGGAAAAACCATAGCCTTGACTAGACAGACCTTTGTTGGCAAAGTAATGTCTCTGCTTTTAAATATGCTATCTAGGTTGGCCATAACCTTCCTTCCAAGGAGTAAGCATCTTTTAATTTCATGGCTGCAATCACCATCAGCAGTGATTTTGGAGCCCAAAAAAATAAAGTCTGACACTGTAATAAAGTCTGACTCAGTCATCAAAACTCCCCCAAAGAAGAAAATTCAAGGACCAGATGGCTTTATTAGTGACTTTTACCAAGCATCTAAGAATTAACACAAGGAGACTTCCCTGGTAGTCCAGTGGTTAAGAAGCCAACTTCCAATGCAGGGGACATAGGTTGGATCCCTAGTCCAGAAAGATTCCACATGCCATGGAGCAACTAAACCTGGGTACCACAACTACTGAGACTGTGCTCTAGAGCCCATGAGCCTCAATTACTGAGCCCATGTGCTGCAACTACTGAAGCCTGCACGTTCTAGACCCTGTGCTCCACAATAAGAGAAGCCACTGGAACGACAAGCCCATGGTCCACAAGGAGAGAAAACCCATACACAACTAGAGAAAACCCATAGGCAGCAACAAATACTCAGCACAGCCAGAAATAAATAAGTAAATAAATTAAAAAAAAAAAGAACAGCAGGCTTCCCTGGTGGTCCAGTGGTTAAGAATCTGCCTGGCCAATGCAGGTGACACAGGTTCCATCCCTGCTCTGGAAAGATCCCACATGCCCGTTAGGAAACTATGCCACTGTGCCACAACTTCTAAGCCAGTGCTCCAGAGCCTGCAAGCTGTGGCTACTGAGCCCATCTGTCTAGAGCCTGTGCTCTGCAACAAGAGAAGCCACCTCAATGAGAAACCCATGCACCAGAACTAGGGAGTAGACTCCGCTTACCACAACTAGAAAAAGCCCACACACAGCAACAAAGACCCAGAGCAGCCAAAAGTAAAATAAATAAATCTTATTTTTTTAAAAAAAGAATTAACACCAATCCTCAAAGTCTTCCAAAAATGTTGAAGAGGGGGGAAAATACTCCCAAACTTATTTTATGTGACTAGCCTTACCTTACCCTGATACCAAAGCCAGATAAGGACACTACTAGAAAAGATAATTATAATTTGATATCCTTAATGAACACAGATGTAAAAATCTTTAACAAAATACTAGCAAACCAGATTAAAAGAATCATTCACCATGATCAAGTGGGATTTAGTCCATGGATGCAAGGATGATTCAAAACCTAAAAATCAAGCAATGTAACACATCACATTAATAAAACAAAGGATAAAAATCTTATGATCATCTCAGTAGACGCAGAAAAAGCATCTGACAAAATTAAGCATCCATTTATGATTAAAATTCTCAACATTGTGGGTACAGAAGGAATGTACCTTAACATAATAATGGCCATATATGACAAGCTCACAGCTAACAACACATTCAATGGTGAAAAGCTGAAAGCTTTTCCTCTAAGATCAAGAACAAGACAGGCTGCTCATTCTTGTCACTTTTATTCAACATAGTATTGAAATGCCTAGCCAGAAAATTAGGCAAGGAAAAGAAAAAAAATAAAAGGCATTCAAATTGTAAAGGGACAAGTGATGAAAAAAACCTGAGGGAAGACACAAATAGAAGCAAAATAGAAAGATATTTCGTGCTCCAAAATAAACCCACGCTTATATGGCTAATTTACCACAAAGGAGCCAAGAACATATACAATGGGGAAAGGTAGTCTGTTCAATAAAAGATGTTGGGAAAAATCAACACAACATGCAAAATAATGAAACTAAACCACTATCTTACACCATATGCATTAACTCAAAATGTTTTAAAGACTTGAATATAAGAAGTGAAACCATAAAACTCTGAGAAGAAAACATAGGCAGTAAACTCCTTAACACAGGTCTTGGTTCTCATTTTTTGGCTTCAACTTCAAAAGCAAAGGTAACAAAAGCGAAAGTAAGCTAAAAAACTGCACAGCAAAGGAGACCATCAAGCAAATGAAAAGGCAAGCTAATGAATGGAAGAAAACAGTTGCAAATCATACTACAATAAGGGGTTACTATTCAAAATATATAAAGAACTCCTACAACTCAATAGCAAAAAAAAAATCAATCAAAATATGGGCAGAGGATCTGAATAGACATTTTTCCAAAGAATACACATACAGATGACCAAAAGATTCATGAAAAGATGACCAATATTACTAATCATCAGGGAAATGCAAATCAAAACCACAACGAGATATGACCTTACCTCTGTTGGAATGGCTATCATCAAACAGACAAGAAGTAATACATGTTAGAAAAGGTATGGAGAAAAAGGAAGCCTTGTGCTCTGTTGGTGGGAATGTAATTTGGTGCAGCCACTATGGAAAATAGTATGAAGGACCCTCAAAAAATTAAAAATAAAACTACCATAAAAAAAACTACTATATGACCCAGAAATTCCATTTCTGGGTATTTATCCAAAGACAATGAAACAGTATGTTGAAAAGATGCACTCCCACATTCACTGCAGCATGATTTACAATAGCCAAGAAATACAAATAATCCAACATTCCATTGATGAATCAATGGATAAAGAAGGTGCAATATACATACACAATAGAATACTATTCAGCCATAAAAATGAATGGAATATTGCCATCTCTGACAACATGGATGGATCTTGAGGGCAAATGCTAAGTGAAATAAGTCATACAGGGAAAGACAAATACAATATGATCTCACGTGTAGAATCTAAAAAAACAAAATAAAACCTGTAAGCTCCTACATAGACAATAGATGAGTGGCTGGGGAGAAAATGGGTGAATAGGATCAAAAGAACTACCATCTATAAAAAAGAAGTCACGGGGATGTAATGCACACATAGTGACTATAGTTAATAATACTGTATTGTACATTTGAAAGTGGCTAACATGGTAAACCTTAAAAGTTCTCAACATGAGAAAACGACAAAAGACTTTTCCTAACTTTGTATGCTACAGATGGTTATCAGACTTCTGAAAATAATATAATGTTATATGTCTATTACATTTCAATTAAAAAAATAAAACTGTGGATGAAAGAGGAATACAACAGACCAGGTTCTTCACTCAGGAGGACATATAAAAGGCCAATATACATGTAAAAATATTTTCAACCTTAGTAGTTAACAGAGAGATGCAAATAAAGCCAGAGGAATAGTACTTTTTTATCCCAGACTATAAAATATTTTAAAAATATGACAATGTCAATTATTTTTTCAGTGGTTTGTAGAGACAGAAACAAATACTGATGATAGGAGTATAGATTAGTACAATTAGTTTGGAGAACATTTTGGAATTACTTAGAGAAATTGTTGATATGCACACTCTATGATCCAGTAAGTCTTCTTCTGGATATATACCAGTGAACTGCAAATGTACACCAGAAAAGTATACAAAGGAGCTTTTAAAATAGAATAACAAAAACAAACACAAAACCAAAAGCAATCAATGACTGGCTGGCTGTCCAGACAATAGAATGAATACATACACTGGGTATATTTGTGCAATGTAATATCATATAACAATATACAAAATGATTTCTATAAAAACAAATCATAGCTGTATTTCAGAAAAAAAATTTTGAATGAAAAAGTTTTAGGAGGAATCTCAGAGAATTATGATTCAATCTATGTAAAGATCCAAAACATGTAAATTAAATAATATATATTGAGGAATTGAAAATATATATGTTAACTCTTTATAAAAAGAATTCAAATAATTCTATTTCTTGACTTAGAGCACTTACCTTTCTTCATTTTTCTATTGATGTCACCAGCTACAATTTTTTTCACTGCTTACTCCTCTGATCTCCAGAGAAGGCAATGGCACCCCACTCCAGTACTCTTGCCTGGGAAATCCCATGGACGGAGGAGCTGGTAGGCTGCAGTCCATGGGGTCACTAAGAAGTCGGACACGACTGAGCGACTTCACTTTCACTTTTCACCTTCATGCGTTGGAAGAAGGAAATGGCAAACCCACTCCAGTGTTCTTCTTGCCTCGGGAGAATTCCCCAGGGATGGCGGACGAGCCTGGTGCGCTTGCCGTCTATTGGTTCACACAGAGTCCGGACACGACTGAAGCAAGCTTAGCATGCAGAGCAGCATGCAGCAGATAGCTAGCAGCAGCAGCAGCAGCACTCCTCTGACCTCCACCTCACTATTCTCCCATGGTTCCATCATTTACCCTTCTTTTCATTGTATACTTTGGCCTCAGTTCTCTCTTTCATTTATTCCTTACATTCCATTCCCAAGTAGATATTTGTATTTGATAGAAAAGTCTATGTTTCCAATTCATTCAACATACCTAAAAACAAGTTAATTATTCTTTTAAAAAATTCCTGCTCTTCTCCATGTATGTTCTAATTTTATTTAAGGTATTACCATACCCTGAGTAACCAAAGCTAAAATCTTTGTGTCATCTCTCTCACTTTCCTTCACTAGACACATTTGATGGTCCCCACGTCCTTCATTCATAGTTCCAATGGCTATTTTCCATGATACTGCAAGTTTTATTGTTTAATACTCCTGAGAGAAAATCTAAGATGGGGACTGAAACATTTCCACTGGATTTATCCAAATGAAGATTTTCATTGACATTATCAGGAAAATTTCACTGAAATTGTAGGGGGCAGGAAAGTTATTGAAATATGAATGGTAGGTAAGGAAGTAAATTCAGCAAGCGCAGAGAAGCAAAAAAAACCCATTTCTACTAGCCAATAGGAAGGACTCAGTAAAAGTTATCAGACTATATAGAGAATATGATAGTTAAACATAGAGAAACAGAGAGTTAAACAGAGATAGTGAGATATCAGAGCATTAAAGCAGTATTGGTAAATCTAAAGTCATGTTCTAGAAATATTTTTGCGGACTTTTGCTGACATATTCCACTGCCTCTACTGATGAACTATCTCACAATATAGACCTTTGACTATAAGTCTGCAAGAGAGCACAGCTGAGTTAGGTAAATCTGTTGCTGCTCTTGCAAAGTTTAACAAGTACTTGCTGCACAAGATGGTGAACCACTCACATATGGCACATAACTTGCACTCAAATACCTAAAGAACCCAAATTAATGAAGGTAATTTTGATGAAGTCATAGAAAGTCTGACTTAACCCACTGAGGATTATTGTTTTTTGAGTCTGGTTATTCCTCGCCTACAACACCTACTGGCTAAAGGTCACAGGTTACTTCTGTTTTCCTTCTGTCCTTTCTTGCATGCCAACATGATGCAGTATTTTGACACTTACAACCTTAAATCTTCTGTCCAGAATTATAAGCCAGAATCAATGAAGAAAACATGGATAAAAGAAAAAATATTAAATTCATTTAGGGTTCTTCATTTGAGTAATGGACCAGCTTCAACCACGGCAGTACAGTATCATGAAACTGTCACACAGATTTACAGAGATTCTGAGGATGGCTTATCACCTCTTCAAGTTTGGCCACCAAGCCAGAAAGACTAAACCTCTGCTCTTAAGGTTGCCATTTAAGAAAGGCTTTTTCTTCCAGAGAGCAATCAATTAACATGCTGTGTTTCTCTTATATATTCACTTTTAACTTGGTGAATTGTTAGTTTATATGTTCAAGTTAAACCTGGTTAAGAGTTGGAATAAAACACAGTTTAACATCCTTCAAAGTACACTCAAGTTACCACCACATGTACAATAATGTATGGCTTTCATATTTTCAGAGATCTCCAATAGTCTTAACTGGGCAGCAGTTTATGTATACTTGGAAACATAACTCTACAGGTAACTGATAATGCTGAGGATCAGGAAGGAGAATGCTTGAAGGTCCTTTCTGCATTTTCTCCCACTTAGGCACAATTTCTCCTTAAAATTCAGTACCAATGATTCTCTACCTTTTGATGTTTGAAATTCAAAACTCAAAAAAATACAGAACTTGGTCTCATCTCAGAGAAGAAAAACTGTAAATATTATAAAAGCTAGATACTCCTGCTATTATGCTTTCCCAATATTCTCTTTCCAAATACACTGCAACTGAAAGATTATGTCTCTCTGACTCAAAAGTAAATAATAGGCACAGAATGGTGATTCCCTCCTTAGACTACAGGTTTATTTAAAAAATAAACAAGTCACAGGCCAGCAGTTATGTTCTATAGCTTGCTGAATGAGTTTTCCTCGGGAAGATAAAATACAACCATTGACTCCAACAGTTGGCAGTTGGCCATGACAACTGACCGCAGTCCTGATTACAGTAACAGAGAGACTTACATGAAATTTGTTGACCTGCAGAACGCAGCAATGCTTACCACCCCCCACTTGTCTGCAGCAGGCTTGGCAGGCCATCGTATGGCTCAAGGTGCAATTCATGTATCTGGCTTATCTTGTACTAACTTCAAACAGACAAAAACCACAATCAAAATGCTTACACATTATTTGTTTCTTAACCACCAAAAGCACCAAAAATTTTCACAGGTATGAATGACATGTGCATGTGTGTGTGCTCAGTCACTTCAGTAGTGTCTGACTCTTTGCAACCCCATGTACTGTAGCCCGCCAGGCTCCTCTGTCCATGAGATTCTCCAGGCAAGAATACTAGAGTGGGTTGCCATTTCCTTCTCCAGGGGATCTTCCCGACCCAGGGATCGAACCTGCATCTCCTGCATTGGCAGGTAGTTTCTTTACCCACTGAACCACCTGGGACATACTGGACATATATTCATATTTTATTAAACACAAAAGTTTTCTTTTCCAATCCAAAATGTAACAATTGAGTGTGAAACCAAGGGGAAATGGTACATAAATCCTGTATGTGTATTGATAGTGTGTGTGTATTTTGCTTTATCACCAAATACTGAACTTCAATACTAGTTATCTGTTATCCTATATAAAAATATAGTTATTCTACTTTCTTCCCAACCATATTAAAAGGATAAAACCATTTTATAATAACTAAAATAATTAGTCAACTTGGGAGATACAAGGTAAAGGGAAGCCAAAACTGTTAATGTGGAAATACTTTTAAATTAATATAATTTACTTCAAAATGAAAGAAAAGATATGGCACATAATGTTAGGAATGGGAAGAATGCAGTGATTTTTTTTAAAGAAGTGAAAATCATATATATAATTGTGGGAAATATTACTAATTCTATTTTTATTTTGTTGCTATTTATAAAGAAGAAAAATTTTAAAGTTAATATCTTATAAGTAATTTACTTTCTTCAATCTATCTAAAGTATGCTTTCACCTGTGTAGAGTATTACTTTAGAAAATGTAGATAGACCTCTGCAGGAAGTAGAAAGTAGAAGCCCTATCTTCATAGATATAACAATGTAATAACAAAACACATCATCTTTCTCTCTTCACTTATATAAATAATATAAATGCACTTATATGTAGTGTATATATTTATAAATAAACATTCATATACAAACTCAAATTCATTCACTCATGCCCACACCTCCCAACATATAGATTCAAATTAAACCTAGTGTCAATGAAGTTTCAAGTTTAGCATACTATTTAGCATATTTCATTTACTGGCTTCCTCATTTAATAAAAATATGAACAAGTGTCTGCTATATGCCAGGCAAGTATTTATTTTCTTGGGCTCCAAAATCATTGTGGACGGTGACTGCAGCCATGAAATTAAAAGATGCTTGCTCCTTGGAAGAAAAGCTATGACCAACCTAGACAGCGTATTAAAAAGCAAAGACATCACTTTGCCGACAAAGGTCCATCTAGTCAAAACTATGGTTTTTCCAGTAGTCATGTATGGATATGAGAGTCGGACCATAAAGAAGGCTGAGTGCTGAAGAATTGATGTTTTCAATCTGTGGTGCTGGAGAAGACACTTGAGACTCCCCTGGACTGCAAGAAGATCAAACCAGTCCGTCCTAAAGGAGATTAGTCCTGAATATTCATTGGAAGGACTGATGCTGAAGCTCCAATACTTTGGCTACCTGATGTGAAGAGCTGACTCATTGGAAAAGACCCTGATGCTGGGAAAGACTGAGGGCAGGAAAGGGGACAATGGAGGATGAGATGGTTGGATGGCATCACCGACTCGATGGACAAGAGTTTGAGCAAGCTCCGAGAGATGGTGATGGACAGGGAAGCCTGGCATACGGCAGTCCATGGAGTCACAAAGAGCCAGACGCGACTGAGCGACTGAACAACAAAAAATATTCAAATAAAGAAGATATATCTTCTACCACTACTGAGGTCAGAGTTGGCATAAGGAATGAAATATGATGCCAAGCACCTTATCAATTCTTGAAACTACTCAAACAATAGAACATTTTTGTTCAAGCATTTCAGGTCCTGGGCATTATGACATCTACATTTCCTGATTTGAAATTGCATGCCCCTGGAGTAACCCATTCTTTCCCTTAGATTCCACTAATTTTTAATTATAGAAAAGTGAACCATTTTTCTATCTCACTAAAACCCATTTCCTTACTTTTTCAACAGTCCTCTTTCCCTTCCCATTTCTACAGCAATGAGGAAAAGGCTAGATTGGTGCATTTGGGGGGTGGGGGTGGGGCTCTATTACTGCTACATGAAATTGCTGTTTTAAGCACTGTCCTGATCATCATTTACAAAATTGGAGACTATATATTGAAAAAAAATAAACTTTTGTAAAACAAATTATCAGGGCTGATCTCTCCCATTTAGTGATATTTTTGTTTCCTTGTTATCCCTGACAGTCAGCACAGATCTGAAATAAACTGAACAAAGTATTTAACAATGAGAAGGTTTACAGCTCTGATGCTGTTTCCTTTCTCCTTCCTTTCTTATCAGAGTTCATCACACAGATAAATAATATTGATGGCTAATGCATATATACTATTTATTATTTTATAGGCACTACTATAATGTTTATTTGAATTAATTAAATTGATCTTCATAACAACCATATGATGTAAACACTATTATTATCTGTAATTTATAGATGAGGAGTGGGCACTGGGATATTAAGTAACTTGTTCAAGGTCACAGCAGGTAAGTGATTGCACCTACCAGGTGATGGTGAAAAAGGAAGAGGGTATCTTAAAAGTAGGGGCTTCTCAAGTGGCTCAGTGATAAAGAACCCGCCGACCAATGCAGGAGACTCAGATTTGAACCCTGGGTCGGGAAGATCCCCTGGAGAAGGAAATGGCAACCCACTCTAGTATTCTTGCCTGGAGAATCCCATTGACAGAGGAGCCTAGCAGGCCACAGTCCATGGGATTGCAAAAGAGCTGGACACGACTTAGCAACTAAACAACAACAATCCTAAAGTAGATTCAGAACAAAACAGGTTTGTTTCTGTTGTTCCACTCATTTTGGCAAAATCAGATCACAGGTTATAACCACACTGAATTCATTTTCAAGAAAGATTTATAAGGATTTTGTTTTTATTTTTTTTTTGTTTAACAGAAATGGCCTCAGAAGTCAGGCTCTTTTGGAAAAGCATAAAGGACTAACATTTATTGATCTTCTATTATATGCCAAGCATATATGATGTCTAGTTGAATCATCAGAACATCACTGCATATTACTGGGTGTTAATCCCTTTTTATAGATAAGAACACTGAAACCAAGAAAAGATCAGTGACTTATCAAAGGCATCAGCAAATGAAAGGCTTAAGGGTGGAATTCAAACACAGTGTTGTCAACTGACTCTAAAACCTGTCTTTTTGCAAACATATCATGCTATTGCCCAAAGTACAAAGCAAATTCATAATGAAGACATCTTCCAGAATTTTGAAATAAAATTACAAGAAGACAATTATTAAAAAACAACACTTTAAAAATTGGCTAATAAAGTGGTCACAATTACCGGCTATTATCAAAAGAGATTTTTAAGAGGCTATCTCTTCTCAACATTAGGCCATGCATTGTGTTAAAATTCCAGGTGGTAGTATTACTGAATTTTTTCCAGCTTAAGAAAAGAAATAATTTTGGGAAATATTTCACTCTTGCCTATAACTGAATACATCTCCAGGAAATATATCTATCCATAGCATGAATATTTAAAATATAGTGGATGATGATAATGCCTTTAATTTCTCTATGGTTTTATACATTTGCTTGAAAAATGGCCTCTGCTATTTTAAGACCTGCTTAATTATAAGGAATTAAGGGGCAATGGTAAACATTCGTCTCACTTGAATATAAGAAGCCTATGATGAGTTTTACCTTCTACTAAAAAAAATTACATATCAAATTAATTTATCTGAGTTTATCTAGAATTGTGTTCAGTTACTTCACTAAACAGGTTCCTGTAAAACCTCTAAAGCAACTGAACCTTCTGAAAGTTGTTGCCATGGAGCTAGATATTTTGTGTCCATTGTGAATGAAAAAAGAACAGAGCATCACTTGTTATTCAGCTATCAGTTTCAGTCAGCTCAGTTGCTCAGTAGTGTTCGACTCTTTGCAACCCCATGGACTGCAGCATGCCAGGCTTCCCTGTCCATCACCAACTCCCAGAGCTTGCTCAAATTCATGTCCATAGAGTCGGTGATGCCATTCAACCATCTCATCCTCTGTCTTTCCCTTCTCCTCCTGCCTTCAATCTTTCCCAGCATCAGGGTCTTTTCAAATGAGTCAGTTCTTCACATCAGGTGGCCAAAGTATTGGAGCTTCAGCTTCAGCATCAGTCCTTCCAATGAATATTCAGGACTGATTTCCTTTAGGATGGACTGGTTGGATTTCCTTGCAGTCCAAGGGACTCTCAAGAGTCTTCTCCAACAGTTCAAAAACATCAATTCTTCGGTGCTCAGCTTTCTTTATAGTCCAACTCTCCCATCCATACATGACTACTGGAAAAACCATAGCTTTGACTAGAGGGACCTTTGTAGACAGGTCATTCAGCTATACAAGGGTTAAACTGCAACCCTCAGCAATCAACCACAGCCACCAACAGTGCCTATGTGCCCTGAAGGAAATGCTGTGCTTCCTTTAAACTGGCCCCTAGATAGTTAAGATGCATATCTTAGGATGAATATCAATGACTCCAGATTCTTGCATCTTCCCATACACAGAAAGGCACTAAAATCATTAACATGAGATATCTGCTCTTTTTAATTAGCAGTAATCTTTTACCTGGATATATCCTTGACTACCTGTATTTCCTAGCCAAAAAATTCACATAGATATGGGCTCCTCTCCTACCTCTTCAGAGCAGTTCCTCAGGGATATCTGAGAGGCTATTTCTCAGGTTATAATACTAAGTTGACTGAATAAAACTAAAACTTAAAAAGACCAAGTTTGGAGTAAGTGCAAAAACATTCAATCAATTAAGGCATTAATTTGAATCGCCATTATTAACTCATTTAAATACACAAAGAATATACACTTTTATATGTGACAGCATCTCTCTTCTTTTTACTGTTTTATACAAATCTTTGGATAATTAAAACAGGTCCTAGAATTTGAATAAAATTTCTACTTTAGTTAATTGGATAAAATGAAATGTAGTTGCATGAATCATATGTAATATAGTTTAACATCTTACTACTAATCAAAATTCATATATATTTTATAGCTATTATTAGGACTTAATAGAATATTTGTGTCCCATCACTGTCTGCTATAAATCAGTTTGTAAGTGAATTATGGTTTTCGATATGCTTCCTTTATAAAATTAGAAAAAAACCTTCTTTTGAAAAGACTTAAAACAGTAGATACAATTAACCTAAATTTTAAATTCAGGGGAATATAGAAAAGTCACATATTTAACAGAAAGTTGATAACATTCAAATAAATAGTATTATTTATTACTTATTGCTACTGTCAAATAAAAATTTGTCACAACCTGAAAGTAGAATTATTTTCTTTTATGGGAATGTTAAGGACTCTCAGCCTGGAAGGCAGCAGACAAAACCACTCCAAGGAGGTGGGAGAGGGAGTCAGGCTATATGCAAGTGTGCAAAGAATGTGAGCAGGCAGTCTGAATATCAAAGATTATTGTTAAGTAAGGAAACCCAGATATCAAGTAAGGAATTTAGGGTTCTTCTGTGGATGGGAAGATGCAAGCCTCTGGGCTCACTGAATTCATTCCTTTCACTGTGCACCTCAGTTATCTGGGGCCAAATCCTTTTTTTAGATTTCTCGCACCCCCCTCCTCCCCCCAGCCCTTCAGCAATCACCGTGGAGGTTGGCCAGCTGCTGGATCACAGGCATTGTGTCCACTTTTGGGGAGCCTTCATTCACTTGAAGCGACTTAGCAGCAGCAGCAGCAGCATTCACATTTGGAGGTTTGAAATCACTGATGGCTGTTGTATCCTTGTTTGTTGATATGGTTTGTTGAGATAATTCATTTCACACTACTATTACTGTTACTATATTAATTTTATGAGCAGTACACTCATACCTGTTATGTTAACTGAGGTGTAACTGTTTAGATTAACAAAACTCAAGAGCTTTAGTGTGGTGGTTTTAAAATGTGATGCAAATTCTCTGACAGTCTTCCCATCAAAAGGTGGAATCTAACTCCAGTCCTTTTTAATGTGAGATGGTATAAAGGATCATGTCAAAAATATAAAATGTAGTGGAAGTGATATCATGTGATGTTCAAGGCTAGGTTATGAAAAACCACATAGCTTCTGTGTGGCTTTCCTTTTCTTGGATGGCTCACTCTGAGAGAAGTCAGTCTCCATGTTTTGAGAATACTCACACAGCACTGTGGAGAGGCCTCTGTGAAGAGCAAATAAATGTGTGTGTGTGTGTGTGTGTGTGTGTGTGTGTGTGCACGCGCATGCACTCAGTCCCTCAGTTGTGTCTGACTCTGTGACCCTATGGACTGTAGCCTACTAGGCTCCTCTGTTCATGGGATCCTCCAGGCAAGAATACTGGATTGGGTTGCCATTTCCTCCTCCAGGGGAATCTTCCCCACCCAGGAATTGAACCCGTGTCTTATACACTGGCAAGTGGATTCTTCACCACTGAGCCACCTGGGAAACCCTTCCCCTGCTGATAGCTAGCACCAAATTGGTGGCCATATAAGGAAGCCCATAGGAAGCCAACATTTTAGCTCTGTTAATCCTTCAGGTGACTGAGATACTAAAGATCTGGGTAGAAATAGCCAGTGGGAAGAAGAACAAATGTAAAGTCTCAAAAGGGCAACCTATCTTGCAATGTAAAGTGTGTTCAAGAGGCCAAAAGAGAATCAATATGACTTCAGCCTAATGAAAAGGGAGTGAGTGGGAAGAGGCACTGGATTGTGAGGTAGGGTGATGAGCTGCAATTCAGTTACTATCACTTTGAGGTAACAGTGCCCATCTCAGTTCTAATAACTTGGTGTCTCAAAAACAAACAAAAAACACTGCTTAAATCATAAAAGCTGAAGAAACAGCCATTTCTACTTATTTAGAACATTTCTGGAAGGCACATTCACATTGTACTTGCCTGACATTTAATCAGATTTTTAAATTGGCAAAAATGATAGGTTGAAGTTGCTCATGGTAAGTCATAACACCTCATTTGATAGCTTGCTGAATAATAGATGAAAGTATTATATCCATTTCAATTCATTCTTTCAATTCATGTCCATGAGTGCCAACTAAAATATGATTGCTTTTACATGCAAAAAAAATGTATAACTTCTGCAATATTATCAGATCTTTACTGCTATTATTTTTCCAAGACATGAACTGAAAAACTCTTTATATGTTTCTTTCTCTTTCTATCGCTCATATTTATGTAGAGGGGAAAAAATCATTAGTTAAACTCTTAAAGATATTCAGGTTCAAAACGAGAGATACATTAATGGTTTTTAAAAAGTAAAAATGCCTTTCATTTGCATTTTCATTTTAAAATCAGTGATGCTAGAAAATAAAGTTTTGATTCTATCCCACTTTATTACAGAGGCCCTGATTCTCATTTCTTAAAATAGAGCCAAATGAGAGGAGAAAGCCCTTCACGTCCAGGTATGTAAGTCTTTATATAACTGAAGTCATGAAGCCTTACATGTAACCGTATTTAAGACACATTTTAATTAGGTTGCTACATAGTTTCTTTTTTTTTATACTTCTGTGTATTGTTGCCACCTCTTCTTACTATCTTCTGCTTCTGTTAGGTCCATACCATTTCTGTCCTTTATTGAGCCCATCTTTGCATGAAATGTTCCCTTGGCATCTCTAATTTTCTTGAAGAGATCTCTACTCTTTCCCATTCTCTTGTTTTCCTCTATTTCTTTGCACTGATCACTTAGGAAGGCTTTCTTATCTCTCCTTGCTATTCTTTGGAACTCTGCATTCAAATGGGTATATCTTTCCTTTTCTCCTTTGCTTTTTGCTTCTCTTCTTTTCACAGCTATTTGTAAGGCATCCTCAAACAGCTATTTTGCTTTTTTGCATTTCCTTTTCTTGAGGATGGTCTTGATCCCTGTCTCCTGTAGAATGTCATGAACCTCTGTCCATAGTTCATCAGGCACTCTATCAGATCCAGTCCCTTAAATCTATTTCTCACTTGCACTGTATAATCATAAGGGGTTTGATTGAGGCCATATCTGAATGGTCTAGTGGTTTTCCCTACTTTCTTCAATTTAAGCCTGAATTTGGCAATAAAGATTTCATGATCTGAGCCACAGTCCTCTCCTGGTCTTGTTTTTGCTGACTGTATAGAGCTTCTCCATCTTTGGCTGCAAAGAATATAATCAATCTGATTTCGGTGTCGGCCATCTGGTGATGTCCATGTGTCAAGTTGTCTCCTGTGTTGTTGGAAAAGGGTGTTTGCTATGACCAGTGAGTTCTCTTGGCAAAACTCTGTTAGCCTTTTCCCTGCTTCATTCTGTACTTCAAGGCCAAATTTGCCTGTTACTCCAGGTGTTTCTTGACTTCATACTTTTGCATCCCAGTCCCCTATAATGAAAAGAACATCTTTTTTGGGTGTTAGTTCTAGACAGTCTTGTAGGTCTTCATAGAACCGTTCAACTTCAGCTTCTTCAGCATTACTGGTCGGGGCATAGACTTGGATTACCGTGCTATTGAATGGTTTGCCTTGGAAATAAACAGATCATTCTGCCCTTTTTGAGACTGCATCCAAGTACTGCATTTTGGACTCTTTTGTTGACTATGGTGGCTACTCCATTTCTTCTAAGGGATTCTTGCCCACAGTAGTATATATAATTGTCATCTGAGTTAAATTCACCCATTCCAGTCCATTTTAGTTCGCTGATTCCTAAAATTTCGATGCTCACTCTTGCCATCTCCTGTTTGACCACTTCCAATTTGCCTTGATTCGTGGACCTAACATTCCAGGTTCCTATGCAATATTGCTCTTTATAGCATTGGACTTTACTTCCATCACCAGTCACATCCACAACTGGGTGTTGTTGTTGCTTTGGCTCTGTCTCTTCATTCTTTCTGGAGTTATTTCTCCACTGATCTCCAGTAGCATATTGGGCACCTACCGACCTGGGGAGTTCATCTTTCAGTGTCCTATCTTTTTGCATTTTCATCCTGTTCATGGGGTTCTCAAGGCAAGAATACTGAAGTGGTTTGCCATTCCCTTCTCCAGTGGACCACATTTTGTCAAAATCTCCACCATGACCCATCTCTCTTGGGTGGCCCTACACAGCATGGCTCACAGTTTCACTGAGTTAAACAAGGCTGTGGTCAATGTGATCAGATTGGTTAGTTTTCTGTGGTTGTGGTTTTCAGTCTGTCTGCCCTCTGATGGAGAAGGATAAGAGGCTTGTGGAAGCTTCCTGATGGGAGAGACTGACTGAGGGGGAAACTGAGTCTTGTTCTGATGGGCGGGGCTTAACTCAGTAAATCTTTAATCCAATTACCTGTTGATGAGTGTGGCTGTGTTCCCTCCCTGTTATTTGAAAAGTGGAAAAGTGAAAGTTAGTCACTCAGTCCAACTCTTTGTGACCCCATGGATTGTAGCCCACCAGGTTCCTCTGTCCATGGAATTTTCCAGGCAAGAATTCTGGAGTGGGTTGCCATTTCCTTCTCCAGTGGATCTTCCCAACCCAGGGATCAAACCCAGGTCACCCACATTGCAGGCAGACTGAGCCACCAGGGAAGCCTACCCTTAGGGAAGCCTTCCCTGTTATTTACCTGGGGCCAGGCTATGGTGGAGGTAGTGAAGATAATGGTGACCTCCTTCAAAAGGAGGCCCTTATAGGCCTCAGTTAACCCATTTGAAAAACTACTGAAAATCCTTTCTGTCAAGAGCCTTTGCAGAAGTTAGTATACACAGCACATTATGATCACCATCTACCCTAGACCCCAGAATTCCAGGTGTCCTAAGGTCTAAAACATGGTCTGCAAACTGGGCAACCATGTACCTTCTGATGGTATCTCTTCTTGTAAGATGTAGAACCTATAGCTCTTGTATGATATGTCCAACTGAGAGAGTCAATTCCTAGGCAGGCTGATAAGAAGTCCAGGGTCCCCAAGGAGGAGAAAGGCCTCTGGGGCTCTCAAGGAGGAGATGAGGGTCTGGAATTCTCAAGGAGGAGGAAAGGACAAACTTCTTTTTCCTACATTCCTTAATAAGGATTATATAACAACAATGTATCCTGCTTGAGGACAATTTCTCCTTCTTGAAAACCTTCTGACTAATCCTGTTATCTTAAAATGTATATGATGGGATTGGGTCTGGTAAGATCTTTCTATTGTTCAGTTCTAATCCTGTTATCTTAAAATGTAAAATGTGGGAGTGGGTCTGGTAAGATCTTTACAATCTTCAGACATTCTTTTGATTTATTGTAATAATCAATTAAAAAGTATATAACTCCCTTGCTTAGACTAACAATGGGAGCACTTTCTGACCACCTTGTGATGTCTATGTCAGAACTTTCTCTGTCCCTTTTTCACTTTAATAAAACTCTGCTACACAAAAGCTCTGGAGTGATCAAGCCTGCTCCCTGGTCCCTAAGCTAAATTTTCTTCTTCAGAGATAAGGAATATCCTTCACCATAAGGTATGACAACTCCATCCCTAGGACCCTAAGGGCTCATCCGGAATGTGCTGTCCAGGGTGCTGAAACCCAGAACAGTTCCAGACTCTTGTTAGTCTGAAAGCAGGTCACGAGGGGCACAAGGCTGGGGAGGGACTTCTGGACATCATGTGCCCATCCAGTTTTGCACTGGGGCCCCTTTGGTGATGAGACTTACCACCCATGGCTGTACCAGGGGCCTTAACACAAATGCTTGCTGTGCAACATGGCCTGCAAGGGATGTTCCAGCTCCCTAGACCCCTTTGGCGGTATTCTACAGTCTTACTGGAGTTATGAAGGCCCTTTCACACTGAAGCATTTCATGGATACCTTTTCCCCCATTGGATGCTGTGGACCCAGAGATTTTGACTGTAAGATTGACCCACTGCTCAGAATTCCTTTTGATTTAATCACTTGAGCCATTTCAGGCACCATCCCTACCAGCTCCGCACGCATCCCAGTATCTGCCAATAACCAATTACCCCTACTACAATTGAAGAGCTCCTTCTGGCTCAAGGTCATCAACAAAGTGTATACCTTTGAGACTATCTCCCTTACAGTAGGCTATAGAACCCAGCAACTTTGTGCATCTAGGATTTCAGGAGTTCTTTTGACACATACAGTCTAGGGCACAGGAACACTGAACTGCTTCCAGACACCTTCTGCCCTGGTGCAGTGCCCTGCTTGTCCTTCAAAAGACTGTGCTGACCCCGCATTGGGTTCCAGGAGAGCCCATATGGGAAATAGTCTGCTCTATCGCTGAAGAATATCTGGCTTTATTGACAATGACCTATGGAAAACACTGGTGCAATTGGCTCTTTTTTAACACTGCACTGCCTTCTGGGCAGTGCTCCCAGAAAACCTTCCAACTACCAGGCTTCCTGTCAGCAAGCAATCTGGAATACCTACTGGCCACCAATCTCTATGTGTGCTAGCGAGTATTAAGGTTCTTTAGTGACCAGACGGTCCACTTGTGGTGGAAAGGAAAGTACATGGTCATGGCACTAGCCACTGGCTGGGGAGGGGTATGCCTCAACCATTCTAAGCAAATTGATGAAGTAAGATCTCTTTGGGTCCAGCGGTCGAGATGGTGGCCCCACACTGGTATTCCGGCCAGCAACTGGCCTCCTCCATACAATTCCGTGCATTCTCATACCCCTCAATGGACTCATGGAGTCCTCCTATCAGCACTTCAGCAGAGGGCGGCCTTTACGCCTGAGGCCCAGCAAGCCATCGCTCCTTCTCACAACACAGAACTCTAGTGTGCTACATGCCTGACACCTTACTGATGACTTGGTGGGGTACTTCCAGACACCATTCCCCGACTTTGTTGTCCAGGTGACCCTTTTGGCAACTAGACTGTCAGTGCACTGCGTTCCTATGAACTGAATTAAGATACCTTGCTGTGGAATATATGGCCTTACCAGAAACTGCCTATGGGCACTTTAGCCCCAGTACTACATATGAAGGCCATTCCACCTTTAAATGTTTTCGTGAGGTACTTTCTGCCCACAGTCCATATTGGAAGCACAAGATATTGGTCCAATTTGACCACTGGCCTACTGCTGAAACTGAACCATATTAGATTGAGGTATAGATCTCTGACCAAGATACAGTGGGCCCTTTAAGCAAAGAAATTTTGAGCCTCATTGGCAATCGTATTTCTCTAGTACCCTTTCAGCCAAGAAATTTGACCCTTGTAGGCCACTTTCCTTCACCTCTAGCTCCAGTGCCCAGCAAAATCACGGACCACCAAGGGTACCCTGGCTCTAAGGTTCCGGGACTATTTCCGTAATACTCACAATCACGTGCACAGGAAGCAAAAGTTTGTAAGTCACCAACCTACTCTGTCATGCAGAAGCTAGAACCCTTCAGGTGAGGAATTAGGCTCGGCTGTCGTGAACCAATCACTCCTCCAGTCCTCAGCTAGCTCGTTTGCTATGGCACTTTGAACCCTATCAGTCACGGGCTTGCTTGCTAGTGTCCCTGGAGAGGCTCCGATCACCCAGCACCTGAGGTTCCTACACACCTTATGGCCCCAAGTCTCACTGTTATTTAATGGCACTCTGTACTCTTGTGACCATCACCCTCCCGATAGCGCCAGGACTCGGAGCCCTCAGTTCATCTCATGCATTTTGATCAGGAGGAACCTACAGGGTGTTCCTCCGCAATGACACTGCCCTGGCCACTAGCACTAACACATTTTGCTCTGGTCCTGGTGACCTGTGGGTCCTTTCTGAGACCACAATATTTTGTGTAGGGTTCCAGGAGAGTATAAAGCACAGTAGCCCACACCTTTGTTTGGAACGGAGATCTTTATCGGCAACCAGCCTTCAGCCTCCTGCAATGAGAGGGCCCTTCTGCATCACTGCACCTCCATCTAACTTAGGTACCTGAAAAGCTTCCCTTCTCGCCAGCCGACTTCGTGGCAGCTAGGGTTCCGGATACCTCCTGGCTCCCAGTGTGAATTTGTTCTGGGGAACCGAGGGTGTTTGGACAACAAGCCAGGCCATCTGCAGTATAAACACATTAATTCATCCTCAGGGCACTAATACCCACCAGGTGGAACTGTGAGCCTTTCAGACCTTAATTAGCCAGCAGTCTTGAGAATTAATGAGCACCGTCGGCCAGAGTCTGCCCTCTCGCCAATGCCCCGGGAAGTTTTCCTGCTGCTAAATTTCCCTCTCTCCAAGATTCCAGCAATCCTTCAGGTCCACAACCATAGTCAGGCTTGGAAATATGGGTTCCTGTTATTAAACTATCAACCTGATGATCCCTTTAGGTCTGCGTCCATCTAGATTTTCTCCGGCCCTTGGACTTTTCTGGATTCTTTCTGCTAGCACACTGGAGTCCCTGGGGCCATTTCCAGACACCATCCACCATGGAACTCCTCCCCTTGAGGTCCTGATTTACCCAGATTCCCAGTGAACTGCTGTAATACAGGATCCCCCCAAATCTGATGATATGGAATATATAGCCAAATTGAAAACCACACTACCAAACCCCAAGGTCTCTGACCCAGTTAGGCACCGTACTCCACATCCCATCAGGGAAGTTTACAATAGATCTTACTGCTCAAAGTTCATGGACATTCCGGGGACCAGGGGGATTTCTGGTGATTACTTTACTGGCGGCTTTTAAAACTAGAGGTCTTTTGCTCACAGTTAGCAAACGGGCATATGTATCCCGAGCTCTCACAGCTAAGGAATCTCAGCCCTTTCAGACACTGTACTTACCAACAGCATGGATCAACCAATGAACTCTCAATGCAACAACATGTTTCCTACCTTAGGTTCCGGTGTTTCTTATGGTCCAGAATTGTCTGGCTTCCCTGTAGACCTAAAGTCATTAGATCACCAGACTGACATTGTGATGCAGAGATTAGGGCTTTTCCAGCCACTAGCCAGGCCTGGGCTTGGGGATGGTCCTCAGCTATCCCACTAGAAACAGGACCTAGAACCCTTTCAAACATGGAATTCCACACCCATTGTGTCCCTGGGCACCTTCCTAGCAAGATCTGGTCCCTGCATCTGAGTTCCACATGTCCTCGTGGACCTAGCCCGTCCATCAGCTGGAGAATTAGGTATACTTCACATAGTCACCTTCCTAGTGGCTGTGAAACTCACAGCCTGAACTCTAGCTTCCTAAGGCTCTTTTGCCCACCTTTGGTCCAGGGCCCTCTCACCCAGGGAGCACTTCTGGACATGTTCTCCCCGGTGTTTGTGCCTTGTGGGTTCTTTCTGAATTCAAAGTACTTGAGCACTGAGCTCCAGGAGAACACACAAGCACTCCCCTGCCCCAGATATGTGGCACACACTGCCCTAAAGGTAACCATCCACTCAGAGATCTCATGCAAGGGCCGTCTTTCCCCACTGCATCTTGATCTGGAAGTACCTGGAGAATTGCTGGTCATCGGAGCTTTTGTTAGCTGGGGTTCCAGGTTTCCTGCTGGCCCCCACTTTGTACATGTTCATGAGAACCTAGGGTCCTTGGCCACCTGTCTGACCACCTTAGGTTGACAGACTTTGGGGTCACAGCACTATCATTCCCAAGGACCTGAGAGCTTGATAGCCAGGGAATCTTAGTTCTCTCGGCCATTAGCTGTCCCTGGAGTTGGTGCCCCAGAGAACATCCAGCCAACAACCAGGTTGCTTAGGAAGGTTCTGATGATACTTAAGGCTCCTACACTATTCTCATGATTTGGAAACACAAGCTTCTCCAATGGGACTTAGAGGAGAACAAGGCTTTCCACTTTGGGTGTATCACCCTCTCATGCCTGGGACATTTCCATGCCCCTCACTGGTACCACAGGCATAACTCCCAGAAGACATCTGATGTGCAGAGGGCCCTTAAGTGAGACACTACCTGCATCCAGGGCTCCAACTAGCCTTAGTCAGAACCATACTTGTAATATACACCCCTATTGGGAATCATGCTTGTAAAATGCTGCTACTCCATACCCATTTTAGCACCCACAATCTGTAACATGAGTGTCAGAAGGGCCTTCCAAACCATGGAGCTTTGGGGTAGATGCCATCCTCGACACACCAGTACGCTTGGGGCCTGGGGCTTTGCAGCCATCAGTTTAGTTGTCTAGTGTTGAAATGGGAGCACTTTCAGTCACAGTACACAACACACTGAGGTAAAGTGGGTCATTTAAGTTAAGTGTTGGAACCATTTCAGCCACCTTTCACCTCCCCCTCTACCCAACCTCACATGTGAGGCCTAATGAAACTTCAGACCATAGACATGTCTCCTTGCAAGTGTTCTTGGGGTCTTTCTTGCAAGGGATCTTCTAGCGTGCCTAGGAACTGAAGGTCCTTTGGCCACCAGCCTTCCTGTGTGATGTAGAAATGAGAACTCTTCTAGCCACTGGTCAGACCTAGCTCTCGGAACATTTGGTGGTTCTAGCGCTCAGCTACACCATTTGTACATGCCCAACCCACTTCCCTGGTGGTTCTGACGGTAAAGCGTCTGCCTACAATGTGAGAGACCCGGGTTTGATCCCTAGGTCAGGAAGATCCCTTGGAGAAAGAAATGGCAACCCACTCCAGTATTCTTGCCTGAGAGATCCCATGGATGGAGTAGCCTGGTAGGTTACAGTCCATGGGGTCGCAAAGAGAAGGACATGATTGAGTGACCTCACTTTCACTTTTCAACCTAGAATCACCCGCAACATAGGCCGAGGAGTATGTTGCTCTTTAGGACAAACAGCCTGCTTGCTGACGACGGAAGGCGAGCACTTTCCCTCATATCACTACCATCCACAGGGTGACTGTGGGCCTGGTGTTTGAACCAGAGCATCTCTGTTCACATTACATGTCTGACAGAGACATCACGGGTGCTTCCAGCCCAGAAATCATGAACCCTCTAGACCACCATTTGTTCCCACTTGGAGACCCTGAAGAATCTTCCTGCTGTGAACAAGCACATTCACTAAGGTTCCCGGGATCGTTCAGGCTTCTAATCACACGTGTGGTGGAACCCAGGATCCTCCTATTAGTCTGTCAGCAGGAGAAGACATTTTGGTCTGAGTCCATCTTGAGTTTTCATACCCTGAAACTCTTCTAGATGTGTTCTTTCCCCTGCACCAGTGTTATGGGAGGCAGTTCAGGATACTATCTGCCAAAGCTCGCTGCCATGGGGGCCCATTTGCAACTGTGCATCCAAAAACCAAGGGTCTTGTTGGCCAAGGCTAAATCTGTGCTGTGGAATATGTGGTGCTACTGTGAACCATACTTTCCAGTATGCCTGTGTCTGTGGTCCCACTGAGGCACCTTACACCACCCATGTTAATATCATGCAAGCCCTTCTGGCCCTAAATCTAATCAAAGTCTGTTGGTGTGCTGGGAATCTATTTGCTATCCAGCTGCTAGTTTTTCAAAAGGCTGTTTAAACCAGAGCATTTGCACTCACAATATAGGCCTCACACTGGAATACACTGGGCTCTTGCAGTTAAGAAACCCGAACCCTTTCAGCCATCAGACTTTGCCCTGTAGGTGCACTGATGGATTTTTCTGATCACCATTGTATTCTTTTGCTATGTTTTCCAGGTTCCTTCTGACCTGGATTAAGCCTGCTTGCCTGGTAACCAAAAGTTCTTTGCCTAAGCCTGATAATTGATACAGATACTAGAAACCTTCTGGTTACGGGACAGGCATGGGAAACTATGGTGGTTATACTCCTCAGTTATCCCATTTGAAGTGCTACCTAGATCCTTTCTGTCAAGAGTCTTTGAAAAAGTTAGTATACACAGCACATTGGGATCACCATCCACCCTAGACTCCAGGATACCAGGTGTCCTAAGATCTACTAGTTGGCCTGGAAGCTAGGCAACAGTGTAACCTTCTGACCATCACTCTTGTGTAGGATGTGGAACCTACAGCCCTTGGACGTCCTGTCCATCTTGATCCTTGGGTCTCTAAGGGGCCTTTCCATAATGTGCTGTCCAAGGTGCTGAACCCCAGAACACTTCCGGACTCAGCCTGGATGCCGGGTCATGAAAGGCACAAGGCTGGGGAGTGATTTCTGAACACCAGGAGCCCGGCCACTTCTGCACTGGGGGCCCCTTTGGCACACAGACTTACCACAAATGGTTGTGCCAGGGTCTTTAACTGAAATCCCTGCTGTACAATATGAATATGGCCCTCGTAGTAACTAAACTGACAGTTCCCTGGATCCCTTTTGTCAGCATTCTACAGTCATATTGGAGTCATGAAGGCCCTTTAACCCTGAAGCTTTTCAGTAAGATCTTTCCACTCACAGCTGATGCTGTGGACTCAGAGATACTGACTGAAAGTCACCTCCACTACTCAAAATGCCCTTTAGTTCAGTAATGTGAGCCATTTCAGCCACCATCTCTACCCACTCCTTCCCATCCAAGAACCTGCCAATAACCGATTTAACCCCTCACTACAATTCCAGAGCTCCTTCTGGCCCAAAGTCATAAAGAAAGTATATACCCTTGAGATCATCTCCCTTCTCGTAGGCTGTAGAACCAAGGCCTTTTGTGCATCTAGGACCCCTGGAGTTCTTCCAGACACATGCAGTCCAGGGCACTGGCACTCTGAACCACTTGTGGACACCTTCTGCCCTGGCACTGGTGCCCTGCTCATCCTTTAAAAGGCCCTGTTGCCCCCGTACTGGGATCCAGGAGAGCCCTTATGGAAAACAGCCTGCTATATTGCTGAGGAATATGTGGCTTTATTGACAACCACCTATTGAGAACATGATTGCAAGGGGCTCCTTTACACTGAACCAGCTTCTGGGCAGTGCTCCTGGAAGTCTTACCGGCCACTAGACTTCCTGTCAGCAAGCGAACTGGAATTCCCACTGGCCCCCAATCTATATGTGTACTAAAGAGTATTAAGGTTCTTTGGTTGACAAGAAGATCCGCTTGTGGTAGAAAAGAAAGCACATGGTCGTGGCACTAGCCACTGGCTGAGGAGGGGTTGGCCTCAACAACTCTAAGCAAACTGATGTAAGATCCCTCTGGGCCACCGGCAAGCAGTCCAGATGGTGCCCCACATTTATATTCCGGCCAGAAACCTGCCTCCTCTATAGGGTTCCATGGATTCTTCATACCCCTCAATGGAAGCATGGGCTCCTCCTACCAGCATTCAGCATGGGCAGCCTTTATGCCTTGGGCCCCACAAGCCATCACTCCTTCTCACAACACAGTACTGTACTTTTGTACATGCTTCACACAGAAATGATGCCTTGGTGGGGTACTTCCAGACACCATTCCCCCTGACTTTATAGTCAGGGTGATCCTTTTGTCAACTAGACTGTCAGTGCACTGGGTTCCTACGAACTGAATTAAGAATTCTTGCTGTGGAATATAGGACCTTACTGGAAATCATCCTAACAGCTTGTTGGTACCTGGGGGCCCTTCAGCCCCAGCACTCCCATCCTGTTAGCCTCGTGAAGGCCATTCCAGCTTGAAACATTTTTGTGAGGTACTTCCTGTCCACGGCCTATACAAGTAGCACAGATTGTCAGTCCAATCTGACCACCCGCCTACCTCTGAAACTGGAACACAGGTTCAGGTATAGATCTCTGACCGAGTTACAACATGTCCTATGAGCAAAGGAATTTTGAGCCCTATCGGCCACCATACTTCTCTAGGACCTGGAACACAGGTTCAGGTATAGATCTCTGACTGAGTTACAACGTGTCCTATGAGCAAAGGAATTTTGAGCCCTATCGGCCACCATACTTCTCTAGGACTCTAGGATGAGAATTGTGAACCTTGTAGGCCACCTTCCTTCACCTCGAGCTCCGTGTCCAGCAAAATCACCGACCACCAACAGTACACTGGCTCTAAGGTTCCGGGACTTTTTCCAGGTTCCTGCCAATCATGTGCCCAGGAACCAAACATTCTTAAGCTACCAACATGCCCTTTCATGCAGAAGCTAGACCCTTCATGTCAGGAGTTAGGCTTGTCTGTGGTGAGCTAATTGCCCCTCCAGTCCTCAGCTAGCTCTAGTTCCATAAAACTTTGAACCATTTCGGTCACGGGCTTGCTCGCTAGTGTCCCTAGAGAGGTTCTGATCACCAGCCCACCCAGCACTTAAGGTTCTTACGTTTCTTATGACCCCGAGTCTCACTGTTATTTAGTGACACTATGTATCCTTGTGACCATCACCCTCCCAATAGGGCCAAGACTCAGAGCCCTTAGTGCATCTCATGCATTTTGATCAGGAGGAACCTACAGGGTGTTCCTCCACAATGATGCTGCCCTGGGGATTGGCACTCAGAAAGGACTTCCGGACACATTCTGCTCTGGTCCTGGTAACCTGTGGGTCCTTTCTGAGACCACAGTACTTTGCTTAGGGTTCCAGGAGAGCCTTTATGTACACTAGCTCGACCTTTGCTTTAGAACGGAGTTTTAGCTGGTTTTATCTACAGCCAGCCATCCAGGTTCTTGCAGCAAGAGGGCCCTTCTGCATCGCTGAACCTCCTTCTAACTAGTGTACCTGGAAAGCTTCCTGCCTGCAGACTTTTTGGAAGCTACGGTTCTCAGATACTCCCCGGCCCCTAGTGTCAATTTGTTCTGGGGAACCAAGAGTGTTCAGACAGCGAGCCTGGCCATTTGCAGTGCAAGCAGAGAATACCCACTCTAGGCACTAATACTCACCAGGTGAAACTCTGAGCCTTTCAGACCTTCAATTAGCTCACAGTCTTGAGATTTAATGAGGGCTCTCCGCCACCGACTGCTGTCTCGCGTATGCCCCACGAATTTTTCTGGCCACCAAATTTCCCTGTCTCGAAGATTCCAGTTGGTGGCGCTAGTGGTAAAGAATGAACCTGCCAATGCAGGAGACATAAGAGATGCGACTTCCACCCCTGGGATGAAAAAATCCCCCTGGAGAAGGAAATGGCAACCCTCTCCAGTATCCATGGCTGGGAAATTCCAGGTTCTAAGAATTCTGGCAGGCTAAAGTCCATGAGGTCCCAAAGAGCTGGACAGGACTGAACTGACTTAGAATGCACGCAAGATTCCAGCAATCCTTCAGGTCCACAGACCATACTCAGGCAAGGAAATATGGGCTCCTCTTATTAAACCATCAACCTGATGATCCCTTTAGGTCTGCGTTCATCTAGATTTTCTCAGGCCCTGGGACTCTTCTGGATTCTTGCCTGCTGGCACACTGAAGTCCCAGAGGGCCTTTCCAGACACAATCTGCCATGGAAGTGCTGCCCTTGTTCTGCTCTGAGCCCAGTTGGAGTGTCTTGGGTTTCCATCATGTGAGAATAGTGTAGGAGCCTTAAGTATCATCAGAACCTTGCAAATCAGTGAGGTTGTTGTCAAGAAGGTTCTCTGGGGCACCAACACGAGGGCCAGCTAGTGGCCAAGAGAACTAAGATTCACGGTTAGCAAGCTCTAGGTTCCTCTGGGATAATAGTGCTGTGATCCCACAGTCTCTCCGTCTAAGGTGGGCAGACAGGTCACCAAGAAGCCTAGGTACCCATGAACATGAAAAAAGTAGGGGTCAGCAGGAACTGGAACCCTAGCTATCAAAAAATGCAATGATATGCCTCAGATTCCCAGTGAACTAGCATGGGGGGGGGCTGTACCCAAATCCAGTGCTACGGCATATATAGCCTAATTGAAAATGACCCTTCCCATACCCTGGTGGTCTCAGGCAAAATTAGGCACCATACTGCACAATGCATAAGGGAAGTGTCCAAGAAATCTTACTGCTCAAAGTTCGCAGACATTCTCTGGATGAATGGGATTTCTGGTGATTACTGGTAGCTTTTAAAACTAGAGTTATTTTGGTCACAGTACAAGACTTGGGCATATGTACCATGAGCCCCCACAAGTAGGGAATCTCAGCCCTTTCAGGCACTGAATTTACCAACAGCAAGGATGAACTAATGATCTTTCAAGTCAACAACGTGTTTCCTCCCTTAGAGTCTGGTGTTCCTTAGGGTCCAGAAGTGTTCGGCTTCCCTATAGACCTAAAATGATTAGGTCACTAGCCTGACATTGTGATTCGGAAATCAGGGCCATTGCAGCCACTAGGCAGTCCTGGCCTTGGGAATGGTCCTCAGCTATCCCACTCGAAACAGAATCTAGAACATTTTCAGACACGGAATTCCACACCCATTGTGTCCCTGGGCATCTTCCTAGCACCATTTGGTCCTTGTTTCTAAGTTCCACGTGTCCTCATGGCCTTAGCCCATCCATCAGCTGGAGGATTAGATACTCTTCACATCATCACCTTCTTAATGGCTGTGAAACTCACAGCCTGAACTCTAGGTCCCTAAGGGTCTTCTGCCCACCTTGGGTCCAGGGCCCTCTCACCCAGGGAGCACTTCCAGTCATGTACCGTGCTGGGGAACATGCCCTGTGGATTCTTTCTGAAGCCAAACTACTTCTGACTTGAGCTCCAGGAGAACACAGACAGGTACAATCCTGGTCTGGAGTTTTGGTACACACTGCCCTAAGGCTAACCACCCACTGAGAGATCTGGTGCAAGGCACCTCTTTTCCCCTCTGCATCGTGATCTGGAAGTGCCTGGGGAATTTCTGGCCATTGCATTTTTTTGGCAAAAACTACTACAATATTGTAAAGTAATTAGCCCCCAACTAAAATAAATAAATTTATTAAAAGAAAAAAAAAGAAAGAAACCTGAGCCCTTTCAGCCACCACACTTCCCTCCCATGTGGGTGCACTGATTAATTTTCTGATTA
Source organism: Okapia johnstoni (assembly GCA_024291935.2). Classification (NCBI taxonomy): domain Eukaryota; kingdom Metazoa; phylum Chordata; class Mammalia; order Artiodactyla; family Giraffidae; genus Okapia; species Okapia johnstoni. Next base: position 22,167,093 of record CM044305.1, on the reverse strand, counting down.
CCAACATTCCCCTTTGCTATGCCTCCCAGGTTCCTTCTGGTCTGGAGATATCCTGCTTGTGTGGGAACCAAAATTTCTTTGCCCCAAGCCTGACAGTGTGATACAAAAAGCAAAAATCTTTCTGGTTACAGGGAGGCATGGGAAACTATGGCCCTTATAGTCCTCAGCTATCCCACTTGAATTGCAACCTGGAATCCTTTTGTCAAGTGCCTTTGCAAAAGTTAGTATATACAGCACATTGGCATCACCATTCACTCTAGAACCCAGAATTCCAAGTGTCCTAGGATCTACTAGTTGGCCTGCATGTGGGGGAACCGTGTATCCTTCTAACTATCACTCTTCTTGTGGAATGTAGAACCTATAGCCCTTGGACAATGTGTCCATCTGGATCTCTAGGTCCCTAAAGGGCTCATCCAGAATGTGCTGTCCAGGGTGCTGGAATCCCAGGAGCACATCCAGACTCTGTTAGCCTGGAAAGGGAAAAGTGAAAGTGTCAGTCACTCAGTCGTGTCCAACACTTTGTGACACCATGGACTGCAGCCCCCCAGCCTCCTCTGTCCATGGGGTTTTGCAGGCAAGAATACTGGAGTGGGTTGCCATCTCCTTCTCCAGGGGATCTTTCCGACCCAGATTTCAAACCTAGGTCTGCTGTATTAAAGGCAGATTCTTTACTTTCTGAGCTACCAGGGAAGCCACCATTAGCCTGATGCCAGGTCATTTTTGAGATCTGACTCTCTGTGCACTGGGTTCTAGGAGAGCTCATATGGACACTAGTCTTGTGTGGTGCTCTACTCTGGTGCAAGAGGGTTCTTTTCACCACTGCAATCTTGTTTGGGCTGTACCATAGGCAACTTTTCACTCACTCTTATTTCTAACGTCTAGAATTCCTGGTTTCCTATTAGACTCCAGTCTGTGTATGCTCTGGGGATCACAGGATTCTTTTGCTACATGCCTGTTACCTGTGACTGCAATGAGAGCATTTAGTTTATGGCACTTGCTTCCCAAATAGGAGTGGAGAGCCCTTCAGGCTTCCAGTCAGCTCACAAGCTGGACAATCATGAGCCCTCTAGGCCATCGTCTGCCTCTCATGTAAGAGGTTTGCTTTAAGTGCTCAGAGTTTACAAACTATGTTTTGGTATGTGCACAGTAACTTTTACTAATTACCACTTTGGTGATTCTTTCCTTTTCTTTCCTTTGTGTGATTTTTTTCACACAATGAACCCAGACTATGGGCTAAAAAGACTCTGCTAATGGGCACCAGTCTGACCACATCCTGGAAGCCAGAGGAACCTTTCAACCTCCCTACAGCCCTCCAGATACTTCATGAAAGACCCAGGCCAACACCAGCCTATCCACGAATGGTATCCCAAGGGCCTTGGAAGCTTAGGCTACACACTGGCAAAGGAACTTAGGGCCCTAGCGGTAAGCATCCCACTCGCATTTTACTTCCTCTGGGGCCCTTTCTGAAGAAACCCAAGTGTGGTAAAATCCACATTCCTATTCAGCCATCAGCAAGCTAGCACTCCCTGCCTCAGTCCACCTCCCCCTTTCAGACCCCAGAACTCTATTGAAAACATACCTGCCACCTTGCTGAGCCCAGAGGCACTTCTGGACTCTCTCCACCTGGCGATGTTGCCCTAGATGTCCCTTCTGAGACCATACGCACACAAACTGTGGTCCAGGGTAAGCAGACGTTAGCCAGTGCTACACGGCTCCTCATTGCTGGGCGGTAGGGCTTTCGGTGCCTATTAATTACACCATGCCTATGCAGCTGGAAACCATCTGACCTCCAAACCCTTCCTACCAGCTAGGGACGGGGATGCCTTCCACCCCAGACTGTGTGCATGCTGAGGTATCGAGAGTTCTTAGGCACTCAGGCTGCCCATCTGCTATGGAAAGGACAGCATTTTCGGTCACAACCATGGCATCCCGCAGAGGTAGCAGCAGTCCTTCAACCTTCAGTCGGCTCACAAGTTCGGATAACACGAGCTTTCTCCAGCCACTACCTCTCCCTCAGGCAGGTGCCCAGAACCTCCCTGCCAGAAACCTGCTGGCTCATCAGGGTTCCACAGACCCTTCAGGCCACCAGGTGATCCTTATTAAGGCAGTGCATGCATGCTAAGTCACTTCAATCCTGTCCTTCTTATTGCGACCCCTTGGATGTAGCCTGCCAAGCTCCTCTGTCCATGCAATTCTCCAGGCAAGAATAGTGAAGTGGGTTCCCATGCCCTCCTCCATGGGATCTTCCCCAACCTGGGATGGACCCACGTCTCTTATCTCTTCTTCGTTGGCGGGCAAGTTCTTTGCCACTAGTGTCACCTGAAACTCGGGCAATTCATGCTAAGCCATCAACAGGCCTTTAGGTCTACAGGCATCTTACCCAAATGGTGCATTCTTACCGCTTCAAAGGGGTCATGGGAGAGTGGCACAGAGTTGTCTATGATTTCTGGACACCATGTGCCTGGACACTTCTCCACTGGGGATCCTTTTGTTTAAGGGATTTACCATGCAAGGGTGGGCCAGGGGCCCTGCCCAAAACCGTTACTGTGCAATATGGCCCTTGTGGGAACTAAACTTCCAGCTCCCTGGACCCCTTTTGGCAGCATTCTACCCTCCTATTGGTGTCATGAAGGCCCTTTCAGCCCTACGTGTTTCAGGGAGATCTTTCTGCCCACAGTGGATACTGCAGACCCAGAGATTTGGACTCTAAGTTTCCCCCACTGCTCAGAATTCCTTCTGGTTCAGGCACTTGAGGCATTTTGGCTGCTGTTCCTACACTCTCCACCCCATCCAAGTATGTGCCAACCACTAATCTAACCACTCGCTAAAATTCCAGAACTCCTTCTGGCCCAAACTCCTCAATAAAATATATAATACACTTGAAACCGTCTTCCTTTCATAGGCTCTAAAACCAGTGCCACGATGTTGTCCATCCAGAACTCCTGGAGTTCTTCCAGACACGTGTGGTCCAGGGCACTGTCACTCTGAATCACTTCCAGACACATTCTGCCCTGGCACAGGGGCCCTGCAGATGATTTAACAGACCGTGTTGCTATACTGGGAAACAACCTTTCTCTACTGCTGAGGAGTATGTGCCATTTATTGACAACCAGAACACTGCTGCAAGAAGCTCCTTATTAACTCCGCACAGGCTTCCATGCAGTGCTCCCGGGAAACCTTCTGGCCACCAGATTTCCTGTAGCAAGTGATCTGGGATTCCCACTAGCCCCCAGTCTGTATGTGCCTTGATGAGTCTTAGGTTCTCTAGTGACCAGAGAGTCTGCCAATGGTGGAAAGGAAAGCACTCGGTCATGACACTAGTCACTGGCTGGACAAGCGTAGATTTCAACCTCTCTAAGTAAACTGATGAAGTGACATTGCTCTGGGCCACCATCCAGCAGTGCAGATGGTGCCCCACACTGACATTCCAGCCAGCAACCTGCCACTTACATATCACCATAGGGTTACATGGCATCTTCACATCCCTTGGTGGAATGATGGGCTCCTACCAGCAGATCAGCAAGGGTGGCCTTCATGCCTGCTGGCCCAGCAAGCCATCGCTCCTTCTCACAACACGGTACCCTACTGTGGACATGCCTGACACCTCAATGATGCCTTGGTGGGGTACTTCCAGACACCATTCCCCCTGACATTGTTATCCGGGTGACCCTTTTGGCAACTAGACTCTCAGTGCACTGGGGTCCTACAAACTGAATTAAGATTCATTACTGTGGAATATAAGGCCTTACCTGAAACCATCTAACAGCCTGTTGGTACCCCGGGTACCCTTTGGCCCCAGTACCCCCATCCTGTTACCCTCATGAGTGCCATTCCTGCCTTAAATCTTTTCGTGAGGTCTCTCCTGCCCACAGCCCATATGGGACTCATAGGTTGTTGATGCAGTTTGATGTGTGACTACTGTTAGAAATGGAACACATTAGACTGAGATATACATCTCTGACCAAAATACACCGCGCACTTCTCGCTAAGCAATTTTGAGCTCTTTTGGCCTCCGTCCTTCACCAGGGCCCTTTCACCTAAGTATTTTGAGGCTTGTAGGCCACCTTCATTCACATCACGTTCCAGTGTCCAGCAGAATCACTGAACACTGACAGTACCCTGGCTCTAAGTTTCTGGAACTATTTCCGGCCTACTCCTGATCACATGCCCAGGAACCAAACGTTCTTAAGCCACCTACCTGCCCCGTCATGCAGAAGCTAGAACTCAAGTCGGGAGTTTGGCTCGGCTGTGGTGAGCCAATTGCTCCTCCAGTCCTCCGCTAGCTCATGTGCCACGGGAACTCTGAACCCTTTCAGTCACCGGCTGGCTCAATATGTCCCTGGAGAGGTTCCGGCCACCATCCCATCCAGCACTTAAGGTTCCTACACTCATGGCCCCACATCTCACTGTTATTTAGTGGCACTCTGTACCCATGTGACCATCACCCTCATGATAGGGCCAGGACGCAGAGCCCTTAGTGCTCTCATCCATTTTGATCGAGAGGAACTTACAGGGTGTTCCTCTGCAGTGATGCTGCCATGGCGACTCGAACTCGGAATTCTCAACACATTCTGCTCTGGTCCTGGTGACCTGTGGGTCCTTTCTGGGGCCACAATAACTTTGCGTAGAGTTCCAGGAGAGCCTTTATGTACACTGGTCCGCACGTTAGCTTTAGAACTGAGATCCTAATTGGCAACCAGCCTTTCAGACTCGTGCAGCGAGAGGGCCCTTCTGCATCACTGCACCTTCATCTAACTTGTGTACCTGGAAAGCTTCCTGCCTGCAGACTTCTTGATAGCTAGGGTTTCAGGATACTCCCCAGCCCCCAATGTGAATTTGTTCTGTTTGAATCAAGGGTGCTTGGACAACAAGCCGGGCCATCTGCTGTACAGAGAATTTTCCCTACAAGGCACTAATACCCATGAGGTGGATCTGTGAGCCTTTCAGACCTTTAATTAGCTAGCAGTCTTGAGATTAAATATTACTATGTATTAATTTACCAAAGTTTCTTTATCCATTAATTTACTAAAGTCCAACTAGTTTGGGCTTCCCTTGGTGGTTCAGCTGGTAAAGAATTCTCCTGCAATACGGGAGACTTGGGTTCGATCTCTGGATTGGGAAGATCTGCTGGAGAAGGGAAAGGCTACCCACTCCAGTATTCTGCCCTGGAGAATTCCATGGACTGTATACTCCATGGGGTCACAAAGGGTCGGACATGACAGAGCGACTTTAACTTTCTCCTTCATGTGAGATTAAATGAGCACTCTCGGCCACAGTCTGCCCTCTTGTGGATGCCCCAGGTATGTTTCCTGCTGCTAAATTTCTCTCCTCCAAGATTTCAGCAGTTTTTCGGGTCTAGAAAGCATACACAGGTGGGAAAATATGGGATCCTTTTATTAAACCATCAACCTGATGTTCCCTTTAGGGCTGTGTCCATCTAGATTTTCTCAGGCCCTTGGACTTTCCTGGATTCTCTCTGCTAGCACACTGGTATCCCAGGGGGCATTTCCAGACACAATCTGCCATAGAAGTGCTGCCCTTGGGGTCCTAATATAGCAGATTGACAGTGAACTGGCATCGAGTGGGCTTCACCGAAATGCTGTGCTATGGAATATATAGCCTAATTGGAACCATGCTTCTAGTACGGCCTGACCTTGGGAATGGTCCTCCAGGCGCCACCCTTTAAGATGGAGAGACTTTGGGATCACAGCAGTATCATCTCAAAGGAACCCGAGAGCTTACTAGCCAGCAAATTTACTTCTTTCAGTCACTACCTGTCCCTCGTGTTGGTGCCTCAGAGAACCTTCCTGCCAACAATTCACTGCCTTGCAAAGTTCTGATAATAATTATGGCCCCTACACTATTGTCACATGATGGAAACCCAGGACACACCAACTGGGCTCAGAGCAGAACCAGGTTTTTCACTTTTGGGGTATGTCACCCTCTCATGCCTGGGACATTTATATGTCCCTAGCTGGTAACACAGGCATTACTCCTGGAAGACATCTGCTGCACAGAGGGCCCTTTAAGCGGGGACAGTATGTGCATCCAGGGCTCAAATTGGCACTGACAGAGCCTGTGCTGTGGAATATACAGCCCTAGTGGGAACCATACTTTTAAAATGCTGCTACTATAGACACATGTTGGCACCCACACTGAATCATATGAGTGACAGGTGGGCCTTCCTCAAATGGACTTTTGGAGTAGTTCCCATCTAGGATGCACCAGTTTGCTTGGGGCCTGGAGCTCATCCAGCCGTTAGTTTGGCTGTTACTGCTGAAATGGGAGCATGTTGAGTCACAGTACATGACACACACTGAGGTCAAGTGGGTACTTTCAAGTTTGGTGTTGGAACCATTTCAGTCAACTTTTCCCTTCTCCTCTACCCAACTCCACATGGAAGCCCTAATGAAACTTCCAACCACTGATGTGTGTTCTTGCTAGGGTTCTTGGGTTCTTTCTTGTATGAGGTCTTCTAGCATGCCCAGGAGTTGAAGATACTCTGGCCACCAGGCTTCCTGCATGATATATGAATGAGAACTCCTCCAGCCACTGGTCAGGCCTAGCTCTAGGGACATTTTCACGGTTGCAGTACTCACCTATACCATTTGCACATGCCCTTCCCACAATCCCCCTTAACACAGGCTGTAGCAGCCAGAGCCCACCTGGCATGGTTTTCTATCTGGATATTTGCACTTGGAGCACTTCTGTTGCCCCTGCCCTGAAGTTGTGTCCTGGGGATACTCTCAGAGACCAGGGTGCCCGTGTACTGGGTTCTCTAAGGACCACAGGCTGCCAGGTGCTGTGGAATGCAGAACCCTGTAAGTAACCACTTATCTAGAGCCATGGTACAAGACTGTCCCTTTCACTTCATGCCTTCATCTGCGTCGTGCACCAAGGGGCCTTCCATGCCACCAGACTTGCTGCCATCTAGGGTTCCAGGATTCCTGCCAGCACCCACCTTTGTGAAGCCTGAAGAACTGAGAAGTGTGTTGCCCTCTTGGGTGACCAGCCTGCTCATGGATGGCAGAAGGAGAGTACTTCACCTCAAACATTACTGTCCCCCAGGGCAATTGTTGGCCTGGTGTTTGAACCAGAGCACCTGTTTTCAGTATAGGTCTCATTAGAGATATCATGGGTGATTCCAGCCCAGGAATCATGAACCCTGTAGGCCACCATTTGTCCTCCCTTGGGACCCTCAAGAACCTTCATGCCAACAACATATCCATTTTTTATGGTTCTGAGGATCTTTTAGGCTCCCAATCACACTTCTATAAGGCTTTCTTGATACCTCAGTTGGTAAAGAATCCGTCTGCAATGCAGGAGACATGTGTTTGATCCCTAGGTTAAGATCCCCTGGTTAAGGAAAATGCTCTCCACTCCAGTATTCTGACCTGGAGCATTCCATGGACTGTATAGAGCATGGGGTTGCAAAGAGTCTGACACAACTGAGCTACTTTCACTCACTCACTCACTCATACTTTGGCAGTGGAACCCAGTCTCCTCCTATCAGTCTGTCAGCAGGAGGAGACATTTTTGTCTGAGTCCATCTTGATTTCTCAGGCCCTGGGACTCTTCTGGATGTGAGGGTGCATCTGAACTGGTGCCATGCAATGCATTTCAGGACACCATCTCCAGGCACGCTGCCCTGGGGGCTTTGTTCCAACTATAGTTCTGAAAACCTAGGTTCTCGTTGGCCAAGACTAAATCTGTGCTTTGTAATATCTGGTCCTATTGTGAACCATACTCTCCAGTATGCCTGAGCCCGTGGTCCCATTTAGGCACCTAACACCATACATGTTAATAACATGAAGGCCCTTCTGCCTCTAAATTTCTAATCAAAGTCTGTTGGTGTGCTGGACACATGGGTGATTTCCAGACACCAGCTTTCGAAAACGCTTTTGAAACCAGAACATTTTCACTCATAATACAGGTTCACAATGGAATAAACTGGGCACTTTGAGTTAAGAAAGCTGAGTACTTTAAGCCACCACATTTGCCCTCAACATGGGTGCACTGATGGATTTTCTGGTTACCAAAGTATTCCTTTCCTATATTCCCAGGTTCCTTCTGACCTGGATTTATCCTGCTTGCCTGGGAACAAAAAATTCCTTGCACATGCCTGATAATGTGATATAGAAAGTAGAAACCTGGATACCGGAGAGGTAGGGCAAACTATGACCCTTATAGGCCTCAGGTATGCCATTTGAAATGCTACTGAAAATTCCTTCTTCTGTCAAGAGCCTTTGAAAAGTTAGTATACATAGCAGAATATTATAACCATCCACCTAGAACTCAGAGTTCCAGGAGTCCTAAGATCTACAACGTGTTCTGCAAGCTGGGCAACCGTGTACCTTCTGACCATCTCTCTTCTTGTAGGATGTAGATTTTGTAGCCGTTGGATATTCTATCCAACTTGATCTCTAGGTCCCCAAGGGTTCGTCCATAGTGTGCTGTCCAGGGTGCTGAAACGCAACAGTTTCAGACTCTGTTAGTCTGGAAGCAGGTCATTAGGGGAACAGGGATGGGGAGAGACTTCTGGACACCATGTACCCGTGCAATTCTGAACTGGGGCCCCTTTGGCGATATGACCTGCCACCCACGGTTGTGCCAGGGGCCTTACCCCAAACCCTTGCTGTGCAATATTTCCTTATGGGAAGTTCCAGCTGCCTAGACCCCTTTCACAGCATTCTATAGTCTTATTGGAGTCATAAAGGCCCTTTCACGTTGAAGCATTTCAGAGACGCCTTTTCCCCCAAATGGATGCTGTGGACCTGGAGATTTGACCTGCTTCTCAGAATTCCTTTTGGTTTAGTCACTTGAGCCATTTTGGCCACCGTCCCTACCAGCTCAGCACACATCCCAGTACCTGCCAATAACCAATTATCCCTCACTGAAATTCCAGAGATCCTTCTGGCCCAAAGTCATCAAGAAAGTATATACTTTTGAGACCATCTCCCTTACTGTAGGTTGGAGAATCCAGCGAGTTTGTGCATCTAGGATTCCGGGAATTCTTTCCTCACATACGGTCCAGGGCCTTGGCACTCTGAACCGCCCCCAGACACCTTTCGCCCTGGTACAGTACCCTGCACGTCCTTTAAAAGACAGTGCTGCCTCCATACTCGGTTCCAGGAGAACCCTTATGGGAAACAGCCTGCTCTGTTGTTGAAGAATATCTGACTTTATTGGCAACCACCTATCCAGAATACCATAGCAAGGGGCTCTTTTTTAACACTGCGCCGCCTTCCGGGCAGTGCTCCCAGAAAACCTTCCTACCACCAGACTTCCTGTCAGCAAGCAATCCAGAATACCTACCGGCCACCAATCTCTATGTGTACTAGCGAGTATTAAGCTTCTTTAGTGACGAGAGAGTCTGCTTGTGGTGGAAAGGAAAGCACATATCATGGCACTAGCCACTGGCTGAGGAGGTGTATGCTTAAACCAGTCTAAGCAAACTGATTAAGGAAAATCCATCTGGGCCACCATCCACTGGTCCAGATGGTGCCCCACACGGATATTCCGGCCAGCAATCTGCCTCCTCCACACTGTTCCATGGATTCTTCATGTCCTTCAATGGATTCATGGGGGTCCTCCTACTAGCCTCTCAGCAGAAGGTGGCCATTATGCCTCGGGCCCAGCAAGTCATTACTTCTTCTCACAACATAGTATCCCACTGTGGCACATGCCTGACACCTCAATGATGCCTTCGTGGGGTACTTCTGAGCATCATTCGCCCTTTGTTGTCCGGGTGACCCTTTTGGCAACTAGACTGTCAGTGCACCAGTTTACTACGAACTAAATTAAGATACCTTGCTGTAGAATATACAGCCTTACTAGAAACCGCCAGTAGGTCCTTTGTCCCCTGAATTCAGCATGGGGGACATTCCAGCTTTAAATGTTTTCGTGAGGTACTTTCTGCCCACAGCCCATATTGGAAGCACAAGCTGTTAGTCCAGTTTGACCACCGGCCTACTGCTGATGCTGGAGCATATTAGATTGAGGTATAGAGCTCTGAAAAACACACAGCGGGCACTTGACCACAGGAATTTTGAACCCAATCGGCCCCCGTACTTCTTTCAGTACACTTTCAGCTAAGAAATTTGACACTTACAGGCCACCATCCTTCACCTCGAGCTCCAGTGCCCAGCAGACTTACCGACCACCAACAGTACCCTGGCTCTAAGGTTCCGGGACTATTTCTGGTCTACTGACCATCATGTGCTCAGGAAACGAACGTTCTTAAGCCACCAACCTGCCCCCGTGATGCAGAACCTAGAACCCTTCAGGTCAGAGTTAGGCTTGTCTCTGGTGAGCCAATTGCTCTTTCAGTCCTCTGCTAGCCCATGTGCCATAGCTCTTTGAATCCTTTTAGTCATAGGCTTGCTCGCTAGTGTCCCTGGAGAGGTTCCAGTCACCAGGCCACCCAGCACCCAAGGTTCCTACACACCTTATGGCCCCGAGTCTCACTGTTATTTAGGGGCACTCTGTACTCTTGTGACCATCACCCTCCGGATAGGGCCAGGACTCGGAGTCCTTAGTGCATCTAATCCATTTTGATCGGGAGGAACCTACAGGGTGTTCCTCTAGAATGATGATGCCCTGGCCACTGGCACTCAGAAAGGACTTCTGGACACACTCTGCTCTGGTCCTGGTGACTTGTGGGTCCTTTCTGACACCACAGTATTTTGCATAGAGTTCCAGGAGAGCCTTTATGTACACTAGCCCACGCCTTTGCTTTGGAAGTTAGTTCTTTTTTGGCAACCAGCCGTTCAGATCCGTGCAGCAAGAGGGCCCTTCTGCCTCACCACACCTCTGTCTAACTGGTTTAACTGGAATGTTCCTCCTTGCAGAATTCTTAGCAGCTAGGGTCCCTGGATCCTTCCAAGCCCCCACTGTGAATTTATTCTGGGGAATCGTGGGTGCTGGCATAACCTGGATGACCGACAGAGGTGAAAACAGATTTCCCTTTGCCCCTTCCAGCCCAGTACTAATATCCATCAGGTGGAAATGGGAGCCTTTCAGGCCTTCAGTTAGCTAGCGGTCTTGAGATTAAATGAGCGCTTTCGGCCAGTCTGCCCTCTCGTGGTTGCCCCAGGTATTTTTCCTGCTGCTAAATTTCCTTCTCTCCAAGATTCCAGCAATACTCCAGGTCAACAAAGGAAACTCAGGCAGGGAAATATGGGCTCCTCTTATCAAGTCATCAACCTGATGATCCCTTTAGGTCTGCATCCATCTAGATTTTCTCAGGCCCTGGGACTTTTCTGGATTCCCTCTGCTAGCACACTGGTATCCCAGGGAGCATTTTCAGACACCACCTGCCATTTGAACTATGGCCTGGAGGTCCTGATTCAGCCAGATTGCCAGTGAACTGGAGTCATGTGGCCTTGTTGCCCCACAAATCCTGTGATATGGCATATATAGCCTAATTGAAAACCAAACTTCCTGTTCTCTGCTTGTCTCGGTCACAGGCACCATGGCATCAGGGAAGTGTCCGGGATATCTTACCGCTCAAAGTTCATGGACATGCCTGCGACCAGAAGACTTTCTTGTGATTACTCTACTTGTGGCTGTTAAAACTAGAGCTCTTTTGGTCATAGTACCAGAGTGGGGTTTATGTACCCTAAGCCCTCATGCCTAAGGAATCTCAACCCTTTCAGACACTGAATGTACCAACAGCATGGATGAACGAATGAACTTTCAAGTCAACAACGTGTTTCCTCCCTTAGGGTCTGGTGGTCCTTAGGGTCTAGAATTGCTTGACTTTCCTGTAGACCTAAAATTATTAGGTCACTAGACTGACATTGTGCTGAAAAGATCAGGGCCTTTGCACCCACTAGCCAGGCCTGGCTTGAAAAGGTCTTCAGCTATCCCACTTGATATGGAAACTAGAACCCTTTCAAACATAAAATTCTGCACCCATTGTGTCCCTGGCAGCCTTTCGAGCACTGTTTGGTCCCTGCATCTAGAGTTCCACATGTCCTCGTGGCCCCACCCTTCCCATCAGCTGGAGGATTAGATACACTTCACATCATCACCTTCTTAGTGGCCATGAAACTCACACCCTGAAGTCTAGGTCCCTAAGGCTCTTCTGCCCACCTTTATTCCAGGGTCCTTTCACCGAGGGAGCACTTGCAGACATGTAGTGTGCTGTGACATGTGCCATGTGGATTCTTTCTGAAGCCAAATTACTTGGGCAGTGAGTTCCAGAGGAACACACACAAGCACTATCCTGCCTGGGCTATGTGGCACACATTGCCCTAAGGATAATCATCCACCCAGAGGTCTGGGGCAAGGGTCTTCTTTCCCCCACTGCGTCTTGATCTGGCCGTTGCCTGGGGAATCTGGCCATCATACTTTCTGCTAGCTAGGGTTCCAGGTTTCCTGCTGGCTCCCACTTTCTGCATATTCATGAGAACCCAGGCTTATTGGTGACCTTTATCCCCCCTTAGGTGGAGAACCTTTGGGGTCACAGCACTATCAGCCCAGAGGAACCGAGAGATTGCTAGCTGGGGAATCTGGAGTTCTCTTGGCCACTAACTGTCCCGCGTGCTGGTGCCCAGGAGAACCTTCCTGCAAACAATCTGATTGCTTAGTAAGGTTCTGATGATAATTAAGGATCATACACCATCCTCATGGGATGGAAACCCGAGATCCTCCCAACTGGGCCCAGAGTAGAACCAGGCTTTTCACTCCTAGGTATGACACCCTCTTCTGCCTGGGCCATTTCTATGACCCTCACTGATACCACAGGCATTACTCCTGGAAGACATCTTCTGTGCAGGGGAGCTTCAGTGGAGACAGTACATGCATCCAGAGCTCCCATTGGCCCTAGTCAAAGACATATTTGTTATATACAGCCCTAGTGGGAACCATTCTTGTAAAATGGTACTACTCTACACCCATTTGAGCATCTACTGTCTGTCACATGACTGTCAGGAGGGCCTTCACCATGCAGTTATTGGGTAGTTACCATCTAAGATGCACCAGTGTGCTTGGGGCCCGAGGCTAGCTGTCTAGTGTTGAAATCGGAGCAGTTTCAGTCATAGTACATGACACATGCTGAGGTAAAGTGGATAATTTCGGTTCTGTTGTTGGAACCATTTCAGCAACCTTGCCCCTTCCCCTATGACCAACCCTACAAGGGAGCCCTAATGAAACTTCCAACCACAGATTTGGCTCCTTGCTAGGGTTCCTGGGTTCGCTCTTGCATGGGGTCTTCTAGCATGCCTAGGGACTGAAGGTACTTTGGCCACCAGGCTTCCTCCATGATGCAGAAAGAAGAACTCATCCAGCCACAGGTCAAGTTTGGCTCAGCTACACTGTTTGCACATCACCTTTCCGTAATCACCTTCCACTTGGCGGTGGCAGCCAGAACACATCAGGCATGGTTTCCATCCCGACATCCAGGAACAAGTAGGTTTTTAGACACCTGCATTTGGAGCACTTCTGCTGACCCTGCCCTGGTGCTGTGTCCTGGGGCTATTCTCAGACAGACCAGGCTGTCTGTGCACTGTGTTCTACAAGGACCACAGGCTGCCAGGTGCTGTGGAACACAGAACTCTGTAAGGAATCACTTTTCCAGAGCTCTGGTACAAGACAGCCCTGTTCACATCCAGCCTTCATCTGCATGGTGCCCCAGGACCCATCGAGCTGCCAGACTTGCTGCCAGCCTGGGTTCCAATTTTCACACCAGCTGCCAGCCATTGTGCAGCCTGGAGAACTGGGAATTGTGCTGGGCTCTTCAGCAACCAGCCTGTTCATGGAAGGCAGAAGGAGAGCACTTCTCCTCACAGCACTAACATCCTGAAGGGCAACTGCGGACCTGGTATTTGGACCAGAGCACCTCTGTTCACAGTACAGGCCTCACTATGAGATGTCATCGGTGCTTCCAGCCCAGGAATCATGAACCTCTGGCACTCCGTTTCTCACCTCTTAGGGTGACAACAACAAGTCCATTCACTCTGGTTTTGGGGATCTTTCAGGCTCCCAATCACACTTTGATCGAACCCATGTAGAACCCAGGCTCCTCCTATTAGTCTGTCAGCAGGAGGAGACACTTTGGTCTGAGTCCATCTTGATTTCTCAGGCCTGTGACTCTTCTGGATGTGAGCTTGCCCCTGCACCGGTGCCATGGGAGACAGTTCAGGACACCATCGGCCTGGTCACAATGCCCTGGGGGCCCCTTTGGTAACTATACTTCTGTAAAACATATGGTCTCATTGGCCAAGAGCAAATTTGTGCGGCGGAATACCTGGCCCTACTATGAACATAACTTTCCAGCATGCAAGCGCTCATGGTCCCGTTACTCCTCACTCCATGTAGTGTTAATGTTATGCAGGCCCTTCTGGCTCTAAACTTCTAATCAAAATCTGTTGGTGTGCTTGGGCATGTGGGTGATTTACAACAACCCGTTTTGCAAAAGTCTGTTGAAACCAGAGCATTTTCATTCTAAATACAGGTCTCACACTGGAATAAACTGGGCACTTGGAGTTAAGAAAGCTGAGCGCTCTCAGCCACCACACTTCCCCTCAACGTGGCTGCACTGATGGATTTTCTCATCACCATCATACTCCTTTGCTATGCTTCCCAGGTTCCTTCTGACCTGGATTTATCCTCCTTGCCTGCGAACCAAAAGTTCTTTGCCTAACATGATAATGTAATACAAAGAATAGAAACCTTCAGAATACTGGAGAGGCATGGGAAACTATGGCCCTTATAGTCCTCAGCTATCCAATCTGAAATGCTCCCTAGAATCCTTTGTGTCAAGAGTCTTTGCAGAAGTTAGTGTACATAGCACATTATGATTACCATCCACCATAGACCTCAGATTTCAGGTGTCCTAAGATCGACAACTTGGGGTGCAAGCTGGGCAACTGTGTACCTTCTTACAATCTCTCTTCTTGCAGGATGTAGATTCTGTAGCCCTTGGACACCCTGTCCAACTTGATCTCTAGGTCCCCAAGGTCTCCTCCAGAATGTGCTGTCCAGGGTGCTGAAACCCAGGACAGTTCCAGACTCTGCTAGTCTGGAAGCAGTTGACGGGGAGGAGGGTGCGCAGGGGGCACATGGCTTGGGGAGGGACTTATAGACACCATGTGCCCATCCACTTCTGCACCAGGGCCCCTTTGGTGACGAGACTTATCACCCATGGCTGTGCCAGGGGCCTTACCCCCAACCCTTGCTGTGCAATATTTCCCTCGTGGGAAGTTCCAGCTGCCTAGACCCCCTTGGCAGCATTCTACAGTCTTATTGGAGTCATGATGGTCCTTCCATGCTGAAGCATTTACGGGATAACTTTTCCCCCAAATGGATGCTGTGGACCCAGAGATGTTTGCTGCAAGTTTGCCCAGCTGCTCAGAATTCATTTTGGTTCAGTCACTTGAGCCATTTTGGCCACCATCCCTACCCACTCTGCACACATTAAAGCACCTGCCAATAACAATTACCCTTTGTTGCAATTCCAGAGCTCCTTCTGGTCCAAAGTCATCAAGAACGTGTACACCTTTCAGACCATTACCTAACTGTAGGCTACATCTCCCTTGCAGCTCAGTCGGAAACAACTGAGCGAGTAAGCATAGCATAGCACACCTCGTAGCTCAGTTGGTCAGAATCTGCATGCAATGCAGGTTGGATCCCTGGATTGGGAAGATCCCCTAGAGAAGGAAATGGCAACCCAATCCGGTATTCTTGCCTGGAGCATCCCATGAAAACAGGAGCCTGGCAGACTACAGTCCATGGGGTCGCAAGAGATGGATACGATCTAAGAGACTAAACCACCATCATGACTCCTGGAGTTTCCAGACACGTGCAGTCGAGGGCACTGGCACCCTGAACCACTTCCAGACACATTCATCCCTGATGCTAGAGCCCTGTGGGTCTTTTCATAGACCATGGAGCTCCCATACTGGGCTCCAGGAGAGCCCTTATGGGAAATAGGCAGATCTATTGTTGAAGAATAACTGGCCTTATTGACAACAACCTACCAAGAACACTGTTGCAAGTGGCTCCTTTTTATCAATGCACAGGCTTCCAGGCATCGCAGCCAGAAAACCACCAGACTTCCTGTCAGCCACAGTCTGAAATACCTGTTGGCCCCCAATCTGTATGTGTGCTACCAAGTATTAAGGTTCTTTAGTGACCAGAGGGTTTGCTTGTGGTGGAAACAAAAGCACATGGTCATGGCACTAGCCACTGGCTGGGGAGGTGTATGCCTCAACCAGCCTAAGCTAACTGAAGAAGTCTTTTTGTCTAGTCCAACTTGATTTCTCAGCCTCTGAGATTCTTCTGGACGTGAGCTTGCCCCTGTACCCATGGCATGGGAGGCAGTTCAGGACACTATCTGCCTGGGCACGCTACCTAGGGAGCCTGTTTGCAACTGTACGTCCAAAAACTAACGGTCTTGTTGGCCAAGACTAAATTAGTTCTGTGAAATAGGTGGGGCTACTGTGAACCATACTTTCCAGTATGCCTGTGTCTGTGGTCCCATTGAGGCACTCTACACCATGCATGTTAGTATCTTGAAAGTTCTTGTATCACTAAATCTAATCAAAGTCTGCTGGTGTGCTAGGCATCTGGATGATAACCAGCTGCTAGTTTTTCAAAAGGCTGCTTAAACCAGAGCATTTTCACTCACAGTATAGGACTCACACTGGAATACACTGATGGATGTTTCATAGCATCACCATCGTTACCCCCTTGCTATGTTTCCCAGGTTCCTTATGATCTGGATTCTCAACATCCCTGATAGCTTGGGCAACTGGAACCATATCTCCTTTATAAGCCTGAACAAATGCGCTGATATCGATACTAGAAATGTTCTGGATAGCGGACAGGTAAGGGAAAATATGGCCCTTATAACCCTCAGCTATTCCATTTGAAATGCTACCTAATCGTTTCTGTCAACAGCCTTTGAAAAAGTTAGTATACACAGCATATTGAAATCACCATCCAGCTTAGACTCCAGAAATCCAGGTGTCCTAAAATCTATTAGCTGGCCTGTAAGCTGGGCAACCGTGTAACGTTATGACCATCACTCCTGTGTAGTATGCGGAACCTATAGCCCTTGGAAGTCCTGTGTCCATCTTGATACTTTAGAGTCTATAAAGGTCTCCCTCTAGAATGTGCTGTCCAGGTGCTGAAATCCCAGAACACTTCCGAACTCAGCCTGGATGCAGGGTCAAGAGGTCCATTGGGCTGGGGAAGGCCTCTGTACATCACGTGCCCGATTGCTTCTTCACTGGGGCCTCCTTTGGGATCGAGACTTACCGATCCTACACGATACTGTTGCCCAGTCTCTTTACCCAAAACTTCTTGACACCTGTGCAATATGTAACCCTTGTGGGAACTCTAAACTGCCATGGAGTCCCCAGAATCCCGTTTTGGCCCAGCATTCTAACTTTCGTTTGGAGTCATGAAGGTCCCTTTCATCCTGAAGGTGTTTCAGGGAGACCTTTCCTTCCCACACTGATGTAGTGGACCCAGAGATACTAATTGTAAATCACCTCCACTGCTCAGAATTCACTTCAGTTCAATCACTGGAGCCATTTCAGCCACCATCTTTACCCACTTCTTTACTCCACATCTACCCTCTATTTCCGCCATACAAAGTACCTGCCAAAATCCAAATTTAATCCCTCACTACAATTCCAGGGTCCTTATTATCTCGCCCAAAGTCACAAAGAATGTAATATACTCCTTGAGACGCACATCCCGACTCGTAGGTCTGTAGAACCAAGGGCTGTTTGTGCAATCTACACGACTCCTGGCGTTCTTCCAGTACACCATCACGTCCAGGGCACCTGGCACTCTGAAACCACTTCTGGACAACCTTCTGCCTTGCACTGCACCTGTGCCTCTGTTTGTCCTTTAAAAGACCCTGTTACCCTACTGATTTCCTCATGGAGGAGCCCTTAGGGAAAGAGCCTGCTCTACTTATCTGAGGAATATTTTGGCTTTATTGACAACCACCTATGGAGAACATGATTGCAAGGGCCTCCTTTTAACAACAACGTGGGTTGGGGCAGTGCTCCTGGAAATCATACTGGCCACTAGAGTTCCTGTCAGCCAGAGAAATGGAATTCCCACTGGCCCCCAATCTGTATTACTGTGCTGATACTCGAGATATTCAAAGGCATATTTCAGTGTACAAGAAAGGTCCGCTTGTGGTAGAAAAGAAATGCACCTGGTCCTGAACTAGCCACTAGCATGGTGAGGGGTTTGTCCACAACCACTCTAGAGACAAACTGATGAGTCAAAGATCATCTTGCTGGGGCCACTGTCTAGCAGTCAAACTTGGTACCTAACGGCACTCTTACATTCCAGCCAGCAACCAGCCTCCTCTATAGGGTTCCGTGGATTCTTCATACTTTCAATGAAAGCATGGGATCATCCTACCAGCATAGAGCAGGGGGAAGCCTTAATGCCTAGTGTGCCCGTAAAGGCATTGCCCGCCCCTTATTATAAGCACACTTACACGTAACTTATTTCTACATGCTTGTACACCCAAAATGATGCCATATGGTGGGGGACCTTCCGGGCACCATTATCCCCCGGACTTTAATGTCCGGGTGACCCTTTTAGGGCAACCTAGACTGCGAGTGTGACTAGGTTCCGACGACCTGAAATAAGAATTCTATCTGTGGAGTAATAGGCCCTTACTGGAAACCATTCTTAACAAGCTTGTTTGGAACATTGGAGACCCTCTTTGCCAGCCCCCAGTTACTGCCCCTCCGTTAGACTCAAGTGAGGGCCATTCCAGACTTATAACTGTTTTCGTGAGATGTTTCCTGTCTACAGCCTAAACAAGAAGCACGGGTAGTCAGTCCAATTTGACCACTCGCCTATTGCTGAAACTGTAACATATTAGATTTCACGCGTAGTATATACTCTGAACCAAGACACAACGTATCCTGGGGGAAAAACGGCGAGTAATAGGGCAATTTTTGAGTCGTATCGGCCACCGTCGTTGTGCAAGATCCTGTCCCTGGACTAATTTGGGCCTTTTAGGCCACCTTCCTTCACCTCGCGCTCTAGTACCCTTCAGAATCACCGACCACCAACAGTACCCTGGCTCTAAGGTTCCGGGACTATTTCCGGCTATCTGCCAATCGGGTGCTAGGAACCAAAAGTTCTTAAGCCACCAACCTGCACAGTCATGCCGAAGCTAGAAGTCTTTAGGTCAGGATTTAAAGTTGTCGGCGGTGAACCGACTGCTTCTCTAGTCCTAAGATAGCTCATATGCCATGAAACTTTGAACCGTTTCATTCATTGGCTTGCTCACTGCTGTCCGTGGAGAGCTTCGGTTCACCGGCCCTCCTAGCACCTAAGATTCCTACACTCCTTATGGCCCTGAATCTCAGTGTTATTAAGGGCACTCTGTACCCTTGTGACCATCACCATCCCAATAGGGCCAGAACTCAGAGCCCTTACTGCATCTCATCCATTTTGATCGGGAGGAACTTACAGGGTGTTCCTCCCGCGATGACGCCTTTTGGGGCCCCTGGCCACTGCACTCAGACTACTGCTTTCTGGACACATTACATTCGGCTCTGATGATGGTGACCTGCGGGTCCTTTCTGAGACCACAATATCTTTGCATAGGGTGCCAGGAGAGTGTTTATGCATACTAGATCACAGCTGTTTTGGAACAGAGTTCTTTTTTGGCAACCAGCCGTTCAGACTCCTGCAGCGAGGGGGCCCATCTGCATCACTTCACCTCCAAGTAAGTGGTGTACCTGGGAATTTTTATGGGAAAAGTTCTGGCAGCTAGGGTTCCAAGATACCCACCGGCCACCACTGTGAATTTATTCTGGGAAAATGAGGTTGCTTGGATAACCTTCCCGACTGCAGTGAAAACAGTCGTGGTTTCCCCCTCTAGGCACTAATACTCACCAGGGAAAAATGTGAGCCTTTCAGGCCTTCAGTTAGCTAATAGTCTTGTAATTAAATGAGCGCTCTGGGCCACAGTTCTGTCTTCCGCATGCCTCAGAAATTTTTCCTTCCTCTAAATTGCGCTCTCTCCAAGATTCCAGCAGGTGGCGCTACTTGAAAAGAACCCGCCTGCCAATGCAGCAGACCTAAGACACATGGGTTCGATCCCTGGGTCGGGAAGATCCGCTGCACAAGGATATGGCAACCAAGTCCAGTATCCATGCCTGGAAAATCCCAGGGACTAAGGATTCTGGTGGGCTACAGTCCATGGGGTCTTAAAGAGTTGGGCACGACTGAAGCGACTAAACACGCAGGGAAGATTCCAGCAATCCTTCAAGTCCACAAACCATATTAAGGCGGGGGAACATGGGTATTCCTCTTAGTAAAATATCAACCTGATGTTCCCTGTAGGTCGCGCCATTTAGATTTTTCCTCATGGCCCTGGGACTTTTCTGAATTCTTTCTGCTAACACACTGGAGTCTCAGGGGGCGTATCCGGAAGCCATCTGCCATGGAACTCCTGCCCTGGGGGTTCTTATTTATGCAAATTCCTAGTGAATTGGCATGGCGTGGGCTGTACCCAAATCCTGTGCTATGTCATATATACCCTAATCGAAAAACCATACTTGCCGTACCCTGGTGGTCTCAGTCACAGTTAGGCACGGGACTCCACATCGCATCAAGGAAGTGATCAGGATATCTTACTGCTCTAACTTCGTGGACATGCCTGGGACCAGTGGGACTTCTGGCAATTACTTTATTACGCACCTGGTTAAAACTGAAAGTCCTTTGGTCACAGTAATCAGTCAGACTTCAGGGATATGTATGTAGAAGCCCCACAGCTAAACGATCCTCAGCCCTTTCAGACACTTGTAATTTCCCAAAACATGTATGAACAATGAACTTTCAACTCAACAACATGTTTCCTACCTTAGGGTCTGGGGTTCCTCAGGGTCCAGAATTATTTGGCTTCCCTGTAGAATTAAAATGATTAAGTCACTAGAGTGACATTGTGATGGAGAGGTCAGGGCCTTTGCACCCACTAGCCAGATCTGGCCATTGTGGAGGGTCCTCAGCTATGCCACTTGAAACAGAACCTAGAACCCTTTCAAACATGGAATTCAGCACCCATTGTGTCCCTAGACACATTCCTAGCACCATCTGGTCCCTGCATCTGGATTTTCAAGTGTCCTTATGGCCCTGAGCCCCATCCTTTCAAGACGTAGAGTATTAGATACTAATGTCATGTTTCCATTACTCGTACTTCCCATTACTGTGTATGTTGTGGAGACTCACAGCCTGATCTGCGCTGGACCCTAAGGCCTGTTCTCTGACCACCCTGTTCCAGGTCTGAGTGTGTGTCTCTCGCCCAAGAGGAGGCATCTTCCAGGACAATGTACTGTCATATGGCACGTGCCCTGTGGATCCTTTCTGAAGCCAAACTACTTCTGCACTGAGCTCCAGGAAAACACATACGGGCACTATCCTGGGCCACGTTTTGGCACAGACTGCCCTAAGCCTAACCATCCACCGAGAGATCTGGTGCAAGGCACCTCTTTCTCCAGTTCATCTTGATCTCGAAGTGCCTGAGGAAGTACTGGTCATCAGATTTTGCTAGCTAGGGTTCCAAGTCCCTGCTGGACCATACTTTTTTTCACGTTCATGGGAACCTAGGCTTCTTGGAGACCTGTCTGCTCACCCTAGGTGGAGAGACTTCTGGATCACAGCACTATCATCCCAGAGGAACCCCAGAGCTTCCTAGCCAGTGAATCTTAGTTCTCTCGGCCACTAACTCTCAGCCTCGTGTTGGTGCCCCAGAGAACCTTCCTGCCAACAACCTCACTGCTTTGCAAGGTTCTGATGATAGTTAGTATTCTCACGTGATGGAAACCCAGGATCCTCCAGCTGGGCTCAGAGCAGACCAAGGCATTTCACTTTTTGGGTATGTCACCCTCTCATGCCTGGACATTTCCATGCCCCTCCCTGGTAACCAGGCATTACTCCTGGAAGACATCTGCTGTGCAGAGGGCCCTTAAGTGGAGACACTCCCTGCATCCTGGGTGCACAATGGCCTTGGACAGAGCCTGTGCTGTCAAATATACAGCCCTAGTGGGAACCATTCTTGTAAAATGCTGCTACTCCAGGCACATGTTGGCACTCACATCTCTGGGTCACATGAAGAGGTGAGGTGGGCCTTCCTCAACAAGGAGTTTTGGGGTAGTTCCCATCTATGACACACCAGTGTGCTAGGGGCCTGGGGCTCCAGCCATCAGGTTGCTTAATTACTGATATAGGAGCACTCTGAGTCACAGTACGTGACACACACACAACACGATTTAGTGTTGGAACCATTTCAGCCACCTTTCCCCTTCCCCTCTACCCAAGCCCACATGGGACCCCTAATGAAACTTCCAACCACAGATGTGGGTTCTTGCTAGGGTTCTCAGGTCCTCTCTTGCATAGGGTCTTCTAGCGTGCCTAGGGACTGAAGGTACTTTGGCCACCAGGCTTCCCGCATGACGTAGAAAAGAGAACACCTACAGCCACTGGTCAGACTTAGATCTCAGGACATTTGATGGTTCCAGCACTTGGCTACATCCTTTATACATGCCCTTCCATAATCACCCTCCCAGTAGGCTGTGGCACCAAGAGCACATCGGGCATGGTTTTCCTTCCTGACATCCAGGAACAAAGAGGTTTCTAGGCACTTGAACTTGCAGCACTTCTGCCGGCCCTGCCCTGGTGCTGGGTTCTGGGGATATTCTCAGAGACCAGGCTCTCTGCACACTGGATTCTCCAAGGACAACAGGCTCCCTGGTGCTGTGGAACATAAAACCCTGTAAGTGACCATTTATCTAGTGATACAAGACGGCCCAATTCCCAATCGGCCATCATCTGCATGGTGTCCCAGGGAGCCTTCCAGCCACCAGACCTGCTGCCATCTTGGGTTCCAAGATTCCTGCCGGTTTCCACCTTTGTGAATCCTGCAGAACTGAGAAGTGTGTAGCTCTCTCGGGTTAGCAGCGTGCTCATGGGTGGCAGGAGAGTTCAGTTCAGTTAAAATCAGTTCAGTTGTTCAGTCGTGTGCAACTGTTTGTGACCCTGTGGATTGCAGCATGCCAGGCCTTCCTGTCCATCACCAACACCTGGAATTTACTCAAACTCATCTCCATTATGTCAGTTATGCCATCCAACCATCTCATCCTCTGTCGTCCCCTTCTCCTCCTGCCTTCAATCTTTCCCAGCATCAGAGTCTTTTCAGATGAGTCAGTTCTTCATATCAGGGGGCCAAAGTATTGGAGTTTCAGCTTCAATACTGTCGGCTTAGTGTTTGAACCAGATCACCTCTGTTCACAATACAGGCATCACTAGAGATATCATGAGCAATCCAGCCCAGGAATCATGAACGCTGTAGGACACCATTTCTCCCCCCTTGGGATCCCCAAGCATCTTCAGACCAACAACATCTTGATTCTTTAAGATTCTGAGGATATTTTAGGCTCCCAGTCACACTTCTGGGGTGGAACCCAGGCTCGTCCTATTAGTCTGCCAGCATGAGGAGACATTTTGGTCTGAGTCCATCTTGATTTCTCAGACACTGGGACTCTTCTAGAGGTGAGGATGCCCCTGCACCTGTGCCATGGGAGGCAGTTCAGGACACCATCTACCTAGATATGCTGCCTCAGTGGCCCATTTTCCAAATATACTTCTGAAAACCTAGGGATTCATTGGCCAAAACCAAATCTGTGTTGTGGAATACCTGGCTCTACTGTGAACCACATTTTCCAGGATGCCTTTGCCCATGGTCCCGTTTAGGCACCTAACACCACCCATGTTAATATCATGAAGGCCCTTCTGGATCTAAATTTTGAATCAAAGTTTGTTGGTGTGACAGGCACCTGGGCGATTTCCAGCTGCTAGTTTTCCAAAAGGCTGTTTAAACCAGAGCATTTTCACTCGTAATACAGGCTTCACACTGGGCACGTGAGTTGAGAAACCAGAGCCCTTTCAGCCATCACACTTCCCCGCATGTGTGCACTCATGGATTTTTTGATCACCGATCGTACTCCTTTGCTGTGCTTCCCAGGTTCCTCCTGACCTGGATTTATCCTGCTTGCCTGGGAACTAAAAGTTCTTTGTCTGGTAATGTGATACAGATAATAGAAACCTTATGGATACTGGACAGCCATGGGAAATTATTGTCCTTATAGTCCTCAGCTGTCCCATTTGAAATGCTACCTAGATCCTTTTTAGTCAAGAGTCTTTGAAAAAGTTAGTATACACAGCACATTGGGATTACCATCCAGCCTAGACTCTAGAATTCCAGGTGTCCTAAGATCTACCAGTTGGCCTGGAGAACTGTGTACCTTCTGACCATCACTGTTGTGTACGATGTGGACCCTACAGCACGTGGACATTCCATCCATCTTGATCCTCAGGTCTCTAAGGGCTCGGACAGAATGTGCTGTCCAGGATGCTGAACTCCAGATCACATCTGGACTCAAACTAGATGCCAGGTCATGAGGGGCACAGGGCTGGGGAGGGACTTTTGAACACCGTGTGCCCAAACACTTCTGCACTGCGGGCCACTTTGGCAAACAGGACTACCACTTTGGTTGAACCAGGGTCCTTTACCCAAAACTATTGCTGTGCAATATGCCCTCGTTGGTACTAAATGCCAGTTCCCTGGACCCCTTTTGGCAGCATTCTACCATTGTATTGGACTCAGGAAGGCCCTTTTACCCTGAAGTGTTTCAGGGAGATCTTTCCGCCCACAGTTGATGCTGTGGAGTCAGAGATACTGATTGTAAGTCAGCTGCACTGCTCAGAATTCCTTTTGTTTCAGTCACTTGAGCTATTTCAGCCACCACCTGTACCAACTCCTCCCCATCCAAGTACCTGCCACTACAATTCCATTGCTTCTTATGGCCCAAAGTCATAAAGAAAGCATATACCCTTGAGATCATCTCCCTTCTCATAGGCTGCAGAACCAAGTGATTTTGTCCAACTAGCACTCCAGGAGTTCTTCCAGAGACATGCGGTGCAGGGCACTGGCACTCTGAACCAATTCCGGACACCTTCTCTCCTGGCACTGTTACCCTAATCATCCTTTAAAATACACTGTTAGCCCGGTACTGGGTTCCAGGAGAGCCCTTATGGGAAACGGCCTGCTCTATTGCTGAGGAACAGGAGGCTTTATTGACAACCACTTATTGAGAACATGATTGCCAGGGACTCCTTTTAACAATGAACTGCTACTCGGCACCCGCTCCTGGAAATCTTTACCGGCCACCAGACTTTCTGTCTGTCAGTAAGCGAAACAGAATTCCCACTGGCCCCACATCTGTATTATTGCTAGCAAGTATTAAGATTCTTTAGTAACAAGAATGCTCGCTTGTTGTAGAAAAGAAAGCACATGGTCATGGCACTAGCCACAGGCTGGGGACGGGTTGGCCTCAGTCACTCTAAGCAAACTGATGAAGCATGATCCCTCTGGGCCACTGTCGAGCAGTCCCTATGGTTCACCACACTTACATTCCGGCCAGCAACCTCCCTTGCCATAGGGTTCCACGGATTCTTCATACCCTCAATGGAAGCACAGTTCCTCCTACCAGCATTAAGCAGGGGGCGGCCTTTATGCCTTGAGCCCAGCAATCCATCGCTCCTTTTCACAACACAGTACCATACTTTTGTACATATTTGACACAGAAATGATGCTTTGGTGGGGTACTTCCGGACACCATTCCCCCTGACTTTATTGTCCGGGTGACCCTCTTGGCAACTAGACTGTCAGTACACTGGGTTCCTACGAACTAAATTATAAATCCTTGCTGTTAAAGTTAGGGCCTTACTGGAAATCATTCTAACAGCTTGTTGGTACCTGGGGGCCCTTTTGCCCCAGTTCTCCCATCCT
Organism: Okapia johnstoni; assembly: GCA_024291935.2. Classification (NCBI taxonomy): domain Eukaryota; kingdom Metazoa; phylum Chordata; class Mammalia; order Artiodactyla; family Giraffidae; genus Okapia; species Okapia johnstoni. Next base: position 22,141,250 of record CM044305.1, on the reverse strand, counting down.
ATTAGCCTCGTGAGGGTCATTCCAGCTTCAAACGTTTTTGTGAGGTATTTCCTTTCCGCAGCCTATACGGGAAGCGCTGGTTGTCAGTCCAGTCTGACCAACCGCCTACTGCTGAAACGGGAACATATTTGATTCACGTATAGATATCTGATGGAGATATAATGTATCTATGAGCTTAGGAATTTTGAGCCCAATCAGCCACCATACTTCTCCGAGACCCTTTCAAATGATAAATTTGAGCCTTGTAGGCCACCTTCCTTCACCTCGAGCTCCAGTGCCCAGCAGACTCACCGACCACCAACAATACCCCGGCTCTAACGTTCCGGGGTGTTCTCTGGCTTCCTGCCAATCACGTGCCCAGGGACCAAACCTTATTAAGTTACCAACCTGCCATGTCATGCAGAAATTAGATGCTTCAGGTCAGGAGTTAGCCAATTGCTCCTCCAGTCCTCCGCCAGCTTGTCTGCCTGGAATTTTGAACCTGTTTAGTCACAGGCTTGCTCCCTAGTGTCTCTGGAGAGGTTCCGATCACCAGCCCACCCAGCACCTAAGGTTCCTACACTCCTTATGGCCCTGAGTCTCACTGTTATTTCGTGGCAGTCTACCCTTGTGACCACCACCCTCCCGATAGGGCCAGGACTCAGAGCCCTTAGTGCATCTCATGCATTTTGATCGGGAGGAACCTACAGGGTGTTCCACCGCAATGACGCCACCCTGGCCACTGGCACTCAGGACTTTTGGACACATTCGGCTCTGATGATGGTGACCTGCGGGTCCTTTCTGAGACAACAATATCTTTGCGTAGGGTTCCAGGAGAGCCTGTATGTATACTAGCGCACAGTTTTCCTTGCAACAGTGTTCTTTTTTGGCAACCAGCCATTCCGACCCATGCAGGGAGGAGGGGCCCTTCTGAATCACTGCACCTCCGAGTAACTGGTGTACCTGGCGATTTTCTTTTGCAGACTTCTTGGCAGCTGGGGTTCCGGGATACCCTCCGGCCCCCAGTGTGAATTTATTCTGAGGAATCCACGGTGCTTGGAAAACCAGCCTGCCCGACTGCACTGAAAACAGAGTATGTCTCCCTCAGGGCACCAATATTCTCCAGGTGGAACTGTGAGCCTGTCAGGCCTTCAATTAGCTAGCAGTCTTGAGATTAAATGAGTGCTCACTGCCACAGTCGGCTGTCTAGTGTATGGCCCACGAATTTTTCCTGCCACTAAATATCCCTCTCTCCAAGATTCCTGCAGGTGGCGCTACGGGTAAAGAACACACTTGCTAATGCGGGAGGCCTAAGAGAAATCGGTTCAATCCCTCTAAGCATGATCCTCTGGAGAAGGAAATGGCAACCCACTCCAGTATCCAAGACTGGAAAATCTCAGGGACTGAGGATTCTGACAGGCTACAGTCCATGAGGTCGCAAAGAGACGGACAGGACTGAATCCACTTAGCATGTATGCAAGATTCCAGCAATCATTCAGGTCCACAAAGCATACTCAGGCAGGAAATCTGGACTCCTCTTATTAAGTCATCCAAATAATCCCTTTAGGTCTGTGTCCATCTAGATTTTCTCAGGCCCTGGGACTCTTCTGGATTCTTGACTCCTAGCACATTGGAGTCCCAGTGGGCATTTCCAGATACCATCTGCCATGGAAGTGCTGCCCTGGGTTCCTGATTTATCCAGATTGCCAGTGAACTGTCATGGCATGGGCTGTACACAAATCCTGTGTTATGGCATATATAGCCTAATTGAAAACCACCCTTCCCATTCCCTGGTGGTCTTGGTCGAAATTAGGAACCTTACTCCACATCCCATTGGGGAATTGTCCTGGAGGTCTTACTGCTCAGAGGTCACTAACATGCTAGAGACTAATGGGATTTCTTCTGATTAGTTTACTGGTGTCTTTTAAAACTAGAGGTATTTTGCTCACAGTATCAGACTTGAGCATATGTACCCTGAGCCCTCACAACTAAAGAATCTCAGCCCTTTCACACACAGAACTTACTAACAGCATGGGTGAACCAATGAAATATCAAGTCAACAATGTGTTTCCTCCTTAGGGTCTGGTATTCCTTAGTGTCCATAATTGTTTTGCTTCCCTGTCGATCTAAAATGATTATGTCACTAGACTGACATTGTGATACAGAGATCATGGCCTTTGCAGTCACTAGCCAGGCCTGGCCTTGGGGATGGTCCTCAACTATCCACTTGAAACAGAACCTAGAACCTTTTCAAACATGGAATTCCATACTCGTTGTGTCTCTGGGCACCTTCCTAGCAACATCTGGTCCCTGCATCTAAAGTTCCACCTGTCCCCATCCATCAGCTGGAGAATCAGATACACTTCACATCATCACCTTCTTAGGGGCCGTGAAACTCACAGCCTGAACTCTAGGTCCCTAAGGCTCTTCTGCCCACCTTTGGTCCAGGGCCCTCTCACCGAGGGAGCACTTCCAGACATGTTATGCCCTGGTGCTTGTTCCTTGTGGGTTCTTTCTGAAGTCAAGTACTTGAGCACTGAGCTTCAGGAGAACACACCCAAGCACTGTCCTACCCCAGATATAAGGCACACACTGCCCTAAGGGTAATCATGCAACCAGAGATCTGGGGCAGTTCAGTTCAGTCGCTCAGTCATGTCTGACTCTTTGCGACCCCATGAATCGTAGCACACCAGGCTTCCCTGTCCATGACCAACTCTTGGAGTCCACCCAAACCCATGTCCATTGAGTCGGTGATGCCATCCAACCATCTCATCCTCTGTCGTCCCCTTCTCCTCCTGCCCCCAACCCTACCCAGCATCAGGGTCTTTTCCAGTGAGTCAACTCTTCGCATGAGATGGCCAAAGTATTGGAGTTTCAGCTTCAACATCAGTCCTTCCAATGAACACCCAGGACTGATCTCCTTTAGGATGGACTGGTTGGATCTCCTTGCAGTCCAAGGGACTCTCAAGAGTCTTCTCCAACACCACAGTTCAAAAGCATCAATTCTTTGGTGCTCAGCTTTCTTCACAGTCCAACTCTCACATCCATACACGACTACTGGAAAAACCATAGCCTTGACTAGATGGACCTTTGTTGACAAAGTAATATCTCTGCTTTTTAATATGCTATCTAGGTTGGTCATATCTTTCCTTCCAAGGAGTAAGCATCTTTTAATTTTATGGCTGCAATCACCATCTGCAGTGACTTTGGAGCCCCCCAAAATAAAGTCTGCCACTGTTTCCACTGTTTCCCCATCTATTTCCCATGAAGTGATGGGGACCGGATGCCATGATCTTAGTTTTCTGAATGTTGAGCTTTAAGCCAACTTTTTCACTCTCCTCTTTCACTTTCATCAAGAGGCTCTTTAGTTCTTCACTTTCTGCCATAAGGGTGGTGTAAGGTTTTTTTTTTTTCTCTGTAAGCATTATATACACTCATTTTCATAAATTATATATCCACTCTTTTTGAGAATAGGGCTGTTACGTTTATAGTTTGTCTAAACCCTTTTTGATATGAGTATTTTATGTTGCATTCCACAAAACCAAATTTCCTGGTTAAATGCATTATTTTTATAATGAACTCTCATCAGATCATTCATTTTGAAACTCGGCAGTAATAAGTTAACCACAGCCATTGTGTCTTTTGTCAACCATAGATTGTTTTTTTTTTTTTTTGTTACTCTGATGCTTCCCTGAAAGCACTTGCCACAAGCTACAGGCCAGAATGCTTATCGTATACAAAGGATTGTCTCAGAGAGCCAGGAAAAGGCCTATGCCAGCTGGGTATTCTTAGGCACAGGCTTCTAATGGCATCACTTAACTCTGAGGCCATACCAGTGGCCAGGATCAGGATTTCCAGAATCCTAGTAGACAACCAGATGGGTTCATGAAACTGGTAACCTGATATCAAGTGGAACAAGAATTAATTACAGAGGACTGAATGAAGTGATGAATGATGATTATAGGTTTTGTTAGGAATATTGCTGCCACTTTAGTGTTCTGTTTACTGCATGTAAGCTCTCTCTAACTCATAACAATTTAGCAGACTATACTTTTGTAAACAGAAATGAAACATTTATCTTTCTCTTCCTGAGTGATCCCTCTGCAATTCAGAAACTCGTATTGAGTATTCTCATTATCATAGCAATATTGGTTATATGCATAGAGTCTATCCTCCTTGTTAATAGAACGTAATTGCAAACATTGGTTATGCAACCAAGGCTTTTTCTGGAATGTCATATTTGAGAATGAGGTTCATTTAATAAGATACGACTAGAAACTTTAAAGGAAAGGAACAAAGGTTGACTTTATGGCGCAAATGCTTACAAAACGCTCTTAAGAAAATTGGCCTGATATGTTATATACAGGCTTCCAGCTTTATAAATGAGTAGGGAAAATCACTTGCTGACAGGCAAGGAGTCTTGGGGTATTTTGTTGATCTCAGGAAAAGAGGGATGCACCCAAATCTACAGGTAATGAAGGTAAAATGTGATGGCAAATTCTTGGCTTGGCTTCCTATCCTCAAGAGGCTTTTACATTCCAGTCTGAGATTCCTTGTGAAAACTTGCAGCAAACTAAAAAAGGCTTATGTACAAAATCATTATTTCTGTTTCTATGTAAATAATCAGGCCAGCTCTAATGAGATCAGCTTATTTTGTGATCCAGAATATATTTCTTTGATATTATGGTTGCTCAAAGGGGGAGGGGTGACAGTAGAAAAAAATATGTTTCTGAAAAGGTACTCAACGTCACTCATCATTAGGGAGAGGCAAATCAAAAGCACAGGGAGACATCACCTCACACCTATTAGAATGGGTATCATCAAAAAGATAAGAGATAAATGCTCGAGGTTTGGAGAAAGTGAACCCTTATTCACTGTTTGTATGATCGTAAATTGGTACAGCCACTATGGCAAGTATGGACGTTCCTCAAAAAATTAAAAATAGAACTACCAATGATCCAACAGTTCTACTGCTGGGTATATATCTGAAGGAAAGCAAATCATTATGTTGAAGACATGTCTGTACCTCCATGTTCACTGTGGCATTATTTACATAGCCAAGACATGGAAACATCCTAAGTGTCCATCAACAGACAAATGGATTAAGGAAGTGTGGTATATACATACAACAGAATTGTATTCAGCCACAAAAAAGAAGGAAATTCTGCCATTTGTAACAACAACATGGACAGTCTTTGTGGGCGCTATGCTAAGTGAAGTAAGTCTGACAGAGAAAGAGAAATACTATATGATCTCACTTATATGTGGAATATTAAAAAAAAACTTCACAGAAAAATAGGTCAGATTTATGGTTACCAGAGGGCAGGAGGAGAAGGGGGTGGCAGAGGATGAGATGCTTAGACAGCATCACTGACTCAATGGACATGAGTTTGTGCAAACTCTGGGAGCTAGTGAAGGACAGGGAAGCCTGGCATGCTGCAATTCATGGGGCTGCAAAGAGTCAGACACAACTTACCGACTGAACAACAATAATGGTTACCAGAGTTGGGGGTTGGGGCTGAGTAAATTGGATCAAGGTGGTTGAAAAGTACAAACTTATAGTTATAAGATATGGAAATGTAATGTACAACATAATGACTATAGTTAATACTGATGTATGGTATATTTTAAAGTTGCTAAGAGAGTAGATCATAACAGCTCTAATCACAAAAACATGTTTGTTCTATCTATGAGATGATGGAAAACTAAATTCACTGTGATAATCATTTGACAGTATATGTAAGTCAAGTCGTTATGCTGTATACCTTAAAACTATACAGTGCTGTATGTCAATTATATCTCAATAAAACTGAGAGAAAAAAACAAATAAGATGAAAACAATTTTTTGATTATGTTTTAATAAAAAAAAAAGTATAACACATCTGTCTGGGTTATCAGTTTCTGGTCCTGTCAGTTGTCTTTGAGCTATTTCTTACCTCTTTGTAAATTGCAAGTAACTGATGGATATGCAAATTCCATCTTGTCTGATAGAGATTTAATTGACTTTCTCTCCCACTGTGGAAGAACCATTTTTGGCATTTACCTGTAAACTGGAATGAATTCTGTTATGCTGTCCAAACTGTCAACCTGCACCAAATTTTTCAATCTTTCAGTTTCTTTCAATACTTGGCTATATCTTTCCAAACTAACACTCCCAGGTTTTCTCTCGCCTACCTTGGCATCAACAAGAACTAAAACCTAACTATCAGATCCTTATACTGACTCTAGGTGCTTCGTAGCTGGCCTTTTCTCCAGGATCTGAAAGAGCAACGTTTAGTTAAAGTCAGACCAACTTGATATATACCTTGAAGGACTCATTACTGTAGCAGACTATGCGAGCGTGCTAAGTCACTTCAGTCCTCTTCAACTCTGTGCGACCCTATGGACCGTAGCCTGTCAGGCTCCTCTGTCCATGCGCTTCTCCAGGCAAGAATACTGGAGTGGGTTGCCATGCCCTCCTCCAGGCAATCTTCCCGACCCAGGGATCAAATCTGCATCTCTTACCTCTCCTCATTGGCAGGCAGGTTCTTTACCACTAGTGCCACCTGGAAAGCCTGTGGCAGACTATGCATGGCCTGATTTCTTCCTAGACAAGTGTGTGGGTCACTAAGAAATTCTGGTGAAATGCTAAGGCATCAAGTTGCAGGCCCTCCTGCTTACAGATTTTAGCATTTTCCTTCCTCCTTCCACAGCCACCTATCGCTTGGTCTCTGCTGCATAAAAAGGCTTTGCTTGCCCAACCCTTCCTTAAGTTGTTTCTGGCTTGGGCTCTAAACATCTCCCAGTGCAGCTGTCCCTCTACCCCTATTGCAATGTGCTGTGCTGTGCGCAGTCGCTTCAGTCCGGTGGGACTCTTTGCGACCCTATGGACTGTAGCCCCCCAGGCTCCTCTGTCCACGGGATTCTCTAGGCAAGAATATTGGAAGGAGTTGCTATTTCCTTCTCCAGGGGATCTTCCCCACCCAGGGATGGAACTCCCGGCTCCTGCATTGCAGGCAGATTCTTTACCTCTGAGCCACTGGGGAAGCCCTATTGCAATAGCCAGTCAATAAAGCCTTTCCTTACTAATTTTCAGGTGTGCATTTTCTTTTTTTCCCCTGTATAAGACGTTCCAGTCATCACCCATCCTGGGTCCAGGGAAAACAAGCGCCCTTCGAGTCAACGCATCCGCCCCCGCCCCGCCCCATACCCCCGCACCCCGCCCTGTACCACGTCAGACGCTAGCTAGGGCTCTTCCGGCTATCAGGAACTGGCCTGCCTACATTCAGAGGAACCTGAGGCTTTTCATTTTGGCCATTATCCTTCCCACGTGTTTGCACTCAGGGTTCCTGCCAGTCACCAACCTGCCCCTAGGGTCCTACCAGCTCCCATCTTTGCCGCACACTGATGCACTGGCGTCCGTTCCAGTTGCTGGCTCCCCCTGAGCTTAGGACCCAGTTGCCCTTTCAGAGACTTACAGCCCATGCAGTGAGGATCCTGGTGGGCCCTTCAGGCCACTACCAAGCCCGCACGCTGTGGCACCCAGGCCCTTCCAGCCATTTACCTGCTTGAGTGCTGATGCCCCTTCCAGGGGACCTCGAACTATTGATCCAGCGGTCCTTCTCACCATTTCCAGTCTCTGAGCTGGTGCTCCCAGGGGCTCTTCCAATCACACCTGTCCCCACCCACTAGGGTTCCGGGGGGCCCTGCAGACATTAACCTGAGGGTGCTCTGTCAACTGGGGACCCGCGCTGGTCTCCTCACTTGATGGGGACCCAGCCAGGCCCAGAGGCAGCAACGGGCCTGTCCCTGCAACCTGACTGCAGTGGTAGCTGCGGCCTAGACCCTGGCAGCTCCACACCCTGACAGGGGCCTGCCCTTTGCCTCCTGCAGTGGGTCAGAGCAGCTGGAGGATGCCAGAAGGGCCAAAGGTGCAAGAAGCCGCCTCCCTCGAGGTGAGCTTGGCCTTCTTGGACACGCGCACGTTCTGGGACCCGCTTCAGCCACTGTCCCCAGTGAAGGAGATGCTGTCGCGTGCCAAGCTCAACGGAGCGGTGCCTCGCTGGCCAGGCAGGTGAGTGGCGCCCCAGACAAGGCCAAAGGATAGGTCGGCGGCCAGCAGGTGGCTGGGAGGCCTGCTGCCAGCTCTGGAGAGTGGCTGAGGGGAAAGATAGAACAAAGTACTGCCTTGGGCTAGCAGGCAGAGCCCAACATTTTGAAAGGTGTACTGGCTGGTGATAAAAGGCTTAATTCATATAGTGTAAAAAGATTTCTCTCAGTTTTTCTCTCAACGTTTTAGGACAGCAGTCCTCGACCTCCAGGATATAATGCCTGATGATCTGAGGTGGAGCTGATGTAATAATACTAGCAATAAAATGCATAATAAATGTAATGCACGTGAATCATCGCAAAACCCATCCCCCTACCCTGGTCTGTGGAAAAATTATCTTTCAGGAAACCAGTCCCTGGTGCCAAAAAGGTTGGGGATTGCTGTTTTAAGAGACACATTAAAATCCTTTTTCTGCTACCTCTAGGCTTCGAGACCTAACATGCTGACATTGGATAAAAAATAGAAATCACAGATCTTTTTAAGTAAACTTTTTGTTAAATTTTTTTTGTTTTTTACAAAACAAATGTCTTCTGGCATGACTTTCAGAAGTGGAATCTTTAGTCCACCACTAGAAGAGACACCAGGAGCCACACAGGACTGCATTTGTTTGGTGGGTTAGAGGAGGTGGAACAAAAGGCATTGATAGAAAGAAAGGAAAGTGTTCATATTTAGAGGATATTTTTGTGTTATAACCATCGCTCATGTATTTGATTCCCCTTCTGTATACATGGTTGATAAGGTTATGTCCTATTTTGAAATATCTACTCTTTCTTCATGTTCCAACTTTTCTGAGATGCACAAACTATGTTAAAAGTACAGGTAGGGAACTTCCCTGGTGGCCCAGTGCTTAAAGAATCCATCTTCCAATGCAGAGAACACGGGTTCGGCTCCTGGTCGGGGAACTAAGATCCCACATGCCATGGGGCAGCTAAACCTGCGTGCCTCAACAAAAAGATCCCTGCATGACGCATCTAAGACCCAAAAAACAAATACAGTTTTTTAAAAAATGAATTATATAAAAAAGAGGAGTAAAAGAACATATTTTATTACTATCTTATTAAAATTCATATGAAATCTTATCTTTTGGTTATGAAATGGCTAAACCTCCTCTTTGAGCTGCATTTTCTTTTGCTCTGTTTATAGTCCATAATGGACAAATAGATCCCAATTTGCAACATCTAGTATCCAAATGTTTAAGAATGTACAAATTCTTAGTTGTATGACTAAAATTAGCCCATTTGTATACCTTGTGTTGAAACTCATAGGAAAGCTTGTCCTCTGTAAAATACTTTTGGAATTGAATCTGAGTTTGTTCAGCTGCCTCTGAGCAGTATACTTGTCTATACTTGTCCACTGTATTAGCAATATCGAGGAGGAGGTGAGGAAGACATGTTGAGAGACAGGATGATCACAATGAGAAGTCACCTTGGACCATGATCATTTTGTTAAGTGTGCATTTTTGTTTAATGTTACTGTGTATAAAGTAGACAAATAAGTTTTTATTTTAGATAGCTAAATTTTCTAGGTATTTAGAAATGTCCAATGTATTTAAAGTAGTGATAGTAGGGACTTCACTGGTGGTTCAGTGGTTAAGGCTTCACCTTCTAATGCAGAGGTGTGGGTTCGATCCCTGTTTGGGGAGCTAAGATCTCACATGCCTCAAAGCCAAAAATCCAAAGCATAAAAACAGAGGGAATATTGTTACAAATTCAATAAAGACTTTAAAAATGGTCCACACTAAAAAAAAAAGATCTTAAAGTAGTGGTCATAAAATAAGACTTTTGAATAGCTGTGAAAATATTGATAGGAAATATTCTTTGGCAATGTAGTTGCTAAAGCACTTCTGTGTGCAGTGTACTATCAGATTTTGAGCACTGGGTTGAAGGACAGGGGAAGAGAGAATCGCAAAGGTGAAATCTTCATCCTTACTTTGTGTATATAGTTAAATATGTTATGCCCTTTTTTGAAATATTTAGTCTTTCTACATGTCCTGAGATGTACAAAGTATGTTAAAAGTAGAAATAGCAAAGTGACACACTTTGTTAATATATGTGGGGGATTTTTTGGTTAAAATTCATGTGAAATCTTATGTTAGGGGAAGGGAATGACTGAGCCTTCTCTTTGAGCAGTACCCATTGTACTTAGGTACTGGCTCAGGGAAAGACAGAGAAGACTCTTGTATGTGTGCCTACTTTTGGTCATACTATATGAATACCCTGTAAAACAACTCAATAGAAACACCTTTTACATATTATTTTAATAGTATAGACCTGATAATTCTCTTATAAGCATTAAACGCATTGTACTCCTTCACTTTGTGTCTCATTTTAAATTGAACATTAAGGGAACGTGCTATTTTAATTGTCCCTCTGCCAATATTTGTTAATCTATTAATAGAAGTTTGTCATTTTTGTCATTTAAGCAATATTTGACCATCAGAGTTGGTGTATTATATTCTTGATTGTCCAAATAGTCATGGCCTTTGGGTTTTGAATTAGTAAATATTTTTATGTGTGAAAAAGAATGATGCATACTATACAGTCTCAATCTCAAAACGGTGTCATTGTGTAAATGTGCACACATACTCACACACACAACTAGAAGTTTAAGTCAGACTGTAAACTCCTTGTGATTATGGATGTTTTTTTTATGTGCTTTGCTTGTTGGGTTCTATAATATACATATTAACTTTTAAAAGTTGAGGGTGAGGGGTGTTACTTTTTTAAAAAATCCAGTAGATACTGCTGTTTTAACTTCTTAAGTCTAAAGTTCTTGAGTAGAACTAGTAGTCCTTCTTAACATTTTTCACCAACTTAATGGTCTTATTTCTCTGACTAAATGCCTGTGGGACCCTGTGGTTTAGTCATTTCACTAGGATATGCATTATTGATAGCATCAACACTTCTTACAAATTGTCTTGGAACACAGTGAACACTTTCAGGTTGAATAGCTCGTCTTCTTTCATTATAGAAAAGCTCCCTTGCATCATATTCTTAAGACATTTATTTTCTGTACCATGTATTTTTTTTTTTTGTTCAGGCTACCCATTATCCTCTCTTTACTATCTCTGTGACTTTTACTAATTCTTACTTTTAAGTCATTGACTCACTTCTTGGCAACTTTTTTTGTGCTTTTCACTACTTTGATATGCATTTTAAATTTCTGTCTTTTCTCCTCTCTTTAATTCCTTAACTTTGGAAGTATTCTTTTTACCCCATTCCATTTTTACATCATCTTATAACTCATAGTCTCATTTTCATAGAGGTAGTTTTCTTTTTAATTTCCTTGAAACTATGAAGGATGTTTTAAACTTTTCCTTTTATGTTATTTTCTTTTTTTTTTCTTTTTTAAAAGAATACTTCTTAGGTGAGCTCCACTCCTCTGTCTTTTTCCTGATTTCTTCTGCTTCTTTCTCCCTTATCTCCTTCTTTCTCCCTTCCGCCTCTTTCCAGAGAATCCTCCACTTCTTTCTCTTCCTGCTACTGCTTCTTTATCCTCCTCTCCCTTATAATTTTACATAGTTTGCAGTTTTATTTCCCCTAGTCATCTATGAATCCTCATATGGATAATATTTCTTTGAGGAATACATGTATACAATTATTTTTAAATGTTAGTTTGGGGAATTCTCTCTGGACCTGTTCCTGGCATCAAAATGGTGTAATAGGATTCACGTTGGTATTCTTCACTATCTACAGGGGTACTGGATGAATTTTCCTCTTAGATCATGAACTAAGGGGCTGAAAACAAATGGATAGCAAAAATGTTATGACTTGGTTAAACTTCTCGTGCAGGCTTAGAAAATCATTTCACACATATTATCTTTTTCATTGCATGAGGCTCTGTGAGAAGAATTTCTGCTTAAGTTCTATGAGGAGGCATCTTCATGCCAAAAATATGCTTTTTACATTTGGAAATATTAGTAATTTTTTCCTTTTTGTCTACTCATTTATTCACTCCTCTATGTCTTCCTTTCTAAAACTGGAGCCTTAGAATTTCATTGCCAGTATAATCCAAATTGTTAAATTACATTCTCTAAGCTTGGAACCTAAGTTTTAAACCCCTTCCATAGTGTTAGAGCTGATATAATGTCTTTTCAGTCTCCTTATTTTTTTTTACAAGAAAAAGGTTGTTTTGCGCTTTCATGTACATGATTTCCTCCGGTTATGTATTTGTCAGCAAATGTTACTGTATGCATTGTATTAAGAGCTACATTTATAGAATGCCTACAATATGTCGGGCATAGATCTTTGCATAATTCTGTTTTAGGAGACAGATAACTTTTCAATTTTTCAGATGAAGAAAAGGCTCAGAGAGATTAAGAAATTATACTACTTGTAGACATACTACCTGAGATTTTACCTCATTTGTTTGTTTAAAGCTGGTAGGGTGTTGTGTTTTTTTTTTTAATCTATATGTTTTTTGTTTGGTTTGAGTGATTGTTTTTATGATACACTACCTGCAGCCAGAAACAAACCAAAAGTGTAATGTTTGCTTGAGTTCAGAGTTATGGTCAAAAGGCCATGTGTAATGTCATCAGTAATATTGGTTCTCTATGCTTTGTTCTCATAAGCTTGCTAACACATTTGGATTATATTTGTTTATTATGTATGCTCTCTTTAGTACCACTTAGTACTAAATAATAGTGTTTTAAATTTTGTAAAATTAATATTTTAAAGTTAAATTAAGTTAGGTCTCTTTAGATTTATGATGAAGAAACTGTTTCCTTGCCCTGTTAGAATTATGAAATGCTGGCCACCATTTATGAGTAAAATAAATAAAATCTTGACAAATCTCTCATTAGTTTATCTATTAAGATAGCTCTGGTTTGATGGGTGAGAACAATAATATGCCTAAAAAGCATTCTTGCAGAAGGTATAGATCTGAAAGAAAACTGTAATCAACAAGAGTAGCTTCCTATGATATGAAGTTCAACAAAATCATCCTTGGTTTCAGTGTTATAGGTTTGAAAATTAATAATGTAAAAGTGTATTTCAAAAACCAATGATTGACACATTAAAAATTAAGTGCCAGCTAAATCTTTTTTCTTTGTAACTTTTCCCATTACAATTTCCTGTTCTTATCACAGCACTCTCCATGTTTTCAATAGCTATGGTATTGAAAAAAAAATATTGTATCTGATAATTTAATTATAATGTTTTCCAGTGTATGTTCACTTAACTACTTTGATTTTTCTATGAATTCAGTTCAGTTCAGTCGCTAAGTCATGTCCAACTCTTTGCGACCCCATGAACTGCAGCACACCAGGCCTCCCTGTCCATCACCAACTCCCAGAGTCCACCCAAACCCATGTCCATTGAGTCGGTGATGCCATCCAACCATCTCATCCTCTGTAGTCCCCTCTCCTCCTGCCCTCAATCTTTTCCAGCATCAGGGTCTTTTCAAATGAGTCAGCTCTTTGCATCAGGTGGCCAAAGTATTGGAGTTTCAGCTTCAGCATCAGTCCTTCCAATTCAGAACTTATTTCTTTTAGGATGGACTGGTTGGATCTCCTTGCAGTCCAAGGGACTCTCAAGAGTCTTCTCCAACACCACAGTTCAAAAGCATCAATTCTTCAGCGCTCAGCTTTCCTTATAGTCCAACTCTCACATCCACACATGACCACTGGAAAAACCATAGCCTTGACTAGACGGACTTTTGTTGACAAAGTAATGTCTCTGCTTTTCAATATGCTGTCTAGGTTGGTCATAACTTTCCTTCCAAGGAGTAAGCGTCTTTTAATTTCATGGCTGCAATCACCATCTGCAGTGATTTTGGATCCCAGAAAAATAAAGTCAGCCACTGTTTCCCCTTCTATTTCCCATGAAGTGATGGGTCCGGATGCCATGATCTTAGTTTTCTGAATGTTGAGCTTTAAGCCAACTTTTTCACTCTCCTCTTTCACTTTCATCAAGAGGCTCGTTAGCTCTTCTTCACTTTCTGCCATAAGGGTGGTGTCATCTGCATATCTGAGGTTATTGATATTTCTCCCAGAAATCTTGACTCCAGCTTGTGTTTCTTCCAGCCCAGCGTTTCTCGTGATGTTCTCTGCATATAAGTTAAATAAGCAGGGTGACAATATACAGCCTTGACATACTCCTTTTCCTATTTGGAACCAGTCTGTTGTTCCATGTCCAGTTCTAACCGTTGCTTCCTGACCTGCATACAGGTTTCTCAAGAGGCAGGTCGGGTGGTCTGGTATTCCCATCTCTATGAATGGTATTCCCATTTTCTATGAATAATGCATTCATAATATAAATAATGTGAAAGTTGGACGTTAAATGGAACTGTTTTAATCTTATTTTTGTCTGAGGCCACAGGATATTAAGTAGCAACAACCTCCTAGTCCCAAATTAGGAGACCATATCTGCAGGGTTTGTAAAAGAGTGAGCAAACAAATACCAGTTTGCTCACCAACTTCAGTGTGTAAAAACAAGGAGCGGTTACAGAAACAGGGGTATTAGAGAGAAAATTTCAAGGCAAATTTGTAAGGTATTTTTTTCTTCCCCCTAGTGGTAGAACAGAAGCTCTGAAGCTCAGATTTTCAGTGTGGAGTTAGATGGTGGTGGCGAAGCAGGTTGTAATGTGGACCAAATCAGGAAAAGTTCTCCTTCTTGTCTTCCTCCCAAGAAATCCTCATAGATTTTTGCAGATTTTCTCTTTCCCATTATTCATGGAACTGGAATTTGAGCCATTTTGTACTGTCTTAAAGAAAAGAATAACATCTAAAAATGGGGAGAAGTCCATAGAAGCAGATACATATGTTAAATTTAAGGAACTGGAGATTAAACACTGAATTCCTTAATTGGCAGCCAGAAGGGACAAAGCGTTCAAAATAAAAGATTCATCATTATCTTTCTCACCAAGACGCTGGTGGATCCTAAGAACCCCAAACAGCCCAGTTATACTTGACTAAGTATTGACAGCTGGCCATTTCTTACCCTCTAGTTTGTTTTGACCAAACTGTAGTTAGGCTTCTCTCCTTCCTATTGTCCCCTGAGCACTGCTTGCTCCAAAACCTTAGAAAGTACTAAAAAAAAAAATGGAAACTGCCCCCCTCCATCCCACCCTTATCAGTTTCTCCTGGGAATCAGATGACCTCAGGGAGACCCTCTTGTCCAGTGTCCCCTTAAAAGATTAAGTTTGTCTCTGCTCACCCCTCCTTTACACTTTGGAAGAAAAACTTGCTGTGTTAGAATTTGAAATCCATATTTCTAAGATTGGAGAGTTCTCACAACTGCAATTGTCTTTCTTTCTAATTAAACTCTCTCTGTATCTAAGTTAGGATTTGTTTATATTTGACATCATATACTTGAAATATTCATGTTGGAGGTAACAGAAACCCAAGCCAAAAAATACGTGAAACAAAAGGTAATTTATTGCTACTAAGAATTTCAGAGGTGCTTTTGACCTCAAATAGAGGGAAATATTCAAAAGATCAAATGATATCATGAAATGTGCTTTCTCCATATTTGGAATCTACATTCCTCTTTGTTTACTTCTTAGGAAAGCTCTGCCAGTATAGAGACAGAAATGGCCATCAGCACCTTCTCAGAAGGATCCTGAAATAAAGACCTACCCCCAAAGTAGAGCAATAACAAGAAAACTTTTATTGGCTATGTGGGGGGAAAAAAATAATTTTTCCTCTACCTTTCCAGGTTCTTGGATGAGTACCCCGCCCCCCATATAATAAAAAAGACAGAGTAACAGGAGAAAAACAAAAGTTTAATATCACATATTTAATTGGGCTTCCCTGGTGGCTCAGTGGTAAAGAATCCGCCTGCCAATGCAGGAGGTGTGGGTTCCATCCCTGGGTCAGGAAGATCCCCTAGAGAAGGAAATAGCAACCCACTCCAGTATTTTCGCCTGAGAAATCTCATGGACACAGGAGCCTGGTGTGCTACAGTCCATGGGGTCACAAAAGATTCGGACACAACTTAGCGACCAAACAACAACGTACCTCCTTAATCCATGGTAGATACCCAGGAAAACTGAGTAACTCCCCAAAATGGCCCAAGCTACTACCTCAAATAACATCTCCAGCTCAAGACAAAAGAAAATATTGGGTTGAGGGGAGGCCGGTTATAGCAGCACAATAAATAAGGATAAGGTTGTTATGCAGATTTAAGTCTTTGTCTTATCCATTGATAAGTTTCTAGACATTTAGAGTCATCCTTTTTTTCGTGGTACAGAGAGGGAGATACCCTTACAAGGGGGGATTTCCCTTATAAATGTAAATACAAAAGGATAACTTCTATTTGGTTTTCAGGGCTTCTCTGATGTCTGCTGTTTTTTTAAAAAATAATCAGCCTACTACTACTACTACTACAATATGGTAAAGTAATTAGCCCCCAACTAAAATAAATAAATTTATTTAAAAAAATAAATTAAAAAAAATTAAAAAAATAAAAAATAATCAGCCTTAAATAATCGTTATGCCAAAGAGTTGTATTTTGAGGTGACCAAATTCTGCTCCCCATCAGCTACTAGTAGGAGAATTGGTCTGTCTTTTGGGTGTCTGGACCCAGTTTCCAACGTGTAGAGCTGTAGGGAGGTTCCTCACACCAAAAACAAGTAAGTATTTAGACACCAGATGGGTGTCCTATAATTCAACTCAATTCTGACACTATCTACTTAGAGATAACATCAGATCCCACAGTTTAATGTTTCCCTCTAAAAGTCTACAACACTGCTGTCCCCGCCCCCTGCCACACACACATTTCAGAGGCCACTTGCAAGCTGATTATTACCTGTGCTTTTGACTGACTGGCTATAAATTAGAGGTTCCCATGACCCCTGTCCTTGGGTTCAATTAATAAAGCTAGAGGGGCTTACAGAACTCAGAGAAACATTTTACTTACAAGAGTACCAGTTTTGTTTTGTTTTGTTTTTAATAAAAGAATACAATTCGGGAACAGCCAGATGGAAGAGATGGCTAGGGCAAGGTATGGGGAAAGGGCGTGGAGATTCCATGCTCTCTCCCGGTGTGCCCCTCTCCCCAAATCTCTTAAGTGTTCACCAACCTAGAAGCTCTCTAAATTTCCATCCATCTTTTTGAATTTTTATGGAGACTTCATTGCATAGGCATGATTGATTAAGTCATTGGCTGTTGGCAATTAACTCAATCTCCAGCCTGAGTTCCAGCCTTCTAATCACAGTGTTGGTTCCCCTGGCAACCAGCCCCATTCTTAGGATACCTAAGGGCTTTCCGAATGTCACCTCATTAAGGTAACACAAGACACCTTTATTATTCTTATCACAGGAAGTGTCAAAGGTTTTAGGAGCTGTGAGTCAGGAATTGTGAAGGAAGACCAAACATATATGAAAACCATGAATGAATGACCAAATATATATTTCTTATAAATCACAGTATCTATCTGAAATGAGATTGTTGTGCCTTCTGGCAGTTAGCTGAGCTTTTATGTTACAGGCACTCAGGCGGTTAAGGAGAAAGGAATACTAAAACAAAAATGTGATAGATGAGGCAAAGCAAGTGGATAGTTGTCAGTTTTCCGAAGTAGATGTTCTATGGATAAGCAGTTCTGGGAAAGTACGAACTCCAGTTCAAATTTAGCAAGGAAAATGGACAGTTTAAGAAAACTCAGTTTCTTGTTTAGCGGGAAGGCCAATTGCTTTAGGCTAGGGCCTTGCAACTCTTGATGAAGAGGTAGCAAAAACATCTTAACCCTTTATAACCTCTAGGCCTAAATGGTTTCATTAAAACAGTATGCCTCTTTCAAGGTAGCATCCGCAAAATTCTGTGGATGTTGGCTGTTGTTGGCCCACTTTGAGTCAAGTGTTCATCTCTGAAACATTTGCTGTGGACTGAGAGATAGAGAAATTCTGCTTGACCAGACCTAGGTCTCGTGCCCATCGTTAGGGAGAGGGACTGAGTTAGCTTCACCTTATTTCATCGAGGCAGCAATGAGTGGTGGCTTGAAGTGAGATCTTAATTCCCTGTCCAGGAATTGAACCTGGGCAGCCTGGATGAGAACCAGGAATCCTAGCCACCAGACCAGCAAGGGCTAGAGGCTAGAAGGTATTTTTCCCTGGATCTTTGCCCCCAGTGAAAAATGCATTTATCATGGAGGCAGAAACTGTAAATGCAGGTATAAAGTTTATTATTAGAGGCAAAGCACAACAATAAATGGGAGAGCACTTAGAGAAACTGTTTAGTTGAGATAGAAGCAAGGCAGAGATGCACACCCAGAGAGAAAGGGTGTGGGCGTCCCCTCTAGTGAGGAGGAGCGCAGGAAAGAGGTGGTTAAGTCATTTACATAGATCAGTTCTTCCGGATCTTTGTCTTCCTTCAGGCCAATTATCTGGTTTCTTTTTCTACACCTGACCTAGACCTACCCTAGGACCCTCCCTCGGATGCGTACACACCCCTCAGCCAAGATGGATCTCGAAGTGAAGGCTTTTGGGAGGAGTGAGACTCATTATGGCCTGGCATTATCCCTTGAATTTTGACCCACAAGGAGCCTTTCTGCATATAGTGTCTTTCTTGTCTCAAAAAGAGGGGGAGAAGAGATCTCTTATTGTTTACTCAAACGGGGTTTTGCCCCTCTTTGTCCTTGCCATGACTATTACCCTAAGGTGTTTACAAGAGACAGACATTGGCTCTTTACCCTGTTTCTGTTGTTACTTCTATTTCAGAGGGCAAAGGGGAGACTGATTGTAAATGCCTTCACTGGAGCCCACCTATCTCTTGTCTCAGAAAATGCTAACAGTTTTAAGTATCCAGTATTACTTCTTCATGCCCCATGTAAATGAAATGTAAAGAGTAGGCCAGTTGTAAATGTCTAACCTGGAGCCCATTTATGCTAACTCAATCTGAACCGCACAGTCTGAGAATAAGGGAGGGGTGGTTCTCTTCTGGGGCTTCCCTGGTGGCTCAGATGGTAAAGAATCTGCCCACAATGTGGGAGACCTGGGTTCGATCCCTGGGTCTGAAAGATCCCCTGGAGAAGGGGATGGCAACCCACTCCAGTATTCTTGCCTGGAGAATTCCATGGACAGAGGAGCCTGGTGGGTTACAGTCCATGGGATCGCAAAGGTTCTCTATTAGTAACCTAAATGTTGACTGAGAAAGAATGAAGCATCCCTCACAGCTGTAATCCGGTAGGGATCTCTTGCTGAATGTGAGCAAAAAAATCACATAATCCAGCGTCACCTGAAGTCAGCCATGATGACAGTGGACTGTTCCCATGATAAGAGTGCAGCAAAATCATGGTCACACCATAACAATTTCTGTGCTCAGACAAAAACAAGAGCACTGTGAAAACCATAAAACCATCCGAACTTGCCCCCTCCCAGCTAACAAGATGGATGCTGCATCTCTACCAATTACAGTCCTACTTTATTTCTCACACGTGCTGTGTAAAAATTATTACGATATCCAGTCACAAATTTGCCTCTGATTTCTAACAGCACCCAATCCAGATCAGATCTCTTACTTGAAAATTTGCCAAAAGCACCACAAGCTGAAATCCTAAAATAAGCTTCTCTTAATAGCCTCTTATTGACATTTTGCCATGATGTGCAAGCTTCTTTGCTGCAGCAAGTAATAAACCCTGATATCTTTCCTGGTGGTCTTTGGCTGGTAAGCATCAACACCACTAAACTCCTGCTTAGGAAATCTTGGCTCATTTTCTGTGACTACTGCTTTTGTGCATGGAAAAAAATTAGAGAAGCATATAGTATATATTTATGCTGAACAAGAATGAGAAGCGCTTGGGTGACAAAACACAGATGGCTTCATATTCATGACAGCATGAAGATGCTACTGATATTCAGCTTCAGTTGGTATTTTCTTCAACATCTAATGGTATAGTTTTTAAAGCAGAGACAGGGACTTTGGTGATGAGCTATTGCTTGAGGTTACATCAGAATAAGATAGAGAAAGTATTAGTAAGCAAAATTGTTTCTCAAAGGTTTTGGAAATTCATTTTTTAAAAAGACAGTTATTGATTTGCATTTTCAAAGGCTGTGCTAGAAAAATAAATAGGTAGTTTTCCTTTACAGCATTAACATTTATTTTACCAACTCATTTTCCCTTTGTTAGAAGGCAGCTCTACCTAGAGGCATCCTCTGCGATCCTGCTGTTTCTCAGATATTCAAGGCATTCCACAGGCTGTACAGCACTTGTACCCATGATAATTCATTTCTCCTTCCCCTTCCTGCCCCACTTCCTTCAGGGTTCTTTGTTAGGGAGAGATGCAAATTTGAGCAAAAAGGTTAATGATTGTTAATAGCTAAATGTGTTTCCTTTTCAGAGGTAAAATACTATTGTAGAAGACAACTCTTGGCCTCTGTTGCAGATGGTCTGAGTTTTAATTCCCATACATTTGTCTACAGGCTTTGCTGAGCAAGTCATTTATACTGTCTGAACTACAATTCATTTATCTGAAAAAGTAATGTTCATTCATTTTAGCACTTCCTGAGGGCCTTTGATGTTTCCAAGCCCAAAGATAACCTCTGGGTTCACAACTATGCCCCTGAATTTGAGAATCTCACAACTCTTTTGTTCATATCACACAAAATTGTTATGAAACTCTAATTAGACTATTTATATGAAAGCGTTTGGACAATTACATGTTATCATTAGGATGGTAACATGTGAAACACTTCCTCCATTGCATTCAACCATAGAGAAAGGTAAGAGTGGGCATTTCAGGGAAAGAAACTGGTTAAAGATAGAAAAGTCTTTTGTCAGAGATAACTTTTTAACTTTTAAATTAATTCCAAAGAAATTACTGCAAACCTGAAGGACTGCTATCTCCATAGTTATATTCATTAACAGATAAACCAAAAAGCTATTCTTTCCTTCATGTTCAAATGAAGTATCTTATTTTCTTCCAGCCTGCAACATCAATATGCTGTAGAGAGGGACAAACAAAATAAAACATTACCTTGTATTAGTTTTCTATGCTGTATAACAAATTATCACCAATTTCAGTTGAGTTTGGTTCAGTTGCTCAGTTGTGTCCGACTCTTTGTGACCTCATGAACCTCAGCATGCCAGGCCTCCCTGTCCATCACCAACTCCCGGAGTCCACCCAAACTCATGTCCATCGAGTTGGTGATGCCATCCAGCCATATTATCCTCTGTCGTCCCCTTCTCCTCCTGCCCTCAATCCTTCCCAGCATCGGGGTCTTTTCCAATGAGTCAACTCTTCACATGAGGTGGCCAAAGTATTGGAATTTCAGCTTCAACATCAGTCCTTCCAGTGAACACCCAGGACTGATCTCCTTTAGGATGGAGTGGTTGGATCTCCTTGCAGTCCAAGGGACTCTCAAAAGTCTTCTCCAACACCACAGTTCAAAAGCATCAATTCTTTGGCGCTCAGCCTTCTTCACAGCCCAACTCTCACATCCATACATGACCACTAGAAAAACCATAGCCTTGACTAGACAGACCTTTGTTGGCAAAGTAATGTCTCTGCTTTTTAATATGCTCTCTAGGTTGGTCATAACTTTCTTTCCAAGGAGTTACTGTCTTTTAATTTCATGGCTGCAATCACAGTTTGAAATAACATATGCTTCAGTTCAGTTCAGCTCAGTCGTGTCCAATTCTTTGCGACCCCATGGACTGCAGCACACCAGGCCTTCTTGTCCATCACCAACTCCCAGAGTTTACTCAAACTGGTATCCATCGAATCGGTGATGCTATCCAACCATCTCATCCTGGCTTTGGCATAGTCCAATAAAGCAGAAGTAGAATGCTTTTTCTGGAAACTCTCGCATTTTTCAATGATCCGATGAGATGTTGGCAATTTGATCTCTTGTGTTCCTCTGCCTTTCTCTAATCCGATGTTCTGTACGTCTGGAAGTTCACGGTATCATGTACTGTTGATGCCTGTGAGCTTGGAGAATGTTTGGAGCATGTACTTTGCTTAGCATGTGAAGGTGAAGTGCAATTGTGGCGGTTAGTTTTGAGCATTCTTTGGGCATTGCCTTTCTTTGGGATTGGAATGAAAAACTGACCTTTTCTAGGTCCTGGGCCCAACACTGCCTGTAGTGTTCCAAAATTTGCTGGCATATTATGTATCTCACAATTTCAGTTGGTCAGAGGAGTCCACGGTACTGGTTTAGCTGGGTAATCTTTAAGGTGGACTCAGTGGTAAAAAACCTGCCTGCCAATGCAGAAGATGCCAGGAGACATGGGTTTGATCCCTGGGTCGAGTAGATCCCCTGGAGAAGGAAATGGCAACCCACTGCAGTATTCTGGCCTGGAAAGTACCATAGACAGAGAAGCCTGGCAGGCTCCCATCCATGGGGTCACAAAGAGCCAGACATGACTGAGCAACTGAATACTGCTCAAGGTCTCACAACACTTCAGTCATGGGCCGTGTTCTAATTTAGAGGCCTGACTGGGGAAGAATCTGCTTCCAAACTTATTGAAGTTGTTGCCAGAATTAATTTCTCTGCACCTGTGTCATTGAGGGTCCTGGCTTTCTGCTGGCTATCAGCTGTGGAAGCTGCCCTTAGGTCCCAGAGGCTAATAACTACATTTCTGTGACTTGTGGGTTTCTCCATCATGGCCATTTAATTCATCAAGCCACTCTGGGTCCAGTCCATTTTTAAAGAGCATTCACCTGATTAAATCAGACCCACCCTGGCTAATTTCCCTTTTGATTAATTCTGTATGGATTGATTTGAGATCATAATTACATCTGCAACATCCCTTTATCTTTGCCATAATCTGTAGCTAGAAGCAAGTCACAGGTCTTGTCCCCATGTATTTTACAGGACATGAAATACAAGGATGTAGGAATCATGGAGGCTACCACAGTGTTTTAAAAGAATTAAAGAGAAAGTCTTTTTCAAAAAATATAAATTTGATTTTTTAAAAATCAGATCCACTTTCCTTAACTTCTCTCTCACAGTTGTTTCTGTTTTGTAAGCTGCTTTAGGAAATAGGTCTGTATCCCCTCAGGGGAGATAAGTACATAGAGGTAATGTGTGGAAAGAGTATGACGTCTATATTGGTGATACTATCCATGATACTACTTAACAATTAACTATGTTCCATGAATTTTTTCTAAGTATTGTACATGAATTGCTTGCTTTAATTCTCACAACGACCCTATGAGGTAGGTACTATTATTATATAAAGTAAAAAATGTGATTATTTGGAAGATCTACATAGGAATGCCTAGTAATCTGTTGCCTTTAGTGTTTTTTGTGGTCTGTATGTAGTTGCTCAATCCAGATTTGTTGAACTCATAGCCTAAAATAATTATGGTTAGCATTTAGAGTCAACAGTGCTTAAGTAGATGTTAAACCAGAGGTTCTTGGCAAGTTGTGAACAGCATCCTGGTTGTTAGTTGCTCTGGGTTTCTACACTCAACCTTACTTTTTTATTTATTGAGAACTTGAAGTAATCCCTTTAACTTCCTAGATCTCCAAAATCTTTCCTTTAAGATAAGGATTTGAAACTACATCACCTGTAAGAGTCTATCTGTACTTAAGTAAAACGCATTCAAAATGCATGAGCAATTTTAACCACAGGGTCCACCTGATAACCAAAACACATTTTTTTAAGTACTTAACCACATATTCTTATGGTAGAAATAATGCTAGGTGAAAGAAGTTCATATGAAAAAAGTCGGCAAGCATTTTGTGACAGGATAGACAGGTTTGTTTTCCAGCCCTGAAATGTGTTAGCTGCAAGTGAGCCTCTTTGAGCAGCAGTTTCTTCTGCTGTGAAACTTGAAAGAGAACTGTTTTGGGAATCAAGATCACTTACATAAAGCAATTAGTATAATGTCTGCTGCCATGATGTTGTTCATTTTCTCTTTTTCTATGGAAAAAAAATGAAATATAAAAGAATCTGTAAAGAAGACCAAATGAATTTTATCTTCACACAGGCAATTCAAACTTTGAAAACATAAACTTCTTAAATTTTCATTTGGGTGTTTATAAATATATAACACCCCACAGTGAGGGGTGTGTGTGTGTGCGTGCTCGCATGTGTGTGTAAAACTATTGTGTGACTAAAGAAGTTCCCTTGTTAGCTGAATGAATCTTATAAGTTGGGAGACTTGAATATAAAATGTCTCCCTTGGTGGTTATAAAGGAAAGTCATGTGTACATTTCTGAATGTTCCATTACATACACTTTAATTGCAGTGGTATTTTAATTGCACCGTGATTGCAGTTTTATAAGTGAGACTTATAAAAATAGTCTATGCTATACTATATTGAATGAAGCATTTCAGCATTTAAGAAGATGATATAAATAAGAGTTGTAAAGTACATTAGCTCCTTTTATAAGGTGATTGCTCTTTAATTCTACCTTCACTGCCCATAGGCTGAAAACAGTTGGAAAATGAACATTATAATTGACTAGCATGGGAGATTTTAACACCTACTTGCAGTGTTGAGGGAAATCAGTTTCTGTACATGTTCTGAACTAAGCTAAAATCTCTATCTAGAGCATTCCTATTAAGTGGCCATCTTATCAGCCTCGCCTTTATATGTTTCATTCTAATTTCTTTGTGGGATACCCTTGCTCATATAATAAAAAATAAACATGGATATGTTATGCTTTTAGGATCAAGTATGGCCTCTTTGATCATTCCTTTGTGGATGTTCCAGGTATTAAGAAAACACATGGTTGAAAAATTATATTTTTAAAAGTCCTATGCCCACAATATCTGCTTCTGTACTTTAATACTATTTTATTATTACTTTCAATTTCCATTATTATCCAACCATATTCAGAGAAATTGATATCACTGTGAAAAACATGCTGATTAAGACAGATTTTTAAAAAGAAATTAAAAAGGCTAAAGATCATAGCAGCTGTTTTTCATCTAAGTTCCTTCTACCCCAGTTCAGTTCAGTTCATTCAGTCGCTCAGTCGTGTCCGACTCTTTGCGACCCCATGAATTGCAGCACTCCAGGCCTCTCTGTCCATCACCAACTCCCGGAGTTTACCCAAACCCATGTCCATCGAGTCAGTGATGCCATCCAGCCATCTCATCCTCTGTCATCCCTTTCTCCTCCCGCCCCCAATCCTACCCAGCATTAGGGTCTTTTCCCAATGAGTCAACTCTTTCGCATGAGGTGGCCAAAGTATTGGAGTTTCAGCTTCAACATCAGTCCTTCCAATGAAACACCCAGGATTTATCCCTCCTTTCGAATGGATTGATTGAATCTCCTTGCAGTCCAAGGGACTCTCAAGAGTTCTTCTCCAACACCACAGTTCAAAAGCATCAATTCTTTGGCGCTCAGCTTTTTTTCTTCACCGTCCAACTCTCACATCCATACATGACCACTGGAAAAACCATAGCCTTGACTAGACGGACTTTTGTTGGCAAAAGTAATGTCTCTGCTTTTTAAATGTGCTATCTAGGTTGGCCATAACCTTCCTTCCAAGAGTAAGCATCTTTTAATTTCATGGCTGCAATCACCATCAGCAGTGATTTTGGAGCCCCCAAAAATAAAGTCTGACACTGTTTCCCCTGTTTCCCCATCTATTTCCCATGAAGTGATGGGACCAGATGCCCATGATCTTAGTTTTCTGAACGTTGAACTTTAAGCCAACTTTTTCACTTCTCCTCTTTCACTTTCATCAAGAGGCTCTTTAGTTCTTCTTCACTTTCTGCCACAAGGGTGGTGTCATCTGCATATCTGAGGTTATTGATATTTCTCCTGGCAATCTTGATTCCAGCTTGTGTTTCTTCCAGCCCAGCGTTTCTAACGATCCACTTTTCAAATAAGTGATTGATATTTATGAGGCTGTAGCCATCAGAATCTATTGGAATTGAACCAGCTTTACTGAAAGATAATACAATAAATAGTTGTTAGAACCACTTTGCTTCTGAATGAACAGACTCAAGTAATTCTGTCTCAAATGTCCTTCTTGGCATATGTGGGGTTGACCCTTGAACAATGCAGGTGTGAACTGCCCAGTTCTGCTTATTGGTAGATTATTTTCAAGAGTAAGTATTACCACATAATCTATGATTGGTGTGTCTGCTACTGCGGGACCAGCTATGAAGAACCACAGTTATTCAAGGATCAATGGTATTAGAAATAGTTTTGCTCCTAATTAAAAGTACTCTTTTTGCATGTTTATAATTTCCTTCTGTCCAGAACTGAAAATAGGCAAAATCTAGAACCAACAAATGTGATTCTATCAGTTTCGTAACCTATGAAGTAGGGAGGTTGGGAACTAATTGGTTTTCAAGGCTTTTTTTGAGTCATGTTCTATGGTTTTAGTTTTTTAGGCTCCCATGTTTCTTGAGCAGATAATTTAAAAAATTTTGGTATCTTTTATTCCTTTTTTACTTCATAGTCTAAGAGCTTGCTTGGTTATTTAATGAGGTTAGGAGTGCATATGTAAAATAGAGTCACATTCTTCCTAGAAAACAATTGAGGACAAACAACATGGGGAAAAAAAAAAACTCCAACCTGGTGAAAGACACCACAAAAAACACCCAAATCTCCAGTGAGTTAGAGGAAAATTTCGACCAAATCAAAATAACAGCCCCAAAGAAATTACATACCTTTCAGTTCTAGGGCATCTCTCACATAGCTGTTCATAAGTTGGTAGCCTACTAAACTGGCCTTCCCTCCATTGAACCATGGCGTTAGTCTTTTACCATAGACAAACTAGAGAAGTGTGGCAGAATTCACATGATACCAAGAAGTTCAGGGGAAAGTGATGATGAAAGAATTAGACAAGACATATCATCACTGAAGGAAGCAGATTTTAGTTAGGGCTGAGCTTAGATGACTAACATATAGTTGCTGATCTGGTTAATTGAAGAGTAATGGGAGCTGCTGCTGCTGCTAAGTCGCTTCAGTCGTGTCCGACTCTCCGACCCCATAGACAGAAGCCCACCAGGCACCCCCATCCCTGGGATTCTCCAGGCAAGAACACTGGAGTGGGTTGCCATTTCCTTTTCCAATGCATGAAAGTGAAAAGTGAAAGTGAAGTTGCTCAGTCGTGTCCGACTCTTAGCGACCCCATGGACTACAGCCTACCAGGCTCCTCCATCCATGGGAGGGAGCTTAATCACTATATAAAAGATTATCAAAGTGCTGGATTCGCTGAGAGTCAGGCCTTCTACCAATTGCTAGGTGGAAAATACTCTCAGCATTGTATGTCAGGGAGGAGTTTTAATTCTGTTGATCTAAATCTAAGATACTTCTTAATTCATCCCTTGGGTCTTTCTACCACATGACATTTAATGAAAACTTGGCTGTAGAAGATATGTTTGATTGACACTCAATATCGTTTAAACACATTTTAGTTTGTACTTCTGCACAGTCTGGAAAGCTGAAAACTATTTTCTAGCACCCTTGTAGCTAGGGACCTGAAACCTATGTAGATTCTGTAAGTTAGATGCATTCATACGAATTTTGAACTGAAAAAGTAGTGTTTCTCTTTTTCTCTGCTGTCAAGCAAGGTCATGTTCCTCCCACTCCCACAGCATTCAGTGTTAGTTCCTAGCAACCAGGATGTCAGGAGACAGAAACTGGGGTATCTATTTTGAGCTGATGTGAATGTATAAAGAATGATATGACTTTAAAGCTAAAAACTGGAGCCACTTAATGACGACTGGATTGAAGCTATGATGGCGTGGTTTTGAAGTCAACAGTTTCAATGACATCTTTCTGATTAACTCAGTCTTGATATTAGAGGAGGTAGCAACTCCACTGGTGGGTCTGTTCGGTGGTGCTCATCATAGCATAATGCCTGTTATCCTATTCCCTAAAATGTTCCAGCTTATTTTACATTTATTTTTAAAATAACTAGAGACATTTATGTCCTATGTAGATTCTGTATAACTGAAATCTATTTGAAACTTTGACCCAAAAAGTATTTACATATTCAAAGATGAATTTTAAGTATGATATAATCAGTATAGGACCTATGTGAAAGTAATACAAATAAACAAGAGAGTAGTCAAAGCATTAAAAAAGACAAAGACAATTTTAGAAAAAAGTTATATATCATAACACATCTTAAAAACTTTCTACATTAAATCAAGGAAATTAATGAAAATATGCTCTCTCTTGAGAGATGTGTTATAGGATTTCAAAGAAAGGAAATGAGAGTAAAAGAGAAACATAAACTGGCAAAATGAAGAGAATAAAAAGAAGAAAAGTCACTAAAAGAAAGTCAAATTTGTATAAGAAAAAATAGAAAGACTTGAAAGAGTGAGATATCCCTGAACATCTTTAACTGACATCTATCAGTTCATGTCCATTCAAGTTAATATAAATTTGAATGACCCTAATAAATATATATCAAAATCTATACCCTAAAATCAGAGAACATATCTTCATTTAAAATGCCCACATAACAATTTTACAAAATCAATTGTATATTTGGTTACACAGTCATTAAGAATTGCTAATAATTGTCTAAATATTAAGAATAAGCATACCATAGTGTCTTTTCATAATGTAATAAAAATTCAAATTAATAATAATAAAAGCCACACTATGAATTAGGAAATAAACACACACATGCATAACTTTTAAACACTTGTAAATGTATAAATAAGGAAATAAAAATTGCATCATGAATAAGCAAATTCTATATATCAGTACCAATAGGATATGGCTAATACAATGTTCAGTGCTTCTAATAACTTAAAATATTTTAAATCTTAAAAAGTGTGGCAGATATTGTTAGTTTCCTAACCAACAGCTTCCTATCCCCTAATTACTTGCTGGCAGAAATTGCTTTCAACACTTTAGGCTTAAAATAGCAAATGCTTTGTTGGACATAGTTGAATTTGCATGTGGAGCTGGGAACTGTTCTAGCTACCTATAAAACATGAGTAGTGATAACTCTCATATGGTAAGAATGGTAGAATAGAAAGATAGAAAATACAGAGCAGCCCTTAGAAATATCATTGATCTGCTAAACCAGCTGTGGAAACACCCTGCCTGCAGACTTCTTGTTATGTAAGATAAGAAATGTCCTTATTGTTTAAACCACATTTAGGAAGATACTTTCTTTCAACAGAAAGTGATACTACAAGAGTAAAAATAAATGAATAAACACTCAATTTAAAAGTTAGAAATAGAGTAATAAATATAAGGGAAGGAAATGGAGAGAGCAGAAAAAGAGTACCATAAAGCACTCCTTAGTACTTGCTGCTGCTGCTAAGTCGCTTCAGTCGTGTCCGACTCTGTGCGACCCTATGGACTGCAGCCTGCCAGGCTCCTCGGTCCATGGGATTTTCCAGGCAAGAGTACTGGAGTGGGTTGCCATTTCCTTCTCCAATGCACTTAGTAAGCCTTAAAATAAATAGATAGAAAAAACAAACTGAAAATTGATTATTTGAGGGAGAATGGTGTGACCAATAATTTAATAAAAATAAAGAAAGCACAAATACATACATTTCAGAATGGAAATTGGGAGAATAGCCATTGAGAAAAAATAAAGAGAATAGTGTTTTCCTCAAAGCAGAAAGCATGGATTAATTGCATATTTTAGGATGATGTTAATTATAATAACCTTTATCTCAGAAACAGACAATTTAAACATTTCAATTCCATTGAGTAAATTAAGAATACTTTGAAAGAATCCCCTCAAAAAAGGCACCAAGCCTTACTAGTTTCACGAAAAAATTGCTGGCAAAACTTCAGGGAATATAAACCCAATGACTTTTTAAAAAATAAAATGTATTTACTTTTTAATTGAAGGATAATTACTTTACAGAAGTTTGTTTTTTTGTCAAACATCAACATGAATGAGCCATAGGTGTATATATATATATATATATATATATATATATATATATATATTATATATATATATATGTCCCCTCTCTTTTTTAAAAAAAAATTTATTTATTTTTTTAATTGAAGGATAACTGCTTTCCAGAATTTTGTTGTTTTCTGTCAAACCTCAACATGAATCAGTCATAAATATACATATGTCCCCTTTCTCTTGAACCTCCCTCCCCATCACCCTCCCCATCCCACCCCTCTAGGTTGATACAGAGCCTCTGTTTGAGTTCCCAGAGACATACAGCAAATTCCCATTGGCTATCTATTTCACATATGATAATGTAAGTTTCCATGTTATTCTCACCATACATCTCACCCTCACCTCCCCTCTCCCCATGTCCATAAGTCTGTTCTGTCTGCTTCTCCATTGCTACCCTGCAAATAAATTCTTTGGTACCATCTGTCAGGGAAGCCCTAACCATCTTTCTAGATTCCATATATATGCATTAGTATACGATATTTCTCTTTCTCTTTCTGACTTACTTCATTCTGTATAATAGGCTGTAGGTTCATCCACCTCATTAGAACTGACTCAAATGTGTTTCTTTTTATGGCTGAATAATATTCCATTATGTATATGTACCACAACTTCTTCATCCGTTCATCTGTTGATGGGCATTTAGGTTGCTTCCATGTTCTAGCTATTGTAAATAGTGCTGCAGTGAACAATGGGACACATGTGTCTTTTTCAATTTTGGTTTCCTTGGGGTACATACCTAGGAGTGGGATTGCTGGGTCATATGGTGGTTTTATTCCTAGTTTTTTAAAGAATCTCCATACTGTCTTCCATATTGGCTGTATCATTTTAAATTCCCACCAACAGTGCAAGAGGGTTCCCTTTTCTCTACACCCTCTCCAGCATTTATTGTTTATAGACTTTTTAATGATGGCCATTCTGACTGGTGTGAGGTGATAACACATTGTAGTTTTTATTTGCATTTCTCTAATAATGAGCGATGTTGAGCATCTTTTCATGTGTTTGTTAGCCATCTGTATGTCTTCTTTGGAGAAATGTCTGTTTAGGTCTTTCTCCCACTTTTTGATTTGGTTGTTTGTTTTTCTGGTATTGAGTTGTATGAGCTGCTTGTATATTTTGGAAGTTAATCCTTTGTCAGTTGTTTCATTTGCTATTATTTTCTCCCATTCTGAGGGTTGTCTTTTTGCTTTGTTTATAGTTTCTTTGCTATGCAAAAGCTTTTAAGTTTAATCAGTTTCCACTTGTTTACCTTTGTTTTTATTTCCATTACTGTAGAGAGAATACAGAACAGGAACAGTTATAAATTCTTTCTACCAAACTAGAATAATTTATATACCTATTATTCTTTACTCTCACCTTATTCCACTGGTTGTTACTATTATAGCACTGTAAAATAACTAAGAAATTTACTTTCATGATATTAATTAGTAAAAGGAGAAAAATATATTCTCTTTGAGGGTATACAAATGGATTTTATACAATTCAAAACCAATCCTAACTTGGGAAAGGATAAGATACTTTTATATAATAGGCATATAGGGATATTTTAATGTAAATATAAAAAGCCAAATTTATGATTACTTGTAAAATACTACGTGTAATTTAATTTAGGAACATAAAATTTTTTTATTATCATTATTTTGTATTTTTTTATTGGAGGATAATTACTCTGTGATACATCAATGCAAATCAGTCATAATTTTATATACCTATATATACAAATATATATATATATATATCCCCTCCCTCTTGAGCTTCCCTCCTCCTGTTCCACCCCTCTAGGTTGTCATAGAGTGCCAGGGAGGGCTTCCAGTGTTATACAGCAGCTTCCTGCTAGTTATTTGTTTTACACATGTATAAAATAGTGTATATATATCAATGCTACTTTCTCAGTTTATCCTACACTCTCCTTCCCCCGCTGTGTCCACCAGACTGTTCTCTACATCTGCATCTCCATTTCTTCTCTGTAAATATGTTCATCAGTACTGTTTTTCTAGATTCCATGCTTGTACTCAGTCACTTTAGTCATATTCGACTCTTTGCAACCTATGGACTGTAGCCTGCCAGGCTCCTCTGTCCATGGGATTTCCCAGGTAAGAATATCGGTGTAGGTTGCCATGCCCTCCTCCAGGGAATCTTGGTGACCCAGGGATTGAACTCGTGTCTCCTGAGTCTCTTGCTTTGCAGGTGGATTCTTTACCACTGAGCCACTGGGAGAACCCCTAGATTCCATATATATGCATTAATATATGTTATTTGTTTTTCTCTTTCTTACTTACTTCAGTCTGTATAACAGGCTGTAGGTTCATCCACCTCACTACAACTGACCCAAATTCATTCCTTTTTATGGCTAAGTAATATTCCATTGTGTATATGTACCACAAATTCTTTATCCATTCATCTGTAGATGGACATCTAGGTTGCTTCCATGTCCTGGCTATTTTAATTTGTGCTGCGATGAACATTAGGGTACATGTGTATTTTAGAGTTGTGATTTTCTCAGGGTATATGCCCAGTAGTGGGATTGGGGAGTCACATGGTAGTTTTCTTCCTAGTTTATTAAGGAGTCTCCATACTGTTCTCCATAGTGGTTGTACCAATTTACATTCCCACCAACAGTACAAGAGGGTTTCCTTTTCTCCACATCCTCTCCATCATTTATTGTTTGTAGTTTTTTTAATGATGGCCAATCTGATTGGTGTGAGGTAATACCTCATTGTAGTTTTGATTTGCATTTCTTTAATAATGAGTGATGTTGAGCATCTTTTCATGTGTTTATTGGCCATCTGTCTGTCTTCTTTGGAGAAATGTCTGTTCAGGTCTTCTGCCCATTTTTGGACCAGGCTGTTTGTTTTTCTGATATTCAGTTGTATGAGCTGCTTATATATTTTGGAGATTAATCCTTGGTCAGTTGCTTCATTTGCAACTATTTTTATTATCATCATAATTACTTTGTATTGTTGTTGTTGTTTAGTTGCTAAGTTATGTCTGACTCTTTGTGACCCCATGGACTGCAGCACGCCAGGCTTCCCTGTCCTTCACTATCTCCTGGAGTTTGCTCAAACTCATGTACATTGAGTTGATGATACCATCCAATCATCTCATCCTCTGTTACTCCCTTTTCCTTCCCTCAATCTTTCCTAGCATCAGGGTCTTTTCCAGTGAGTCAGCTCTTCGAATCAGGTGGCCTGTTATTTTTATTGTAGTATTAGCCAATGGAATTAAGCATGCAAAAGAAATAAGAGATATATAAACTAACAAGATGTAGGAACATTTTTTATTATTCAGTAATGGGTTAATATGCATGAAGAGAAAAGAAAATCAGCCTAATGACTATTAGAGTAAAATAATTATTAAATGGTTTTAAAATTAATGAAGGCAGGAGTCTGTAAAATTTTCTCTAAAAGCCCAGGTAGTAAATATTTTTGGCCATCTGGGCCATATATTCTATTTCAGCACTCAACTTTGCTTTGCACGAAAGCACCCATAGACAATATGTGAACAAATGGATATGGGTATTTTCCAATAAAACTTTAGCTACAAAAACGGGCAGAAAGCTGGATATTGTCTGAGGGCCTTAGTTTGATGACCTCTGAATTAATGTATACCAATTAAAATCAGATTTGCATAGCATCCAGTTAGAATATATAGTGAAATAAGCAATCTTACTTATAATAAAAAATAAATCACAGAGAAATGTATGAGATTTATATGAAAAAACTTTGAAACTCAATTGAAGATTATTAGAAGCCTGAGATTGCTCTTAGTTTTGGAGACTAACTCATATAAACATATCATTTCTCTTCAAGTTAATCTAGAAATTTAATGTGACCTGTATTAAAATAATCAACATAATTATTTGCGGTCTATTTAACCTCATGTAAAGAAGAAAACAAGAATGCTAAATAAATTGTACATATTAAGCTATATTTGTATTAAAGAATAAAAGGGCAAGCAGATTCCAGAAAGAGATTTGCAATGAATGAAAATTTAGCATTAGTATTAGTGTTAGTTAGTATTAGTATTATTTAGTATTAGGTGTAGCATTTCCAATCAAATAAATAACCCTACAAAATTTTTGAGAACAACTAGATCAAAAACAAAACTTATTTTTAAAATATCTGTTTTATAATTTTACACTGAGTAAGAACTTTTTAAGGAAGCTGAAATCCTATAAGCTCTGAAACAATGGACAAAATATTAAACAGCCAAAGCAATGATGGTGATGATGATAGCTAATTGTTGCAAAGTACTTAATATGTGCTAGGCATTTTTCTAAACATTAAAGTGAATTAATGGGATTTCCCTGGTGGTCCAGTGGTTAAGATTCTGCTTCCAATGCAAGTGGTGTGGGTTTGATCCCTTGTCAAGGAATGAAGGTCCCGCATGCCTCAGGGTGTGGCAGAAAATTTTTTTAAAAAATGAATTAGCTCCTGACTCCTTCTGACGACTATATGATACTAGGCCTACTCCCATTTGGTAGATAGGAATATGGAACAGAGAGATCAGCTAGTAAATAGTAAAGGGATTAAAGTTTCTTTAAGGCAAAACAGAACATGCAAAGTACCCAAATATAAATAAAACCTGCAAAAAACATTGGATACATAGCAAAGAGTTTATTTCATTGATATGTGATGAATTCTTTCATGTTTATAATAAGAAACAATATAATAGAAAATGGGCAAATGTAATAATGTTCAATTTACAGGATATATAAATACACTGTATACTAAAAGACACTGGAAAAGATTCAAATCCTAAATAAAAGAATGAAGAATAAAAATTTGAGGCAGTTTTTTGTTTATTTGACACTGATCTGAAAGTTTGTAATTCATTGTAGTAATTCTGTTGGAAAAAAAAAGAAAGTGAAAGAAGGAAACAATCTTTTGGAGTACAATATGCCAATATCAATTTTTTAATATCATCTTTTTGATCTAGTCATTTCATTTATGTATTCTACACATATATTTACAAACATGATTGAAGCATAAAATATGTAAAATTTTGTCATTTCAGGTTACTAATTAGTAACAAAATCCTTGAGTAAACCTAAAGATCTTATAGCCATAGTCTTGTTTAAAAAAATGTTATAGTATTATAAATTGAAACAAATGAGATTCCTGTCCTTGTATGCTGATATTGAAACATGTAAAAGCTATTCTAAGAAAATGTAAAACAAACTATACACACACGCACATATAAAGAGTGTGTAGGCGTGTGTACTCAGTCGTGTCCAACTCTTTGTGATCCCATGGACTGTAGCCCGCCAGGCTCCTCTGTCCATGGCATTTCCTAGGCAGGAATACTGGAGTGGGTTGTAATTTCCTTCTGGAAGAGTATGTATAGTGCTCATTTAAATGAAATATTTTAAAAGGATGGATATATGCTTGGGATATTTCATGATGATTCTCAAGAAAATAATAGTTCCCTGTGAGGAAAAGGACTATAAGTTTATATAGGCAGCTTCACGTATTTAGGGGTTTTTATCATTACTATTTCCAAATAATAATAACTTTAAAAGATATTAAAATAAAGGTTGCTTTTGTGAATTTATACAGTGAAAAAAATCCTTTTTGAAGCAAAGGAATGGTTCTAAAATATAGGTAGATATTCTTTAATACATTTCATGATTTGTTTCCTAAAGAGGTAAATCCATGGAAAATTGAAACTTTTCTTAGTAAGCAACAGTTCTGAATACGCTTTACAGATTCTTTTTCTGAAGGGTTAGACTTCAATACACATATACAATTTTTCATTCACTGAAAATTTGATAAACATAGGAATATTTTCTACTTATGACAGCATCTTAAACCACTGAGCTTTTAATGAATCTGAGAATAATTATTGGCTGCAAAGGACTTTGTTATTATTTTTTTAAATAAATTGGAAGCCATAAGATTGCCACGGTCCACTCTTCCTTCTTCTCTCACTATGTTCCTTTTCTTGCCACCAGTTAAAAATGAAACACCATTTGCATGTTTAACAAGCACAAGATAAACACAAAAGATTTTTGTTTAAATGCAGGGTTGAGTAATACCACTTTGTGTTGAACTTAGATTTAATAATAATAATAATAATTCTAGCTGTTTACTGTTTAATAACATTTCTAGCAATTACCACAGTTGGAGTAGATCTATAAACTATAAGTTTTGCCTGAGGTAATGTGTAAAATAATTTAATAGCAAGAACTTTAGTTTGATTATGTACAGAAGTTTATGGGAGTATTTTTTCTGTTCTTTTTGGTTTGAGTGATGGCTTAATTTAAAAATGATAAGTTTTAGAGAAAATGTTAACAATGAATAGAGAAAGTGATGCCTTATGGTCTCTAAAATAAATGCATGAAACATATTACCATCCCCTGTTAGAATGGGTATTGAAGCAAGTCATTATTGTAAAAACCAAAAGGTAAGAGAGGGATCCGTTTAAACTGATTGTCAGTATACAGATTAGGTGAAACTTACTAAATATTAATATATTCATTTCTTTGGGATGACAGTATGCATTTAATACACTCATCCTTTTATATTAAATTCTTCTACAGAGGTGTAGAACTTAATTTTTCAAAAGAAAAAGGAAATGACCCTTACAGTGAAGAAGTTTACAGATAACATATGATCATGTTTATAAGCTAACACTTCAGCTAGTACATATTATGCAGTTTCAACCCATTGCTATAATAAAATTACTTTATGGAGGATGAAGTGTTAAGCCCTTGGTTAAAAATATTAATTCTGTGCCAAAGGATAAACTAAATTTTATCAATTAAAACAAAGAAAAGTTATTGAAAACATAAGTTATAATTTGAAACAGTCATATCTGGCTAAGCTTTATCATTAATAACTTTTGAATAAAGGACATGAGGGAACAACATTTGTAGAAAAAGAAAGAAATAGCTTGCCTTCTCTATTTGTCCTTTTCTCCCACCACTAAATATTAGATTTAATTTAAGAGAGAGTGAATATATGAAGAAGCATAGGACACCCCCATGGACAAAACTCATCAGTATTTGATAAGGTGAATGTGATTATTGGCCTCTTATCCTTAGTCTGTCTTAAACATAAGTTCTTTATAATCTGAAAGAAGCCTAACTTTTCTTGATCTCAGTTTCTTCATTTCATATGTTATTTAGAGGAGACCTCTTTTTTTTTATAATTTTATTTATTTATTTATTTTGGCTGTGCTGGGTCTTCGTTGCTGTGTGGGCTTTTCTCTAGCTGCAGGGAGCAGGGGCTACTCTCTAGTTCTAATGTACAGGCTTCTCACTGCAGTGGCTTCTCTTGTTGTGGAGCACAGGCTCTAGGGCATGCGTAGGCTTCAGTAGTTGCAGCTTCCAGGGTCTAGAAGACAGGGTCAATAGCTGTGGCATGCGGGCTTAGTTGCTCTGCAGCATGTGGGATCTTCCTGGACCAAGGATCGAACCCATGTCTCCTATATTGGCAGGTGGATTCTCCACCACTGAGCCACCAGGGAAGCCCTAGAAGAGTCCTCTTAAAATTCATTTTTAAGCCTTTTCCAGGTCTAAAATTGAATAGTGCTTCTTGTAATCCTTTGTTTGTACCTATAAAATCTACAAAGGTGTAACAGAAGAAAAAAAAAACCTATTAGAGGATCTGTTACAAAACAGAGAGAGTTGTGAATATGTCATCATGTCAGCCAAAGGATGGTATCACCTTCCGTTTTTCCTTATATCTTTCAGTGCATACAGGATCTACCTCAGCTGGACCTTCTTCTCCCTTTTCTCTCTATGATTCCCTCCACCCTGTCTTTCCTCTTCCATCAGGATCAAGGTCCTACTGAAGTGTCATAAGGCTCCCTAAGGACTAAATTTACATGCCTGATTCTTTCTAAGAAAGGAAAAATAGATTCTAACTCTATATTACTAAAGTGTTTTAGATCCTTTAAATTTTTCAAAACAGACGAATCCATCTTTCTTTGCTAATATTGACAGCTGCTCATAACATAACTGCAAAATATTATTTTATCTCTACCTTTTTGTGCTTTGATTTTTCTAAAGATACCAACCCCCTCCAGAGATTAAGGAAAAGATGAAGGATAAAGGAGGAAAACTAGAAAGAAAATTTCATGCTGCAACAGAGAATATCTTGGAGGGCTTATCATATTTCTTTGCTATACACCACTGTTTCAAAAGACCTCTTATAAGACCAACCAAATAAATCATGAAAACAAGTGTCTAACAATATGTTAGACAATATTTGCTTTAAAGAAGTTTGTACTCTAATAAGAAGGCTAGGACATGATGTAGGTAAAAATAATAAGAACTAAAAATGTGTACCAAAAATAAAGGACAAAGCACCTTGAGACTTTAAGGTCAATAAGATCACAATGGTTTCATCAACATTCTTTGACTTGTATGTCAGTTTTCCAGCTTCTCAACTGGATTTCTAAAGTTTCTCAAGGGCAAAAAAATCCTTTTGATTATCTCACCTCTCAGCACCTAGTATGTCTTCCATATAAAAGATGAGGTGAATCTTTGCCTATTGATTGAAACATGCAGCTATAGTACTGTACTTACTCTACTATGAAGGGTGAAAGTTCAGTTACTCCTTATTTATTTTGTATTGAAAGGATACCCGTGGCTCACTTAGACTCTTATTTCAAGCCACAACCACACAAATCACACTAAAATTAAAACCTCAAAATCCCCACTGAGTTAGAAAGTGCTTATATATGATCTTTGATAAATTTGAAGCACTTCCTTAAGATGTTTATTGTGCCTAGGGAAATATACTCATTAAAAGAATATTTGAAGATGTAACCTAATGAGTAAGGGCAAATATTGATGAGAAAGTAAGTTTGTATGGATTTGCCAAAATTTTAAATAAAAAATCACTTAAATCAGTTCAGCAAATGTTTATTTCACATTTACTGTATAGAATGTACTAAGCTAGATACTGTGCTAAATTAAATAAAATGTCAAAGCAATATTGTACGTACTAGTGGAAAATACTTATTAACATTTAAAATGTAACCTTACTCTATTAATGTTGCTTTGCTGCAGAATATGCTAGAGGTTTTCTCATGCCTTATTTGTGTGCTGCTGTTTTTTTTAAGTAGAATAACATATATGCTCTGTTTATTTTTCCTTGCTATTTTTCTTCTTCTTACTATTTCTAAAGTAAATACCTTCATAGAATTTTCCAGGAGAAATTTTAGATTTATAAAAAGAGAAGACACACATATGTGGTAATATTTTTTACGCACACCTCACAAATTTCAAAGCTTATTGAACTTATTTGGTTGTTGTAAAATGCACTCCTTAGCAAACCACAGAAATTTACTTCATGACTCAAATTCTCTGTTCTTTGCAGAAGCCAGCATGGGTACCCATTTCAAATTTTTGGCTCCATTTTTAAATATTTGATGTTCAAGAATGTTTCCTGCTGACCGAATAACTTTTTCACTCACAAACGTAGGAAAGAAAAAAATGAAAAAGAGAAGCTGAGGAGAAAAAATTGTTCTTAAAATACAACAGCAGGCTGAATTAAATTGAGTCAATTGCAGATTGCATTCTACATTGCAGTACAGTTTTCACCAGAGACAATAATGTGATGATTTAGTTTTTACATGAGATTCTTATTTATTGAACGTGTAAAGTAGGCAAACATGACATTTATCAGGAAATACATGTTAAAATTTTAGCCCTCTGAGTTGACAGACTGTGTCACAGTGAAACTTTGCAGGAACAATAGGGCTAGAAGAAAATTTGAAGGTTATCTTTTTAATGCAGCAGTAATTAAATGGGCAGATGTCTTAATTGTGGTGCAATTGGCCTACTTTTCCACAAGCTAAACTTATTTGCCCATCTGGACATGGCCAATGACCTACTTTTCTCAATTCTACCAATAGAGTATACTAACTCACAAAAGTGAAAAGTAATCTACATACTATGAAAGGAATAAGAGGGTAAAAAAAGAGTATGATTTTAGAAATTACCTTATTTACTTTTCCCAAAAAGGGGTGAAACATACTTTCTTAGAGGCAACATTAGAAACCAAAATTTTCTTTAAAACTGGCAGAAAGGAAGCCTAGTTTGTAAAACACACACAGCAATTTTTTATTTTGGTTTCCTTTTTTTTTAAACCAAAAAATATACTTTGAACCTTTTCCGTATTGGACCCCTTTCTTAAGAAGATGGGTTGCCTATATCTTCCTTATGTGAAATTGTTCGGTATTAGATTTTATATTGATTTTAACTATAGAGTGGATATTGTTCTTGGACAACCACGCATTCA
Source organism: Okapia johnstoni (assembly GCA_024291935.2). Lineage (NCBI taxonomy): Eukaryota > Metazoa > Chordata > Mammalia > Artiodactyla > Giraffidae > Okapia > Okapia johnstoni. Next base: position 22,101,191 of record CM044305.1, on the reverse strand, counting down.
TTCCCGAGACACAATAATTTTTCTCTTTGCCAAACAAATACCAGAATACCTGTAGGCCAAAAAACAAAAAACACAAACAAAAAAACCTTTCCCAAAAACTTTTGTGTCTGCCGGGCCCCCCCAGGAATTCCCCCGAGGACAACCCCCATTTCGAAAAAAGGAAGACACGCGAGCGGGTTTTTTCCCAAGTGTCTTTTTGACTTTATTGTTTTTAAGACAGCTTTTTTTTTTTTTTGGCACACGAAAAAAAATAATAAAGTCTGCCAAAAAGCCGATGGATCAGCATTTTGATCCATACGGAACCAGAACACTGTTTGTGTTTCTAATTATAAAAGGGGGAAAATTGTTTTCTCATCTCTGGGCCCCGAGGGGCCCGCTAACATCTTGTGACTTTTTATTTTAAAGGGTTTGATCACCCGACACTTTTTGTAAAGGGCCCGCAGGAAAGAATTCATAGTAGAAATTTCAAGGTAAAACCTTTTTTTGGAAAAATTTTCTCATGCCTTGAGCTTAAAAGAAAAGAAAGTGGGCCCCTAAATATATTCAAAAACAAGCTGAAACAATTTTAGCACAAAGGTCATTTTTTTTAGCAAAATCACCCGCTTAATTAACAATTTCTATTTTTTTGTATAAAACTAAAATTTTATTTATACAAATCTCTAAAAGTTTTAATGGAATAGAAAAACTGACCTTTACCAAGTCAAAGATGGACTGGGGAAACAGACTCCTGAGGGCACAAACAAAACCTTGTGCGCCCCAGGGCCCAGGAGAAAGGAGCAGTACCCCACAAGAGACTGAGCCAGACTTGCCTGTGAGTGTCCAGAGTCACCGTGAACGTGTTTGTTGGAGTGGCCTGCAGCGGTCAGGGACAGCTGACTGCAGCAGTCCCTGGGAGTTGTGGCATGCTGCATAAGTCCTTTTGGAGAGGAGTCCGCCATAACCCTAACCATAGTTTGTGATCTCAGGCCAAACTACAGGGGGGAGAACACAGCCCCACCCATCAGCAGAAAATTGGATTAAAGATTTACTGAGCATGGCCCTGCCCACCAGAGCAAGACCCAGTTTTACCCTACAGCCAGTCTCTCCCATCAAAGACACTTCCATAAAACTCTTCTTCATCCATTGAAGGGCCAACAGAATGAAAACCACCATCACCAGAAATGTAACCAAACTGATCACGTGGTTCACACCTTGTCTAACTCATGAACCTATGAGCCATTGCATAGGGATACCCATGATGGATGGGTTCCATGGTGAAGAGTTCTGACAAATGTGGTCCACTTGGAGAAGGGAATGTTACAATTGACTTCAGCAGGCATGGCAAGTCTACAAGCCAACAGATAACAGGGATAGCTTTTGTTTTGGCCTGAAACCAAGGATTGTAATCATATGAAACATGTTGGGGTTGGCTACTTTATTTATTTATGTTTTGGCAGCACCACATGACATGCAGGACCTCCATTCCACTAGGGATTGAACCCATGCCCCCCTGCAGTGGCAGCACAGAGTCTTAACCCGTGGACTGCCAGAAAAATCCCTGAAGTTGCCTATTTTAGAAGGCTTCCAAAAGCATTATTCTCAGCGGTTTAGTGATAGAAAGGAACAGCATCAGTTTCCAGGTTATGAGATCAGAGATCAGCTTCATCGCAGAAGAGTTACTAGAAATTTCCCCCAAGTCATGGCACCAGAGTTTCAGGCAGTTTTAGCCTCTGATAGTGATATGATCTTTTCTTAAAAATCTTTTGTGAGTGTGTCCTCAAGGTATTTCAGAGGCAGATTGGAATTTATTACATTGGGACCTGAATGTGATAGTTAAGATGAATTTTAAACAAGAAATTCTTGGAGTAACATAGGTCACTCCCAATTTCACTCTCCTTCACAAAAGCAGATAATAACTATTCATGGACAAGATACCACTGAGAAAATCCTAGAAAACATTGGAGAAGCTAAAGCTCTCCCTGAATCACAAAAACCAAGACAGAACCATTCAGAAGGATAAAAAGAGCATCTACATGCTAATTTAATGCCTCTCCTACAGGCTGGCCCAGTGACCAAACCCAGCATACTCCCCCATAATACCCATGAGGCAAGACCAGAGTTCAGTTAGTTCAGTTCAGTTGCTCAGTTGTGTCCGACTCTTTGCATCCTCATGGACTGCAGCACACCAGGCTTTCCAGTTCATCACCAACTGCTGGAGCTTGTTCAAACTCATCTCCATCGAGTTGGTGATGCCATCCAACCATTTTATTCTCTGTTGTCCCCTTCTCCTCCTGCCCTCAATATTTCCCCACATGAGGGTTCTTTAACCAAGGAGTAAATTCTTCGCCGCTCAATCAGTGTGGCCAAAGTATTGGACGCTTCAGCTTCAACCCATCAGTCCTGCCAGTGTGAATATTCAGGACTGATTTCCCTTTAGGATTGACTGGTTTGATCTCCTTGCAGTCCAAGGGACTCTCAAGAGTCTTCCCCCCCCTCTGATAACGCCACAGTTTCAAAAAGCAGTCAATTCCTCGGGTGCTCAACTTTCTTTCATGTCCAATCTTCCCTCACATCCATACATGACTATTTGAAAAACCATAGCTTTGACTAGGCGGGGACCTTTGTTGGCAAAGTAATGTCTCTGCGATTTTTAATATGCTGTCTGGGTTGGTCATAGCTGTTTCTTCCCCAGGAGCAAGCAGTCTTTTAATTTCATGGCTGCAGTCACCATTCTGTAGTGATTTTGGAGCCCCTCAAAATAGAGTCTGTCACTATTTCCATTGTTTCCCCATCTATTTGCCATGAAGTGATGAGACCAGACACCATGATCTTAGTTTTCTGAATGTTGAGACGTTTAAGCGCCAACTTTTTCACTTTCCTCTTTCACTTTCATCAAGAGGCTCTTTAGTTCTTCTTCACATTCTGCCATAAGGGTGGTGTCATCTGCTTATCTGAGGTTATTAATATTTCTCACAGCAATCTTGATTCCAGCTCGTGCTTCATCCATCCACCCGGCATTTTGCATGAATGTACTCTGCATATAAAGTTAAAATAAGCAGGGTGACACACATATACAGCCTTGACATACTCCTTTTCCTGATATGGAACCAGTCTGCTGTTCCATGTCCAGTTCTAGCTGTTGCTTCTTGACCTGCATACAGATTTCTCAAGAGACAGGTCAGATGGCCTGGTATTCCCATCTCTTAAAAAATTTCCTACAGTTTGTGGTGATCTACACAGTCAAAGGCTTTGGCATAATCAATAAAGCAGAAGTTGATGTTTTTCTGGAACTCTCTTGTTTTTCCCATGATCCAACGGATGTTGGCAATTTGATCTCTAGTTCATCTGCCTTTTCCAAATCCAGCTTGAACATCTGGAAGTTCACAGTTCAAGAACTGTTGAAGCCTGGCTTGGAGAATTTTGAGCATTACTTTGCTAGTGTGTGAGATGAGTGCAATTGTGCGGTAGTTTGAGCATTCTTGGCATTCCCTTTCTTTTGGATTGGAATGAAAACTGACCTTTTCCAGTCTTGTGGCCACTGCTGAGTTTTCCAAATTTGCTGGCATATTGAATGCAGCACTTTCACAGCATCATCTTTTAGATTTGAAATAGCTCAACTGGAATTCCATCACCTCCACTTAGCTTTGTTCGTAGTGATGCTTCCTAAGGCCCACTTGACTTCAGACTCCAGGATATCTGGCTCTAGGTGAGTGATCACACCATTGTGGTTATCTGGGTAATGAAGATTTCTTTTGTATAGTTCTTCTGTGTAATCCTGCCACCTGTTTTCTTAGTATCTTCTGCTTCTGTTAGGTCCATAGTGTTTCTGTCCTTTATTGTGCCCATTTTTGCATGAAATGTTCCCTTGGTATCTCTAATTTTCTTGAAGGGATCTCTAGTCTTCCCATTCTCTTGTTTTCCTCTATTTCTTTGCACTGATCACTGAGGAAGGCTTTCTTATCTCTCCTTGCTGTTCTTTGGAACTCTGCATTCAGATGGATATATCTTTCCTTTTCTCTTTTGCCTTTTGCTTCTTTTCTTTTCTCAGCTATTTGTAAGACCACCTCAGAGAACTGTTTTGCCTTTTTGCATTTCTTTTTCTTGGGGATGGTTTTGATCACTGCCTCCTGTACAGTGTCACTAACCTCTGTCCATAGTTCTTCAGGCACTCTGTTTATCAGATAATGCCTTGAATATATTTGTCACTTCCACTGTATAATTGTAAGGGATTTGATTTAGGTCATACCTGAATGATCTAGTGGTTTTCCCTACTTTATTCCATTTAAGTCTGAATTTGGAAACAAGCATTTCATGATCTGAGCCACAGTCAGCTCCTGGTCTTGATTTTGCTGACTGTATAGAGCTTCTCCATCCTTGTCTGCAAAGAATATAATCAATCTGATATTGGTATTTATCATCTGGTGATGCTCATATGTTGAGTCTTCTCTTGTGTTGTTGGAAGTGGGTGTTTGCTATGACCAGTGCATTCTCTTGGTAAAACTCTGTTATTCTTTGCCCTGCTTCATTTTGTACACCAAGGCCAGACTTGCCTGTTACTCAATGTATCTCTTGACTTCCTACTTTTGCATTCCAGTCCGCTATGATGAAAAGGATGTTTTTTGGTTTTGGTTTTGGTTTTTTTTGGTGTTAGTTCTAGGAGGTCCTTTAGGTTATCATCGAACCGTTCAACTTCAGCTTCTTTGGCATTAGTGGTTGGGGCATAGACTTGGATTACTGTGATATTGAATGGTTTCCCTTGGAAAAGAACAGAGATCATTTGGTCATTTTTGAAATTGCACCCAAGTTGTACTGACCTCTTACTGCAACCTCCTTTAGCCAGAGCCGACTCTTTTGTTGACTATGATGGCTACTCCATTTCTTCTAAAGGATTCCTGTCCACAGTCGTAGATATAGTTGTCATCTGAATTAAATTCACCCATTTCAGTCCATTTTAGTTCACTGATTCCTAATAAGTTGATGTTCATCCTTGCCATCTCCTGTTTGACCACTTCCAATTTACCTTGATTCATGGACCTAACATTCCATGTTCCTATGCAATATTGTTCTTTATAGCATCAGACTTTTAACTTTCTCCATTCACAACAGTCACAATCCACAACTGGTCGTTGTTTTTTTTGCTTTTGGCTCAGCCCCTTCATTCTTTCTGGATCTATTTTTCCACTCTTCTCCAGTAGTATATTGGGTACCTACCAACCTGGAGAGTTCATCTTTCAGTGTGGTATCTTTTTGCCTTTTCATACTGTTTCATACTGTCCAGAGTAGGGACTGCTAAGAAGCAACCCACAGTGGTAAGGAAACTGAATGTCTGCAAGAACTTTAGACTCAGAGGTCTCCCCGACAGTTCTTAGCACTGTGTGAGATTGTGAGGGAACCTGCAGGGCTTGGTCCTTGGGAATTTGATTGTGACTGAAAAGAGGGAAGGAGCTTACAACACTTAGATCTGGGCAGACAGTACACAAGTTGTAATCCCAACCAGTGACTCTGCTCATCTACAGAGCCAAGACAGTGGCACAGTTTGACCAAAGAACTGAGTAGGGTGTGCATCTGCCTGATTTGGATCCTCAAAGGAAAAGCCTTGCTGCCCTGCAGCCACTGCTCACCCAGGCAGAGGAGCTGTCATAGCCCCACCTCTGCTGAGTGTAGCTCCTGGCCCTGCCCCACCAGAAAGCCTATCCAAAACACCTGGAGGCTCTGTAGCCCAGCGACACTCAAGTGGAGAGTTTGGCAGACAGAGCCGATCTTCGGCAGAGCAAAGCCAGTGTCCTCATTCAGCTAAGGAACTTGGGGCACTGGTCAGATTGAGTCAAGACTGCAAAGAACCTTGCTATCCTTGGAGTCAGTTTTACCCAGACAGGGAAACTAATTTGTAGCCCTGCCTATGACTGAGTACAACCTTTCCACCCACCTGACTGGGTAACCTAACTAGTCCAGTAGTACACAGGAAGCTGCAGACCTATTCAAACCACCCTGCTTGCAGTGTCACTTGAACAGAGAGAACAACCAGTGGCTTTCCTCATCTGCAGAGCAAAACTGGTGTCCCCATTTGGCTGGGGAATTCAGCCCACATCCTTACTTGATTCACATCCCCAGACGGAGAGTACTGCAACTCTTGGGGCTGTTCTGCTGCCTGCCAAGGGCAGGAAAGCTAATTCATAGCTCCACCTACACGAGTATAGTACCCAGCTCTATTCTCTAGGAAGCCCAACCAAAAAACACAGACAATCATAGAGCCTGTCCCTACAGCCCATCCTGCCAAGCCAGCAGTTCTATCCAACTGTTCTCAGCCAGTGGCACCCACTGCCACTCCACCTCAGAGCTTGGGCAATGGCCTTGCCCCAGTTAGTAAGCTCTGCCTGCCCAAGGACATTACCAGCTGACACATGCAGAAACCCAGAGTGAACTGTCTCTCTGCCAAACACATTAGGATGGTTCAACATATGGAAATCCATAAATGTGATACACCACATTGATAGAATTAAATATAAAAATCATCATATGATCATCTCAGTGGATGCAAAGAAAGCATTGGACAAAATTCAATATCCCTTTCATGACATAAACTCTCAACAAATCAGGTATAGAAGGAACATAACATAATAAAAGCCATATATGACAAGTCCACAGCTAACATCATACTCAGTGGTGAAAGGTTGAAAGCTTTCTTGCCATGATCAGGAAAAAGACATGGGTGCCCACTCTTACCACTTACTGGAAGTCCTGGCTGGAGTATTAGGCAAAAAATAAAAATAAGGCTACCAAATCAGAAAAGAAGAAGTAAAATTGTCTCTGTTTGAAGATGATATATCCTATAATAGAAAATCATAAAGACTCTATAAAAAAGTGTTATGTCAATAAATTCAATAATGTATAATCTGGTAACTATAGTTAAGAATACTATATTAAGTGCTTGGAAATTGCTAAGAGAGTAGATCTTTAATATTATCACCAAAAAATGAAATGTTCATTGTGTGAGGTGATGGAGGAATTAATTAACTCTTTGTTGTCATTGTTCAGTCGCTAAGTTGTGTCCAACTCTTTGTGACCCCATGGAGTGCAGTATGCCTGGCTTCCCTGTCCTTCCCTATCTCCTGGAATTTGCTCAAATTTATGTCCATTGAATCAGTGATCTCTGTCATCTCATCCTCTGCTGCCCCTTCTCCTTTTGTCTTCCATCTTTCCCAGCATCAGGATCTTTTCCAATGAGTCAGCTCTTCGCATCCAGTGGCCAAAGTACTAGAGCTTCAGCATCAGTTCTTCTAATAAATAAATAAATATTCAGGGTTGATTTCCTTTAGAATTGACTGGTTTGATCTCCTTGCCATCCAAGGGACTCTCAAGAGTCTTCTCCAGCACCACAATTCAAAAGCATCAATTCTTCGGCGCTCAGCCTTCTTTACTAACTAACTCTACTGTGGTAATAATCATTTCCCAATATATAAGTATCAAATCATCACACTGTACATTTTAAACTTACACCAAATTGAAACCATTAGGTGTCATTTCAGGGGCTCCAAAGAACTCCAGTACCATAGTCCTTTATGTCTCAGCACAGAAAGAATTCAGCAAGAGGCAAAGTGATAGATATGAAGTGATTTATTATAATAGGATGCTTGTGAAGTTTACAAACAGCGGGTGAGAAATCCCATGCGAAGAAGACCTTCTTTGTCTTTCTTGAGTAGACATCATGTTTCCATCATCAGCTCTTCCTCTAGGTTGAGCAGGGGAGTTTTCTTGTCCCTATATTGTTGGGGCCAGTGTGAAGAAGGCAGGAGAGACTCCATCTTGAAGCCTGTCATCCATCTTAAAGGCAGGATGTGAACTGGGCCTGAACCCTGCCCAAGAGTGAGGAAACCATTGCTAATGAAAACCAGGTCTCCTGGAGACTTCCTCCCTACAGATGACAAACGGAGATTGTAGTTGACGTCAGGCTGCCCCTGTTAGATTAACCATAGAGACATCCCCCCTTGATGTATAATCATTGTTCCCCCCTTTTAACCTTAATTGTTTGTTCTCCTAGCACCTACTTGTTGTAAAACTCAATCATATAAAACAAAGACGTTGCTAACATGTAACCAGTCACGTGGGGGGGGCGGGTATAAAACTGGGCCTTTCAGAAACATCAGGGTCCTTGTTGGGAACTGATTCCCCTTGGACCCGCTGGTGTAATAAACTGTACTCCACTGTCTTGAGTGTCCTCCGAGGTGTGTTTTGCGACTCTGGATTCCACAACATGATCAAGCTAGGTTCACAAATTATTGATTTTTATGTGTGCACAGAGCATGTCCTAGGGATCATTAACTTACTGAGCTCACTGGGTAGGATATGGGTCTCATATCACTATTGCTTTATTGTTTGGGGGCATGTTTTGTGGTCAAGGAAACCTGCTTTCTTAAGTCATCATTGACTTACATGGCTCTCCCGCCTTTTTTCTACTTACAGTTCACTAGTGTGATTAATTATTTAATCACCTATTTTATTTCTTTACTCTGTGCATATAAAACTTATATGTCAATTATATCTCAAGAAAGCTGGAAAATACATAAAATTCAGCGCTTCCCAAGAGGCCAATCCTCAACTAGATAAGGACTTGTGCCAGAATGAAACTCAATACACTGCTTCCTTCTTTGAGAAAGTCATACCAAGAAAAAGAGAAAGTTGGCTGAATGAAATAGTGTGCTTGGCAAGATAGCCGATTTACATTTTGGCATAAACTCCTAATCTCACTGTAGCCTGGTCATGTTGGCACGTACATACACCTTGCCTAATCTCATGTCAGCAACTGGGTCATGGATCGCAAGCTCAGCCCTGAAACTTGGATTGTAGCTATTAATGTGCTTTTTGTCATTGCCTTGTCAGCATTGTTTTTTACTTATTCATCTTAACTTAGATCCTCAAATCCATGTTTGAGAAAAATAGTATTAACTCATTTACTGGGAATTCAGATCCAGAAAAATTAGGATAAATTCACTCAAATGGTCTGCAATTAGCAAGTGCTGGTTAAGGATTTTCAATGCAGATTGACTCCATTGTCCTCCTGTTTAATTATTGTGCTTTACTGACATTTGGAATATAAATGGGCTTTTAGAAGTTTTTACCAACAATAATTTTTAAAAACGAAACCTCAGGTGTATTTCAACACATAAAAATAGGAAACGAAAAATGTGGAATGTATTTGGTTTGATTTAGGGAAAACAGAGAGTTGACATCTTATTTTACTCAGGACTCTTCTGCCCCATTATTGTAGTCACGCATTCCGGGAAAACAGACTAACTCAGGACACTGCAGATAGTGGAGTGCAGTTTATTACAACTGCAGGGCCCAAGGCAGAGTCTCCTCTTAGCCAAGGACCCCGACCAGTTTTTGTGAAAACCTTATATACCCTAAGTGTACGTGCTCAAACCCACCTCCTCAAATTCCCTGAAACTAGTCTGAACAAAGGAAAAGAAAGATACATTCAAGCAAGTGAACCATTGTTAGTATGCCTTTAAGCCTAGGTAGTTACAGTGGACAATATTTAACAGGCCTTGTGGTAAACCCAATAGCAATAATAGAATGTATGATTCTATTCAGTTACACAGATAATTAGGGTATTCTTTTAGGTGGACAGTCTAGGTATGAGCCCTGGGGCTCTTCCTTCGCAGGGAGGGGTCTGGTTTTCCAGTTGGTATGTCGTTTCCATAGAACTGGGTAATATAGACTCAAAGTTCGTTAGTCCGGGCCCAAGGATGGAGTATTGCTTTCAAGATAGAGCCTGTTGTTGTTTTCCTCCTTCACCATCTGCCATTGTTTTGTGTTCTAGACACAGTTGACCTCTTGAATAGGTTATATGGAGAATGGGGAATAATTTTATTAGAGCACAAACAAGTTTTATTATTTGTTCACTTGATAGCATACAAAGGTATGTGTGTATTTATAATCAAAGTACACAAAATACAGTTATCATTCTGGGATCAGGACTGTGAGGATTAATAGGAAGTTTTATTCAAAAGTCCTGAGGAAACACTGATAAATTGGTTCCTTTATCAGGATCGGACAGTTCTTGGGTTCAAGGGATATTTTCTTCAACCTGGGTGTATCTTGTTCTGTTTACTTATCTATGCTCCCTGTACTAGTCTGTCAGGGGTACAATGCTTGGATTTGTATAATAAAAAACAATCATACTTGGGAAACACACCACTGCACGAATATGATTATATGTATGTTAAGATATAATTTATAGATGGAGTATGGGTAAGGAGTATAGAGGGATTGGAGAGTGGGTTTAGGCTTTTCAGCAGATGGAGTGGATCATGACAAAGCATTGATCAACTATCCTTCTTAAAATTGTACACGGAGGACTCGCCGTGTGTGTAAAGAGTTAGTCTTGCATCAGGTGTTTATTTATATTTTTTTAAAAAGTGTCTAAACATGTTGTTTTTTCACGGAGAAAGGAAAATTAGCTACCCTTTTATGCACAACACTAGAGGATTCAAAGTATTGTATTACGTCTGTGATCTCCGAAATATTTATGTACTGAAGTTTGCAACAAATCCTGAAATTCTATACACTGTTTTAAGGGAATGATCAACAAATCTGGTTTTGAGTACATTGCTTCTTGGCATACATCGTATAGTATTTAATCTTAGTGGCTGCAGTGTAGGTGACATTTCGGGTTTTTTGGTTAGGTGTGGTTAATCGTAATAATGGGGTAATAACTATTGCACGGTTAGTGGGAAACATTTAGGTGTGGGATGGCGAGGGGTTTTTTGTTGCTGTTACACCTGTCGTGATAACGAATGTAGTTAAGTGATCCATATGCAAAATTAGCAAACCCACCAATCACCAAAACTATATGTATTTGACTATATCTCTCCTCAAAAATTTCTTAATGTATGCCTTTAATTACTAAAATCATACTGATAAATGCCAAACGAGAATCATTCAATAATATATTGTATTACCTGGGATTATGCAGTTTCACCTACCAAGAGGAAAAATGCTATTATCTAAAAGTCATCAGTGCCGTTGGATTGTTCACACTCTTTCTGGCTCGCGTCTAACAGTCAGGGCTGGGCACCACGGGACTGTCCGTAAATTGGTTCGCCTCTCAGGTAAGAAGGGCTCTTCATGCATGTCTCTAAAAACATAATCTCATTAAACGCGGTATTTTTATCGTGGGTGCCATGCGGACACAGGGTTGTGTTTTAGACACGGAGTTTGATAGTGTCAGGGGAAATTGAAGTTGTTTATTGCTCATATGCCTTTAACAAAATTTACACCATCTCAACTGCTTGTCAACGTTAGTAAATACTGGACTGTCTTATGTATCAGACCTAAGATGCAACCTTAATAATAAGGGCATTGATTATTTGTCACATAGTGCCAAGAAAAAAAAAGGAATTCGTACAGTCTAAAACTATAACACCCCGGTACATTGACTTCCCCTATCACTTTAATTTTACAAGGAGAATCCATTAGTATAGAAAAAAGAAAATGTAGGGAGGATAAACGTACCATAGAAGAACCCAATCGATGATCACAATTCTCCTTGTCGCTTAGTCTTATTGATGATTCACTAACTGGATAAAGGGTTCCTCAGGCTGTGACTAAGGATATCTGGATCTTTTCATTCGCTGTGCGCTTTCTGTTCCCCTGGGTGTACTTCATAGCAGTTTCTCCACTGGATTCAATCCTACTGTTATTCTGCAAGAAGCCAACACAAACACACGAAGATGAGACCTCTAAGGGATGGTTAAAGGCTGGTGGCATTAGGGACAGAGTTATGGACGGGTAATGTTTATCAGGCAAAGTGGCTCTTTGATGGCACAATAGATCAACATGAATATCTTAGATTTATGTGGAATAGTGGCATATATATATTCTGCCCTTGGGTCTCCAAGGAGGAGGAGGAAAATGTAATTGATAATTTTTGGTGGCTATTGACACTATGGTTGTAAAGCAAACTACCTGAGATTATCTAGCAAAGCATGCTTGATCTAGGAATAGTCATATGCTTTCTTTTTAAATTATCTTTGATCAAATATGTAATAATCCGACGAGCAAGGTTCTTAGGCGTGTGACGAGGTTGTGCTGGTTCGAGCCCACAAATGTTGTTAATTATGAATGCATCGTTTGCTCGTGTTCGGGCTCTAGTTGGAAGGATTGGAGGAATATGATATTAAATTTAATTCAACCCTCGTATGTTTAGACTTAGTATGTCTCATGTGTAATTGGTATGCATCAGGGCTAAAAACATTTTTGCCATAAAACAACAAATCCATTAAGACATATGTGTACATTAAAACTTCTGTAATTACATTGTCTCACGTGTTAATGAGAGAGGAGGCTAGAGAATCTTGTAACAATAGAGCCAAATGGGTAGAAATTGGAGGGTGTCGAGGGAGTGGTGTGTCACTGCTGCTTCAGTGCATTGCATCACCGCACTGAACTTGGTCTGTACACAGTTTCATGCATGTGTGTACTGGGTGCAATCTTCGTAAGTACAATGTACGGACATCGCACCTCCAACCACGAGAGAACATTCCTTCTCTCAGGTGTCCACATGTTACCTCTTTCTGTAAAAGGGCGATACTCAGGCACATTAGTGGCCACTTAGGGCACCCACCATATGTACTTCATTTACCTATAAATCTATACTCCCGTATAATGGAACACACCCCCCTTCATCAAATTCACAAAAAGACATTGGAGCACGGTTTAGCGATTAAAACGCATAACATAGATGAATTTGCGAGATAGTGAAGTATGCTGCAATATTTTTATACTCCTGGCTGAGTCATTGGACGCGGTGGAGGGTATCAATGTCGGATCAAGGGTTTTTAATTATGGGGAATTTTAGTGTCCATTTCGTTCGGGCGATGTTAGCATTCTACTGGGCTCTTGTTTTGGCGTGAGGGGGAGAGCCACCTGTGTGGGATGTATGGTAAATTATGAATTGAATGGGGATGCTCTTGATACAGTTTTTCGTTGGGAAAATAACGGTAGGGGTCAGTGTGCAGTGTGTAGGATGGTGGTTTCTTGGTTGCCCAGAGGTAATGTTGAGGGGTTAAGCCTGCTGTTAATCAATAGGGGGAGTCATGATTTTGCATAACTTACGCATAACAAAACGGGAATTTAACAACACGTGGTCTGGTTGGAAGAGTGCTTTTTGTCTGGCGAATTTATTGGGTGGAGAGGGGTGGGAGTCATGGCTATATTCTTTTTTGATTGTTTTGTGTCCGGATTAGATGATACAAATAGGGCTCACATAATAAGTTTGATGTAAACACTCATCTATTTAGCTCTTAATGAAACAGAATCAATTATTCCGAGGTAGGGGGCTCAGGTGTTGGACTTTCATGGCATATGTTGGTGGAAGGGCCCTGTGAGATGGTTCTTGTTGACGATCACCATCATGGTTTTGTCAATGTTAGAAGTTTGTAGTTATGGGCCATCCCGAGATTTGGTCTGGGTGGTAGATGTAGTTGTTGGTATTGGTTATTGGAGAGAAAACTTATGGTTTGAGAATGGCTGATTAGGGGCTCAGAATTCGGGGTGGCAAGAAGTCCTGGAATATTAATGCTGGAGAGCAGGAGTGGGTCTTATGAGGGAATTCCAAGTGGGGTTTATAAAGTGAATGTTTTAGGTCTACCTACAATTCTTATATGGATGGCTTGATAGCATGCCTGTGTTTGAATACATTAAGCGGGTTATAACAATGGAGTCGACAGATTTGGTGTCTGGAATTTAATTGTAAGGGGGTCTGGGTAGGGTGCTTAGGGGGGAAGGGATTAGTATCGATTAAATCGATGCGTAGTGCACTGTAAAGTAAACTTAAGGCAACAGGACGGTAGTGAAATTATTTATCCTTATAGTTAGACAGTTATCAACAGTAAGCTAAGTTTAATACTATTATCAACTGTTATTGAGTTTTAGTATGGTTGGTATTTTTATAAAAATACAAGTAAGGAAGCAGAAGAAAGAATGCTAATTTTATTTTCCTAAGTTATGAAAAGAAGAACAAAAATTACTAAGGTTCAAAAGGAAAATGATCACATCGTAGACTTTGAAAAATGTTTCATGTTGTATTTATTTCTCTATAATTATAAATTATTATTTTGGGCACTCACTTCTAAAATTAATACTTCTCCTCGTTGCATATGGGGAATTCAAGACTATATTTTTACATAATCAATGCCTTATACTTGGCAAGTCCGGCATATCCATCGTTCAAGTTGCTCAAGTTCTTGTCCAATTCTTGAGACCTCGCTGAACTACGCTAGCCCACCACGGTCCTCTGCTCTAGAGTCAAAATATCTCCATGGAATGAATATACTGGGAGGGGTAGTTGCATTATTTTCTTTCTCCAGGGGACTCTTCCATCAGACACCTGGAATACAAACCTGAATTCTCCTCCTTGGCCTGGTGGATTTCTTTACCATCCTCTGAACCTCATCCTGTGAGTGAAAATATCATGGCTTGATTTTGGGTACAAATAAGTTTTAAAAAAGTGTTTATACTAACCTAACTAGTGTATTATAAGTATATATGTTATTATTTGCAACATGTAATCAGAAAAAGTAACTTATTTAGCCGGTGTTTATTACCAGTCACCATTTTTTATGGTTAAGTATTTGATGAGTTATATCTTCACTCGTAAAATAGGTAAGGAGAAAAATAACAAAATCAAGGTATAGGAGATAGTTGATCATTTAGTTATGCACTTTTATGTAATACAAAGTTGTAGGAAACTCAAAAACAAGGTACAGAGATTTTATTAGTTGTCAATGTGAGTATCATACATGTTCTTGAAAATTTGGGGTGCTCCTGGACTGGGGGTAGACCAATCGCTTCGTGGTTGAGATGGCGGGGAATATAGTGGTTAGTTGGGGTGTTTTCAAGAGGGGATGATTTACTTTAGGGTGAGGGTGTGAGTGGTTGGGTTTGTATTGCGTACGGTTTGTATTAGAGGATAGTAAGGGAGTGCGAAGTGCTATTGAGAGGGATTGTTTTAGGCGGGTGACTGGTGGTTCTGGTTTGTAACTGGTTCCGAGTTGGTTGGGGGAGTTATTGACTAATATAATCTTAATACATCATACCATAAATTGCTTGCGTATAAAGTTGGTAGACAAACTATTAGAGATAAGACACTTGTACATCAATTACGGCTGCGTATTGTTTAATAATACACTGTCCAAAACGAATCAAGAAATTACCAAAGAAATGCTGAGGGGAAATTTCTGACCATCATAGAATGAAAGAAAGACTAAAGGAGACATGGGGACAAAAATAAAATGCAGAGATGGTTTTGGAATGGATCCTGGACTGGCAATAAAAGGGAATAGATATAAAGGAGATTATTGCAAAAATTGACTAGACCTGAATATGAGCTGATGTTTAAATAATGTCATATCAATGCTAAATTTCCTGTGTTTTGGTTAATACATACTGAAGTACTGAAGGGTGTGTGTGTAGGGGCGGGTAGGTGGAGAGTACATATGAAAGGAGAGACTGATAGAGCAAATGGGATAAAATACAAATATAAACAATTAAAGAATCTGACGTTTTCTTGCAACTTCTATTTAGGTTTGAAATCACGGAAGACATTATACTAAGTGGAATAAATCAGACACAGAAAAACAAATGTTGCATGATGTCATTTAAATGTGTAATCTAACACATTAAGACTCAGAATCAAAAGTAAGATAGTGCTTGCTGTGGGCAGAAGGGAGGGGGAAATGGGAAGATGTTGGTCAAAGGGTACAAAGTTTCAGTCATGCAAGATGAATATGTTCTGGAGATCGAATATACAACATACAACATAATGGCTATAGTTAACAATGCTGTATGGCACACGCAAAATTTGCCAAGAGGGTAGATCTTAAGGGTTCTCACTACAAACAAAAAAGAAAAAAAGAAAGAACATGATGACTATGTAAGGTTATAGATACGTTAATTAGTTTGATTGTGGTGATCATTTCATAATATATGCAAAGCATCAAGTTGTACACCATAAATATATACAGTTCCTGTTTGATAACTATGCCTCAATAAAACAGAAAACTAGGGAAAAAACCACACTAAAAGAATAGGATAGAAAGAAATATGTTATCAATTATTTAATTCATAAGCTTATAAAAATATAGATTAATAAGCCATCAAGCACTAAAGCAGGCACTAAGGATCAAATGAAATTGAAACTAAGTATCTTCATCAGGAATGTAATTATCTGAGAAGAAATGTTTGAAAGTAATAAAAACCTTCAGTTAAATAGAGAAATGGGATATATTAGTTTAATTGTTTTTTAATGAAAAAACTATCAAGAGACTAAAATAACATATTCCACATAATAATAATATTAAAATATGTTGGCTTCTTTCAGAGGAAATACCCATTTTAATCATAACAATGTATCCTTTCTTGTGCATCTACTTTGGTAACTTTTTAAAATAATGTAAGTTAGGTACCTTCACATTTATTACTATTTTAATTCACAAAATCATTCTTTAAGTTGTGTTATTGGTTCCGTTTTTGTAGATGAGGAAACTGAGGCTCAGAGCAATTAAATAGCTTGTTCAAAGGCACACAGGCATTATGCTTCTTGGATTTCACATCCCCATCAGCCTGATTTTAATCCCATATTTTGTCTATCTTGACCCTCTGGCATTTAGTGAAAGGTGATTCATTAAAATATAAAGAAAATTGAAATAGCAAAGACCACTTTCAATGAAAAATGAGATGGGATTCTTCTTAGTGGCAAAATGGATTTTGAACTTTGCTTTGTAATGAAATGCTAGCCATTTACAAATTAGAAGTTGTTGGTCTTTAAACCATGGCTCATTTCAGTTTACTGAAGGGAAAAAGGAAAGACTAAAATGGAAAGAAAGAATAAAAAGAATACTGCTGTTATCAATGCTAGACATAAAAATTATTGATTAATTGAAAATTTTCACTTTTCACGTAGTTTCTCTGATATTGAATAGTTTCAGACACATTTGGCTTAAAACCAAATGATTCCGTAGAGACCTTTCTTCTACCCCCAAAGCTGCAATGCACCTTAAAAACCCTCGTTGGCAGGAGTCTCAAAGCTGCTGCAGCATTTTGTTTGATAAAATATCTGACAGGAGCTCTTCTCACTGGGACAGCTGTTAGAATCCCAGGAAATATGCCAGTAGAATAAGTCATCCATCAGCCTGAGAAGATGTGTCTCCTCAGTTTTTTCATTTTTTTTAAACAGAATCATAAAATAAATATAAAGTAAATAAATATGTGCCATTGCCATTGATATCTGAAAGAATTTTTTGAAATGTTACATAATTATTTACTAAAGTATCTAATAAAGAAAATAACTTACTGTGTTAATTAATTAGTTATTTGGTACACTGTTATTGCTCCACAACAGAGATTTTCAAAAGTGCATTAGAATCACCTGGAGGTCTTATTAAATGCAGATTGTTGGACCCCAACCTTTGATTATCTAATTTTTGAGCAGGGCTACAAATTTACATTTACATTTAGAAATTTACATTTCTAACAAGTTCCTAGATGCTGCTGCTGCTGCTGATCTGGTGACCATAAGAATCATTGGTCTAGAATATATGTAAACTTTTTAGATTTGCAAACTAAGATACTTCATTGATCATCTATAATCACTTAGAATCCTTTGCATTCAAGAAAATATTATAAATATGCAAACATAACTATCTTTATTTATTTTTTATTTATTTATATTTGGCTGTTGCTGGGTGCGGACTTTCTCTAGCTGCAGTGAATGGGGACGAGGGGGAATACTCTCTCGTTGCGGTGTACAGGCTTCTCATTGTGGTGGCTTCTCTTGTTGCTAAGCACAAGGCTCTAGGCACATGGGCTTCGGTAGTTGCAGCACGTGGTATCGGTAGTTGTTGCTCATGGGCCATAAATATCTTTAAAATGCTCTGTCTTTAACTGGTTTGTTTACTGACCTTTGGATCTAGAGCTTCACTGTTCAATACAGTATACACTAGGTACCCCTGTGTGTGCTAAGTCACTTCAGTCTTGTCTGACTCTTTGCGGCCCCATGGACTGTAGCCCTCCAGGCTCCTCTGTCCATGGACTTCTCCGGCAAGAATACTGGATTGGGTTGCCATGCTCTCCACTAGCAGATCTTCCTGACCCAGGGATCAAACTCACATCTCTTATATCTCCTGCATTGGCAGGCGGGTTCTTTACCACTAACACCACCTAATTAAAATTAAATAAGTTAAAAACTTCAGTTCTTTAGTCCCACTAGCCACATTGAAGTGCTCAATAGCCACATGGGGCTAGTGGCTATTTCCTTCATCTTTGGAAATTTTTTTGGATAGTTAATAAAGGCTTAACTTTTTTAAATAGCCCAAACCCAAGTTGGCCTTAACATAAACAGATCAGGCAGGTCTGGGATATGATTTCAGGCATTTGGCTTTCCTCAACATCCCTCTCCACGTAAAGCATCTGTGTGTGCATGCATGAACACACACAAACACAATTTTCTCATTCGGTATCTAATATCTAAAGCTAAACTTTAAGTCTGGGATCCAGTCTAAAGACATACACACTGGGAAAGAGGATCCCTTACATGTTGTAATCATTTACAATTCTGTGGGTTTTAAGAGTTTCCTGAAGTTCTAATTTGAGGGCATGGATCATAGAGAAAATTAAAAGTAAAATTAAAATAATAAAGCATACTTTGATCCTGGGGTGTTGGAATGAAGGAATGTACCACTCAGGAACCATAGAAAATATTCATTTTTACTACATTTTCTTCTAAATTGTCCTGGGTATTATACTGAATCCTCTCTATGGTACCAATTTGGTGATGAGGAACAGAAAGCAGGGGACTGTGGCTGTCAGTAAGGAATGTTGTACATTCATCTCCCCATTCTACTTGTCTTTGACATTGTGTGACATCATTGGCTCTCAGTGCCTTGTTTGTAAATGGAACCAACATGACTGCTGTAAAGAGGACATGGAACAAGTATATTTGAATGTACTTAGTATACTGCACTCAATATGCCAGCAAATTTGGAAAACTCAGCAGTGGCCACAGGACTGGAAAAAGGGCAGTTTTCATTCCAATCCCAAAGAAAGTTAATGCAAAAGAATGTTCAAACTACTGCACAATTGTAGTCATCTCACATGCTAGCAATGTAATGCTCAAAATTCTCCAAGCCAGGCTTCAACAGTACATGAACCGTGAACTTCCAGATGTTCGAGCTGGATTTGGAAAAGGCAGAGGAACCAGAGATCAAATTGCCAACATCCGTTGGATCATTGAAAAAGCAAGAGGGTTCCAGAAAAGCATCTATTTCTGCTTTATTGACTATGCCAAAGCCTTTGACTGTGTGGATCACCACAAACCGTGGAAAATTCTTAAAGAGATGCAAATACCAGATCACCTGATCTGCCTCCTTAGACATCTGTATGCAGGTCAAGAAGCAACAGTTAGAACTGGACATGGAACAACAGATTAGTTCCAAATCAGGAAAGGAGTACGTCAAGGCTGTATATTGTCACCCTACTTATTTAACTTCTATGCAGAGTACATCATGTGAGATACTGGGCAGGATGAAGCACAAGGTGGAATCAAGATTGCTGGGAGAAATATTAATAACCTCGGATATGCAGATAATACCACCCTTATGGCAGAAAGTGAAGAAGAACTAAAGAGCTTCTTGATGAAAGTGAAAGAGGAAAGTGAAAAAGTTGGCTTAAAACTCAACATTCAGAAAACTAAGATCATGGTGTCCGGTGCCATCACTTCATGGCAAATAGATGGGGAAAAGATGGAAACAGTGACAGACTTTATTTTCTTGGGCTCCAAAATCACTGCAGATGGTGAGTGCAACCATGAAATTAAAAGACGTTTGCTCCTTGGAAGAAAAGCTATTACCAACCTAGACAGCACATTAAAAAGCAGAGACATTACTTTGCCAACAAAGGTCTGTCTATTCAAAGCTATGGTTTTTCCCATAGTCATGTATGGATATGAGGGTTGGACCATAAAGAAAGCTGAGCACCAAAGAATTGGTGCTTTTAACTCTGGTGCTAGAGAAGACTCTTGAAAGTCCCTTGGACTGCAAGGAGTTCAAACTAGTCAATCCTAGTCAATCCAAGGAAATCAGTCCTGAATATTCATTGGAAGGACTGATGTTGAAGCTGAAACTCTAATACTTTGGCCACCTGATGCAAAGAACTGACTCATTAGAAAAGACCCTGATGCTGGGAAAGACTGAAAGCGAGAGGAGAAGGGGACAGCAGAAGATGAGATGGTTGGATGGCATCACCGACTCTATGGACATGAGTTTGAGCAAGCTCTGGGAGTTGGTAGTGGACAGGGAAGCCTGACATGCTGCAGTCCATGGGGCCGCAAAGAGTTGGACATGACTGAGTGACTGAACTGATTGTCTTCCTTATTGCCTGCCACATGTCTGTAATTTCTCAGCACATTCAATCATTCAACATATATTTATTGAGCATCCACTACATTTGGGGGGATAATTTGAGACTTTAAAGTTAAGAATACAAATAAAATACAGTTGGTGCTAGAGGAAGTTAAATATTTAAAATGCAAGGTCAGGGATATGTTAGAAGTATGATGTATAATATTTGCTTGGGAGCAGAAATAAATAAGGTCTTGGATTCTGCCTGGGCCCTTAGATTTTCTCTCTAAAATTATATGGTTTTAAGATCAGCATTAACTTAAGAGCTAATATCAAGGGTCTACTGCAATCACACTCTGCCTTTACACCAAGATGTCAATAATGAGCCAAATAAAAATTTCAGTATTATAAAACATTCAGTTCAGTTGCTCAGTCATGTCCAACTCTTTGAGACCCCCTGGACTGCAGCACGCCAGGCCTCCGTGTCCACCACCAACTTCTGGAGTTTACTCAAACTCATGTCCATTGAGTTGGGATGCCATCCAACCATCTCATCCTCTGTCGTCCCCTTCTCCTCCTGCCTTCAGTCTTTCCCAGCATCAGGGTCTTTTCAAATAAGTCAGTTCTTCGCATCAGGTGGCCAAAGGATTGGAGTTTCAGCTTCAACATCAGTCCTTCCAATGAACACCCAGGACTGATATCCTTTAGGATGGACTGGTTGGATCTCCTTGCAGTCCAAAGGACTCTCAAGAGTCTTCTCCAGCACAGTTGAAAAGCACCAATTCTTTGGCGTTGAGCTTTCTTTATAGTCCAAACCTCACATGTATACATGACTATGGGAAAAACCATAGACTTGACTAGCCTGACCTTTGTCAGCAAAGTAATGTCTCTGCTTTTTAATATGCCATCTAGGCTGGTCATAACTTTTCATCCAAGGAGCAAGTGTATTTTAATTTCATGGCTGCAATCACCATCTGCAGTGATTTTGGAGCCCTTCAAAATAAAGTCTGCCATTGTTTCCACTGTTTCCCCATCTATTTGCCATGAAGTGATGGGACCGGATGTCATGATCTTAGTTTTCTGAATGTTGAGCTTTAAGCCAACTGTTTCACTCTCCTCTTTCACTTTCATCAAGAGGCTCTTTAGTTCTTCTTGACTTTCTGCCATAAGGGTGGTGTCATCTGCATATCTGAGGTTATTGATATTTCTCCCAGCAATCTTGACTCCAGCTTGTGTTTCTTCCAGCCTAGCGTTTCTCATGATGTACTCTGTATATAAGTTAAATAAGCACGGTGACAATATACAGCCTTGACATACTCCTTTTCCTATTTGGAACCAGTCTGTTGGTCCATGTCCAGTTCTAACTGTTGCTTCCTGACCTGCATACAGATTTCTCAAGAGGCAGGTCAGGTGGACTGGTATTCCCATCTCTTTAAGAATTCCCCACAGTTTATTGTGGTCCACACAGTCAAAGGCTTTGGCATAGTCAATAAAACAGAAATAGATGTTTTTCTGGAACTCTCACATTATCTATTAATATTTATATAATTTTAGTACTTGCCCTACAATTTCTCATTGATAGATCCTACTAAGCAAACACATAACTATATATCTTTGCTATTTGGTAGTGGCCATAATCTTCATCCATGATATGAACTCACCTTGATATTCCTCAGTGTTCTGCCTATTTTATATCATCTTGACTGTGTATCTTAAAAAATGTAGCTCTGATCATTTGCTAATTTTCAGGGGAAGTGGGCCTTTTAACATTGACTAAGGGAAATAGAAAAATAAATTCCCCTTTCTAATTTTTTATCCCTCTTTTTTGGTGGTTAAGTTATGGATGGAATATTATATCATGCAATAAATACATTAAATCTACAGACTAGTAAACATACCTCTTCCCCCACCCATAACATGTGCCTGTGTGAACACAAATACACAGACACAAGAAAATACAGACTCAGTAAGTGTCCATTTATCTCACATTTCATATAAAGCAGAAAAACAGTCATATTTGTTTTTTTCCCTTCTACCTTGCTTTTCTAAACAATTCAGGATATATGACAATGAGATGACACAGATATATTACTCTGTGGAGATATGCACATTCACGACATTGGCAAGTGGTTTGAGATTGATGACCTAGATCTGCTCCAGCAGTTGATCTGGCATTGTATGCTCTTCTCCTCTAATGAAAGAAGGAGCTACACATGGATCATAATTATCAAGCACTATCTGTTACTGTCAGTGACAAGGAAATCCCATTCAGTCTCACTGTGTGCATTAGGTATTGCTGCTGAAGATTAAATAAAGGTAATGCAATGCAGATATAGAAGGAATACATTAAAAATTAGCTGAGATATTTATAAGATGCCACAATAGGAAGCAAGGGCTCATGACATTATCCAAGGTAATGGTGGTTTTGGCAGTGAATATCACTTACCTATTTATGCAATGGTAAGTGTTTTCCTGTTTTGTAAGTTTTCTTTTTATAGAAAAAGACAACAAGCTTGTAGTGACTGGTATTAAGTGCATTAGGGGATTAACTAAGCAGATGAAATCTTTCTGAACATTCTCCAGCATTTAAAAAACATGCTTAATCATATGGCCATATCATTGGCCACATGAGCTATTTTTTTTAAAAATCTGAATAGGAAGCACAAATATTTTAAAATGTTTTTAGGGTTAAGAAAAGCAAAAACAAATACTGTTTTTGGCAGAGTAGAAATGCATGTAATTTTATCTAAGATGTATAGATTATGATGACTTTGCTGTGGTTTAAAATCTCTTTAAGTTCAAAATTATTTAACTTTGATATGGAAAAAGTATACAGAAATACTATTTACTACCAGATATAAATTTTCAAATATTCGTGGTGATGGACGGGAACCTGGAAAATACTGGTTGCAATTAAATTTAGATTTGAAATTGTAATCAGTTATTCACATCCTCAGCATGCAGCTAACTAGTTTTTCTATTAGATTTTAACATTATCTTAGCTATACCTATGCAAATGTTAGCAGGCTTGAGTTTATGATAGCTTAACAGTTTACTGAAGAGAAAGCCACTGATCTTCTTTCACATTAATCAGTTGTTACAGCTGATGACACTGAGCAGAAAGAACCAGAATCAAGAGCTCTGAAATTCCCAGTGTCTACTGCTTGATTTCATTGCAGCAGCTGTTCACTTTGTGTGAATTTAGTAGCAGGGTTTGGTCTTCTTAACCACTCCTGAAGTTGTGTATTCATGCTATTCTCTGAAGTCCACTTTCAGAAAATCTTCACTTGCTGGGTTTTGGTTTGTTTATTTACTTACTTGTGTGACAATTAAAAATATGTTTCTTGTACATCTAGACAGTAAATCCATGCATACTTGGTAGTTAACCTTAAAAAGAGATGAGCCATCAGTACATATTCTATTTCAAAACAGGAGTGGAAGTGTCTGGTGTATTTAACACAGGGCTTAACAAGGTAGTATAATATTGAAAGACATGCTGTGTTAGGTATTTTACTATTCTCAGTTTACTTTATAGTGTTTTTGTTTACTTCTCCTTTTGTTATTTTTCTTGACTAATTTGCTACATGCTTTTTGTTTTCTCTGTCACTTAGAAGGCAAGACTTAATTTTTCTATGGGTAATAGGATGACTGAAATGTTTGACGTTATCAAGTATTATCAAGATATGGAATTTGAGGACACTTGCATTGCTAGTGATGATGTAAATTTGCACAGTGGTTTTGTGGGAAATATGTAAAATTATTTACTTATGCTATGCAACAACTTAAGCAGCTTATTTTATTCCTGCATATATACCCAATGGAAACAAGTGTTCATGCATGTACAAGGCATATATGACAATGATCACAGAAGTTTTATTCATAATAGTTGAAAGCTGAAAACAATCTAAATGCTATCCAGTTAAATTGTTTATATCATAAATAAATTATGATATATTTATGCAATGGAAAAGTGAAAGTCGTTCAGTCATGTCCGACTCTTTGAGACCCCATGGACTGTACAGTCCATGGAATTCTCCAGGCCAGAAGGGATCTTCCCAACCCAGGGATCAAATCCAGGTCTCCCGTATTGAAGGAGGATTCTTTACCAGCTGAGCCACAAGGGAAGCCCAAGGATGTTGGAGTGGGTAGCCTGTCCTTTCTCCAGGGGATATTCCTGACCTAGGAATTGAACCAGGGTCTCCTGCATTGTAGGCAGATTTTTTACCAACTGAGCTATCAGGGAAGCTTATGCAATGGAACACTACAACAAAGAAAAGGCAGACTACGAATAGGTGCAACAAAGTGATTAATTTCAAAGACATAACATTGAGAGAAAGAAGTCAGGCACAAAACAGTACACACTGTATGATTCCATCCACATGAAGTTAAAAAGGCAAACAATCTGTGGTGATAGAGAGTAGAATAGTATTTATCATTGTAGGGGGACAATATTGGCTAGGCAGGGGCACAAGAGAGACTTTTTGGATGCTGAAGATGTTCTCTAACTTGATGTGGATGGTGGTTACATATGTAAATGTATGAAAATTTTGAGTTAATATTTCTTTATTTGACAATGCTAGAAGTTAAACTGGACCTTCTTGCCGGAGTCCTGCTCCAGCTGGTCCATGGGTCCCCAAGGGATGAACGGCATCGGTGAAAGGAAAGGAGACAGAGAGTTTTTTGATGGCCCAAAGACCACACTCTTTATTGCTTTAGTCTCTATTTATATAACACATGATCTTCTAAGTAATGATTCTTACACTATTTTTCCATTCAGATCAACATCTCCTGATTCTAAGATGTGTTAAAAGTTTTTTCCTAGTCTATTGTCACATTTTGGTTACATGTTTACACCGAAACCTATTTTTATTTTACTAAAACATAATCTATAAATCATATTATTCCATCTGCTTATTTTGTACAGCCTGCTACTACCGTGAGTACAGCGTCTTGCTACAATGACTAAAAACTATAGCGGTGGCTAAGGGCAAAGTTTTTCATAGTACAGCCATTGTCAGTGGTGGCTTGTTTACCATCTACCCCCATACCACAAGACTATTTCTGGCAGGGGGAAGTCTTTTGCAGTTTACCTAGAAACTATTTACAATACATTTTATATATATCTTTTCCGTTTATGCTTAGATTCTGAGGGGAAAAGGCAATTGGCTTAGTTTCTGTAACTTTCCCTGATACATGACCCAAGTTTTCCAGTCATCAATAACAATTTCCTCTTGAGGCCAGGTCACAATAGGCTTAGGGCTTGTTTTCCAAATGATCATGGCCTTATTCCCTGGCTGAATGTTAGGGACCCACCAGTCAGGGGCCTCAGTGGGTTTAATCATTTTTGGAATGTTTCTCTGGTGCAAGGGATCATTTTTCTTTTTACCGGACTCTCATGATCTCATCATGGAAGCCCCTACAACTCCAGCCATCAAAGAATGAAACAGAGTTAGCCACAACAAAAGCATAGAAACAGGAAGGAGGGAAGTTTCCGATCCTGGAGAGAAACTGCTTTGCAGTTTCTTCTTGATTGGTGCCGTGACTTTGTCACCCGGCAGTAGTTTCAGAACGGCTCCCAACACCTTCTGATGTTTTCCATGCCCGTATATGAAAAGAAATTGATCCATTTTCTCTAAATGTTAGTGGTACAATCTAGACTTTCAGACTCAAAATTTTATCTTAATTTTTAAACATTATTTTGGTTTCTGTTTTTCTTACTAACTTAAGACCTAAAATGCTTCTGGTTTCTCTTTGTAATAACATTTATGACAATTATTTAAATTAAATTTTTTCTAAATGGCTTTAATAATTTCTACCAGTTCATGTCTCCCTTGTTCTTGAGTTTCTTTGATTCATCTCCAGATACTTCTTCAGAGTTGAGTGACCTGTTTCCTAATTTCCTGAACATGTGACACTTCATAGATGAACAAAACATCTTTGAGGGATAGGATTCATTTTCATCCCAAACTGTACATACTGTACATACTCTTTCTTTGATTTCTTCCCTTTAGTTTAAAATAGAGGGCAGATCAGTAAGATTTTTTCTTTAGGTTGTTTAAAAATGTTTTCAGCTTTATTGAGGAATAATTGACAAATAGAAATTGCATACTTAAGGTTAAAACATGACGGGTTAAAACATCATAATCTTTATTTTATTTATGTATTTTTATCTCTTTTTTGACCCTTGGAGATCTTTTATGCCACAATATTTCCCATGACAAAGATACATTTATTTAAAGTACAGTAACTCCTCTAGTTTTGTTTTAGGCTTTTTTCCTCTATGAAATTCAAGTATCATTAAAAGAAACAAATTTGGTTAAAATAGCAGTTGTATGATCCCATTTTGATAAAAATCACTTTAACCAAAAGTGGGATCTTCCTGGAGCAGGGATCCAACCTGTGTCCCTTGCACTGGCAGGCAGATTCTTAACCACTGGTCCCCCTAGCTCTTGTCTTTTTGATGACAGCCATACTATTAGGTCAATTCTAATGGAAATTAACCCTGAATATTCATTGGAAGGACTGATGCTGAAGCTGAAACTCCAATATTTTGGCCACCCGCGAAGAGCTGACGCATTGGAAAAGACCCTAATGCTGGGAAAGATTGAAGGCAGGAGGAGAAGGGGACAACAGAGGATGAGATGGTTGGATGGCATCACCGACTCAATGGACAGGAGTTTGAGCAAACTCTGGGAGATAGTGAAGGACAGGGAAGCCTGAGGTGCTGCAGTCCATGGGGTCACAAAGGGTCGGACACAACTTAGTGACTGAACAACAACAGTATCCTATTAGGTGAGAAGTGATTGTTTTTTCTCTCTTTCTACCTGGAGGGTTGTATATATTTTCATCACGTTGGTAAAAACTGTACATTACAAGCCTGTATCTAGAGATATTTTATTTCCTCTTTCAGTAACATTGTCTGGGACTGCTGATCCCTGGCTTTAGACCTGTAGTTTTGTATAATTATTCATATTCAGAATTGATTTACTATCATATCCTTGTAACATTTGTCTTTATTCTTCTGATTGCTTTATGTATGTATATTTTATGTATATTAGATTTTAATTTTATGCACATTTATCATTTTTTCTTTATTTATATCTTATCATTATTTCCATGTTACTTTTTGAAGAGAATCTCAGATTTGTCCTCCACATTGTTATTTCTATTATTTTAGAATTATGACTTTTCCCTTTGCTGATTCTTACATGATTTACCTTTTTCATTACAATTACATTTTCATCACTTTCCTTATGAACTAGCTACCTAATCCTTGCATCTGCATCTTATTCAGTCTCCTTTCTGGGTAACTCTATTGTCTCACCATTTCGTTGTCTATTCTTATTTTTTTTTAAATCCATATCTTTATGCAATTGGTTGAGATGACATAACATATATTGATTGCTCTTTATTTTTGTATTTGTCAAATGTTTGTTCCCTTTGATTTTCTAATATTTTTATCATATAGAACATATTTCACAAGCTTAGATTTCTGTTTATGTGAACAATGAGTATCATAAGCAAGTGTGGTATTTGTTTCTCCAGTGTGGTAAATGGGATCCTTTTGCTTTCTACTGTATTGCTATTACTAGGTTTGTATCATTTACTAAGTTCTGAAGTGGCTTGGTAACTCATTTATCCAGCAGCTGTGGGTAGGAAAGTGGCAGTGAGGTCTGTGTAGGATATCTAATCAGGGAATGTTGGTATCTGTCCTTTCTCCGTGCTAGATGTGGACACTGCACTCTGATATGACTTGCTTGGGTTCTTGTCAAGTGCTGCCATCTTAATTCGGTAAGAAATAATATTTGAGGTGAATTTTCGTCACTATACCTTTGGATGATTTTCTGTTTTCTATTGCATATATACTGGGCCTAACATTTATCTAATCCAAGTATTGCTTG
Source organism: Okapia johnstoni (assembly GCA_024291935.2). Classification (NCBI taxonomy): domain Eukaryota; kingdom Metazoa; phylum Chordata; class Mammalia; order Artiodactyla; family Giraffidae; genus Okapia; species Okapia johnstoni. Next base: position 22,072,915 of record CM044305.1, on the reverse strand, counting down.
CCTGTCTGATATAGTAAAGAGGACACCAAATGGCACCTTCTCCATCTGCCTAATAGCCTGCTCTCCTTCTGTCTTCCCTCAGTCTTTTCACCTCTCCTTTTAAATTTCCACAGATCCATATTTTATAAGATGAGATGCAAGTTGTTTCTTGGTCTCTCTCTAAGATTTGTTATCATCTGCACCATATTTAGTAGCAATAACTTTCATACTTCTGCCACGTGTATAACCCTCTCCAATAACTCACACAATTCTTGCTATCAACAGAAAAGAACAAATAAGTTTTTCAGAAGTAGCAAAATTTTTCTAATAGTGAGAATGATAGTGACCTCTCCCAAGAGCTGTCATAAGGAAAACATTGTATTGTGTTCCTTAGTGTGTAGCACATTTGATATCTTAATTATCAATAAACAAGTGAACTAATTTTTGAATTCTGATTTGAATCATTCTGTGTTCTGACCACCATTTCTTTCTTTTTTTAAAAAAAAATATTTATTTTTAATTGGAGGATAATTACTATACAATATTGTGTTGGTTTCTGCCATACAGCAACATGAATCAACCATGTATATACATATGTCCTCTCCCTCTTGAACCTCCCTCCCACCTCCCATCCCATCCCACCCCTCTAGGTTGTCACAGAGCCCCAGATTTGAGCTCCCTGCATCTATGATACAGCAAATTCTCACTGGCCATCTAATTTTACATATGGTAATGTGTGTGTCTCTGTGCTTCTTTCTCAATTTGTGCCTCCCTCTCCTTCCCCTGTGTAAAGTTTTTTTTTTTTTAATATATTTTTTTTTGGCTGTGCTGGGTCTTCGTTGCTGTGCAAGGACTTTCTCTAGTTGTGGGGAGCAGGAACCACTCTTCATTGTGGTGCATGGACTTCTCATTGCAGTGACTTCTCTTGTTGCAGAGCACAGGCTCTAGCGCGTTCGGGCTTCAGTAGTTGTGGCTCCTGGGCTCTCGAGCACAGGCTCAGTAGCTGTGGTGCATGGGCTTAGTTGCTCCACAGCATGTAGGATCTTCCTGGACCAGGGACGGAACCCATGTCCCTGCATCAGCAGGCAGATTTTTCACCACTGAGCCTCCAGGGAAGCCCTGACCACCATTTCTTATCCCTGTAGATCACTTAACACCAGTACTTTTAATTCAGCAGTTATTTGTCTTTATGGCAGCCTCTCACCTAGAGATTATCCATTGTCTATTACCTGTGAATGTTTATATTCCTCTCTTACTGAGGTAAAATTCCTTGATTTATCATTAAAGTCACTCCTTTGCAATTCCTTGCAATATTCTTGCTCCATTCTTTCTCCATTATACATGGCTGGCTAAAAGCATCTATCCAAATACTTTGTGCCTTCAGTCAGGAAGCTGCAATCAACACAAACAATGCACACAAATATATTGGCTGTATTTTGCATTCACAACCACACAGTTAAAATATACGCAATATTGAGACAGACATTTTTTTACTTTCTTAATTTGACTGTTTTCTCATTCTTCAAATTATTTTTCATAGATTTTCCTCACTTGCCAAAGAACCAATATTTTCCCATCTATTCCCTCTCTCTAAGCTGACATTCTTTTCTTATCTCATTCATCTCATGAAATATAAACAATACATGAGAAACTTTGTTTCCTTTGACCAAGTTCATCATTGTGACATCTTTTGTACTCACATTCCCTGCCTTTCTTCCTTTGCAGTGCCCCGGTGTCTAAGGCCAACCTCAACAATCGCTGCTCTTGATTTCAGCCGCTCTTATCTTCTCAACCATAACATTCTTGCAACCATATTCTCTCTCCCTGTTTACTAGTCTCTCTACTAGTGCATTTTGCAAAAAATACAAAATGATACTTTACCAGTCACCTTAAAAACATCACTAGGGTATTAGGACAGGCTTAGCTCTGCTGGCGTAACAATTGAAACTGTTTCTAGCCAAACACAAGAAAGGTTTATCTTTCCCTCATGTCAGAGTCCAAGATAGATAGCTTGGCTCTTCTTGAAAACTCTTCTTAATACTGACTCATCAACCCAGGTTGCCTGCATGTTGTGGTTACTCTTTCTGCAACACATGAGTTTCACCTTTACCCTTGAGGGCAAAAAAAAAAAAAAAGTGGAACACTACATGAGATGTTTTCAAAGCTCAGTGCCTACAAATGGCATGCATCATTTTTATCAACACGCCATTTTCCAGATGCAGTTCCATAGTAGGAACCTAACTGCGAGACAGAAATGTACTCTTCCTATGCTTAGGAAGAGAAGATGTTGTGAACGCTAGCACTTTCTCTGGTATAGTCACACTAATTGCACATGTCTCGTCCAGCTATTGCTCTTATGTCTCTGTTCTTCTTGAGAACAAAAATTTTTAAAGAATCCCCCTCTCTTTCTCTATTCCCTAGTTAAACATCCTTAAATTCTTTTATCTCTTCAGCATACGGCAATCCATTTTCCATGCCCACTAATTCATGCTGCTCTTATCAGTTATCTGAAAGGTGACATATCAAATGGTTGCATCTCTATTCTCTTAATATTACTCTCAACAGCATTCCACGCAGTTGGCCACTTCCACATTCCTGATATTCCTTGTGTATCGTTTTGCGTGTCCATGAAACCATAGTGCTTGTCTTCTGCCTAGTCTACTAACTCCCCAATCTCATTCTGCTTTGTCGTTGCTTCAACGCTTCCTCAAGTTTGTTTTTTTCCCCCCTAAGCTCTCTACTTTCTTCTCCAGGGGAGCATATCTGGTTCTTGTTTTTAAATTGTCAGATGCTCCTCTGTCCTAAGTTTGCGTCTCCTGTCCTGTCTTCATTTCTTCTTTTTAAGTTGAAGTGTAGTTGATTTACAGTGTTATGTTAGTTTCTGGTGTACAACAAAGTATCAATAATTCCGATATTATATATCTTTTTTCATATTCTTTCCATTCTGGTTTATCACAGGATATTGAATATAGTTCCCTAGACTATGCAATAGGACCTTGTTGTTTGTCCATATACAATAGTTTACATGTGACTATCCTCGTTTCAGTGTGGCTTTTCATATTTAATGGAATTTGGTTTCTTTCTTTTCTCTTTACTACCTTTCCATGTAATCTATCAATGAGTCCTACTAGTTTCAATTCAAAAATATATGCTAAGTGTGAACCTTCTTTCTATTTGTACTTTTCCTCATTAAGAGAAGCTTAGCTTTTTCTCTCATCTAGCCTAGTACAATAGTTTTATAACTTGTTTTCTTGATTCCTTTCTGTTTGTAACTCTTGTCTTCATAAAATTTATTCTCAAAAAAATAGCCAGAGATTTATTTGAAAATAAAACTATATCACTCCCTTGTTTAAAACTTTATAAAGGCTGATTATAATTACAGTATGTCTGAACTCCTTAGTATCACCTACACAGTTCTATAAAATGTGTCTCTTACTTGCCCCCTTTGATGTCATTGCCTACCACTTATTCACTCTACCCTAGCCAACTCTGGTCTTATTGGTGCTAACTGAACATTGCTCACCTCAGGGACTTTGCATTTGTTCTTGTTTTCACTGGGAACTCTCTTCCCCACATCTACCTCACATCTTGGGTAGTAAATTTGTGTCAATTAGCTCTCATTTCTAACACTACCTTTCTTAGTTACCCAATTAAAACTTTCAGTTTCCCCCTCCAACTATGTTAATTTGTTTTCCCCCAAAGCAAATCTTGAGACAAGGACTTGAATGTAGGTAGAAGTTGATTCTATGAAACATAAATGAAGGAATGGGGAAAGTGAGGCAGAAGAGTGAAGAAAAATGAATAGGTTGCTGCAGCGATAAAATGGAGCTAAATCCTTCTGAGAGACTCTAAGAGAATGTGGAACACATGACAGAATTGTCCCATCAGAGGAGAAGGAGGCTGTGGTATTTGTATACTAACTCTCATCCCCTGCTGGTTGAGGAGTGAGCCAAAGCCTGCCCCCTGGACTGCTGAGTTGTGCCTAGTCAAGCCTACTGCTGTGGTGCCGGAGAAAGCCGTCAGACAGAGAAGTAGAAATATGCAAGTGCTTGAGGTTCCAGATGGTGTTCTAACATAGCTGCAGGTGAACTCAAGGCAGGCCATGGATATACACGGCAGGGCATCAATAACATCTGTCACACACCTCTGTCCCCCAAACACACACACACACTACCTATGGATATGCTGTTTGTCAACTATTAGCACATTTCTATATCTTCTCATTTATCATATTTACATATTTGTTTGCTTATTTATGTTTGCTTTCACCAGAAAGCATGTGAATTTCATAACAACAAGATTCTTGTGTTTCTTATTCACTGTGACTTTCTAAGTGCCTTGGACAGTGATTGGAATGCACACAGCAGACATCTTTTAAATGAAGGGAAAAGCAATATTCTCTGCAAATTTTTACTATAAGTACTGGGATCATTTTCTAGAACACTTTAAATTAAGGTCTACTCTATCATTTTCTTATAAGTCTATGATTTTCCTTTTTTTGCTAAAGCAGGAACTGTGCTTTCTAAACCGTGACTGTCTTACATTATTTACTACTGGAGATGTCAGCATATTTTGTGCAGTTGATGATACTTCTAAAAAAAAAATGCCATCTGCCAGCCATATCAATCAGCAAGTGACAAGAGATATATAGAAAAATGTCTCTAAACTCAAGTGACAAGAACATATAAGCATACACATCACTAACTGCATGCAGCTGTCCCAAGAAAGAACGTAAGTGCTGTACATAATAAGTGGAAAGAAAACTGAGAGAAGAGAGAGAAAATGAATCATTAAAGTGATAGGAGTGATATGTCCTAAGTAGGTTCTGGCTTAGAGGCCATAAAAAGGAGACACATTTTAAGTGAAATTTAGAAGGCATAAGGACATGGGTTTATAAAAAAAAAATACATCAGGAAAAGGTGAGTGAGGGTCCATTGAAGGTGAAGCAGAGATTTTAATATTAATATTAATTGTGGAGAGAAGAAAGTGAGCTTTGTTTGGAGTGAAGATCAATGCTGTGAATTACACTTAATCGGCTAAGCTTTTTAGACGTTAATATGGATGTTTGAAAACATCCTGTAAAATGGCTCAGCTTTTTAGAGAACCTCAGTGATGGGGAGGATAAAAGCTGTGAGTTCAACACCTATACCTTTTCCTTCCTAAAATCACTACCATGGTATTTTTTAATTTAAGAAGAGTTGCTATGGTGATTCATGTCTTGAGCAGTCCTAGAGAGGACTAGGATAATGCATGATTATTATGGATTGGTGCAGTGGATTAAACAAAGGCTATTTCTGAAACCAGCTAGTATCTTACTGATTAAGTACATACAGATTCCTGTTTTGATAGATCACTCCTTGGTTTTGTTCCTTACCCTTGTTCCCGAATCAATTTTTAACTCTAAATCTTCTGCCTTTAATGTATGAAACTATTTGATGTAACAGTCTTCAGAAAAAAGTAAAGATGGCAGATAAATTCCTTGAGATATTTTCTTGTGAAGTGAAGTGAAAGTCGCTCAGTCGTGTCCGACTGTTTGTGACCCCATGGACTATACAGTCCATGGAATTCTCTAGGCCAGAATACTGGAGTGGGTAGCCTTTCCCTTCTCCAGGGGATCTTCCCAACCCAGGGATCGAACCCAGGTCTCCCACATTGCAGACGGATTCTTTACCAGAAGAGCCACCAGGGAAGTCCATATTTTCTTGTAATGTTTTATAAATCATTCAAAGTGGAGATTATTGGTAAAATGCCTAAAAGGAAGATTTGAACTATTTGAAAAGAAACTAACAAGACAATATTTTTACACATTTCTATCCATATACCTGAAGGTTCCTTTGGAGTATGAAAGTGTAAGCACTTCAAGGAAGATTAATAACCATATATCTTTTTGAATTTCACTGATGTCAGTATCTGAGTGTCTATATATGATGTTCTCTTTAAATACATGTGGAGAATCAATGCACAAGGTGTGTAAACCATGACGTAATGAAGTAGAAATGGCACTCAGATTGATTTTAGTATCTACCGTATTATAAGTAAACTACCATATTACAGCCTCACATGATGTGACATGATTGCAGATGGAAGGGGAAACCACTATAACCTGCCTCCTGCTTGATGGACTCTTCTCATCCAAGGGATCCTCTATTTGAGAAAAGATGAAATACAACTGGGAGGTTAAGAGAAGAGTTAAATCATTTGCCACTTTTCCAGAGAATAATTGTAGATATGAATAGAGAGAGAACATCCAGGGCATTCAGGGTGGAAAATCATTGGCCCTGAATCGCTCCTGTCAGAATTGCTTAGGCCACACATAGATTCTAATCACTGAGAATAGTATCAGCTTTAATAGTGGAGGCTAATAATAAGTGTGTGAAATGGGATGGGCCATTGACATTCAAACTCACAATGAAAAGGCTCTGTCAAGTGTTGGTACCACTACATTAGGATTGTTTTCTCGCAGTTATCTGTAAAAGTAAAAATTACAACAGAATAATTTTTAGAGAAGTGAAGATAGAAATACTGGAAAATATACACAGCAAGAGAATTAAACAGGTAAAAATTAAGAGAGAAAAGAAAGGCCAATAGCAGATTAGAAGATGGAAGAAAGTGAGTTAAGAAAAGAGGGTGGAAGGAGAGAAGGAACTAGCATCCTTGGGATGATTAAGTTTTGGCCTCTTGGCTAGATATTTTACACAAAATGATATCAAATCTATGTAAAACTTCACACATAGCTTTCTAAAATATCTGACTTTATTTATGTATTTATTTGTTTATAATTAAACTCTTCCACTAGTTAAGAAAGTTCTGTGGAGGGAAGGACTTTGTCTTATTAATCACTGTATCCCCTGTGTCTAAAGGAGTCTGATTCATTGAAGACCTCCAGGGAACATTTGCTAAATAAACAGTCCAACAAAATAGGAATCTTTTCCAGAAAAAGTCATAACTGAAGGCCAGTGGCAGGAGGAACAAGGGAAGAGTTTTTCCACCAAAATACTAAAAATCTGTGTAATTTTCTTTTATTTCTCCTTATTAGAACTGTTTTCATACACTTGATGTCCATTGCCAAGTTCAAGGTTATATTATCCCCAAAAGAACAAGGTACATTCTTGTCTAGACTCTAGATAAATTTAATTCTGTTACAAACTTTTAAGGTATCATTTCATATTTTAAAATTGCAACTGACTCCTCCACTAAATGGGAAGGTATTTGAGGGCAGAATATATTCCTTCCTTCCTTTCTTTCTTTTGGAAAAAACATGGTAGCTTCTTGGCTGTTGTATGTACCAATTAAAACTCCATCAATAATGTGTGAGAGTTTCTTTCTGATAAGTAACTTTTACATGTTGTCAGAAAGGAGGGCAAATGAAATTATATTTAGAGAGCTGCAGCAGTTAGATTAAGGAGACAAAATTTGTGTAAACATTTGACAAACAGGAAAATCATAATGCCCTTTTCAGGACTGGCATTTGATTTTTATACGGGTATTATTTGACTGAAATTAATGAATGTTCGTTTGAGCAAGTTGGCTTTTTACTCATAAAGGAAAAGCAATTCAACCCTGAGTAGTCAAAAACAAAAACCTTTTTAAAATTTTACATTCCGAGAGATAATTCAGCCCTCTCCTTTACTTTGTCTCTTTGAACTAGGCTGCTTACATTTATCAGATTAAACAAATGCTGTACAAACCCTTATACGTGCTGTATAAACCTGGCTGATGCTTGATGAACTATAGTCTACAATCACCACATGAGTTATTTGTAACATGCTTTGAGCTGAATTCTAATTTCCACTTCCCTATTTCTAATTTTTGATAATTGCACATTACCTATCAATAATTTTCTCATTTAAGCTCTTGCTGTAAAAGATACATATTTATCTAGTTCTTTTGCTCTCGTATAAGCCATTGTGGCAGTTAATTCTATATCCTAAGTACCATTTTGTAAAGAAATTTAGCTTGAATTGCTTATAAAATAATCCCCTTCTCAAATTTGATCGATAAACCTCTTGTTTTTCTAATCAGTCATTACACTGGCTCAAACAGCTTACTAAAATCAATCTGTTCCTTTTTATTTCAAGTCTCTGTACCATCATTTCTTTAACTCTATTAGTCAACTCTGACTAATCTGTCTTTATAATTCATACCCACAATCCTGAATTATTTCTGTGCCTTCTGATCCAACCTTTTCAATCTCTACTATCCTTTCTCCACGGAGAGTCTAGAGGTAAGCCTGATATTTCAAAAATGATACTACCTCTTTTTGATGGAACAGACAATAATTTTGTCATAGAATAATTTATGCTCTTTTTCCATTTTGCCCTCAGTTTGATAATATAATAATAACAGCTTTTTGTTTGATCCATTGTTGATACACTAAAACAAAATTAAGTTATGCTTAAAAAACCTGGAACTTTTATGTGATTCGACATGACACAGTTGAGATTTATTAGTAACTGATGACAAATTATCACAATAATATATTTTATTCCTTCTAAATATAATTTTATGTTATATATAGTAAAATTCACTTTGTTGTGTGTAGTTTTATTAATTTTGACACATTGACAGAGTCATGTATCTATAACCAAAGTCATGATGCAGAACAGTTCCATCAAATCAAAAACTTTCTTTAGGCATCTCCTTTGTAGTCAGTTCTTTCTCCTACCCTGAACCCCTAGCAACCACTGATCTATTCGCCATTCCTATAGCTTTACCTTTTCCAGAATGTCATATAAATAGAATCATTTAGTTTGTAGTCTTTTGATCTGACTTTTTTCAGTTAGCAAAAAGCATTTGAGATTTATCAATATTGATGCATGTATCAATAGTTAGATTTTTTTTTCAAGTTTTATTGCTGAAGAGTATTCCACTGTGTGGATGTACTACAGATTACAGTTTGGGTTCTTTCCAGAGTTTTGTGATGAGTAAAGCTGCTAAAAACTTCCACATACAGATTTTTGTGTGAACATAAGTTTTCTCTATTTGGGGGAGAAGTGGGATTTCTGGGTCATGTGGTATAGACAGTTTCTGTTTCTGCTTTCCAAAGTAACTATTTCACAATGTATGAATGTTCAAGTTTCTCTGATTTTTTTTAGCCATTCTAATAAACCTTTGGTAGTATTTCAAGGTGATTTTAATTTGAATTTTCTTAATGATCAAGGATGGTGACCATCATTTTATCTGCTTATTTTCCATCCATATACCTTCTTTGATTTAGTGTGTATGCAACCCTTTTGCCCATATTTTTATTGTGTTGTTTATTTTTTCTTTGATGAGTTTCTGAAGTTCTTTACATATCCTATAAACAAGTCCTTTGCCATACAGGTTATTTACAAATGTTTTTGCCCTGCTGTGGTTTGTGTTTTCATTCTCTTAACAGTGTGTTTTGCTGTCTCAGGTCTCCTGTCAGTCTTTTGAGGGAAGGGGAAGGGAGTGAGGCCTTAAAGTAAGTTAGGTATTAAGAGCAAAGATGGGCACAATAAAGGACAGAAATGGTATGGACTTAACAGAAGCAGAAGATATTAAGAAGAGGTGGCAGGAATACACAGAAGAAGTATACAAGAAAGATCTTCATGACCCAGATAATCATGATGGTGTGATCACTAGTCTAGAGCCAGACATCCTGGAATGCAAAGTCAAGTGGGCCTTAGGAAGCATCACTACGAACAAAGTTAGTGGAGGTGATGGAATTCCAGTTGACCTATTTCAAATCCTAGAATATGATGCTGTGAAAGTGCTGCACTCAATATGCCAGCAAATTTGAAAAACTCAGCAGTGGCCACAGGACTGGAAAAGGGCAGTTTTCATTCCAATCCCAAAGAAAAGCAATGCCAAAGAATGTTCAAACTACCACCCAATTGCACTCATCTCACATACTAGTAAAGAAATGCTCAAAATTCTCCAAGCCAGGCTTCAGCAATACATGAACCATGAACTTCCAGATGTTCAAGCTGGATTTAGAAAAGGCAGAGGAACCAGAGATCAAATTGCCAACATCTGCTGGATCATTGAAAAAGCAAGAGAGTTCCATAAAAACATCTACTTCTGTTTCATTGACTATGCCAAAGCCTTTGACTGTGTGGATCACAATAAACTGTGGAAAAATTTTAAAGAGATGGGAATACCAGACCACCTGACCTGCCTCTTGAGAAACCTGTATGCAGGTCAAGAAGCAACAGTTTGAACTGGATATGGAACAACAGACTGGTTCCAAATGGAAAAGGAGTATGTCAAGGCTGTATATTGTCACCGTGCTTATTTAACTTATATGCAGAGTACATCATGAGAAACGCTGGGCTGGAGGAAGCACAAGCTGGAGTCAATATTGCTGGGAGAAATATCAATAACCTCAGATACGCAGATGACACTACCCTTATGGCAGAAAGTGAAGAAGAACTAAAGAGCCTCTTGATGAAAGTGAAAAAGGAGGGTGAAAAAGTTTACTTAAAACTCAACATTCAGGAAACTAAGATCATGGCATCTAGTCCCATCACTTCATGGCAAATAGATGGGGAAACAGTGGAAACAGTGAGAGACTTTATTTTTCTGGGCTCCAAAATCACTGCAGATGGTGACTGCAGCCATGAAATTAAAAGACGCTTGTTCCTTAGAAGGAAAGTTATTTTCAACCTACACAGCATATTAAAAAGCAGAGACATTACTTTGCCAGCAAAGGTCCATCTAGTCAAAGCTATGGTTTTTCCAGGAGTCATGTATGGATGTGAGGGTTGGACTATAAAGAAAGCTGAGTTCCGGAGAATTGATGCTTCTGAACTGTGGTGTTGGAGAAGACTCTTGAGAGTCTCTTGGACAGCAAGGAGATCCAACCAGTCCATCTTAAAGGAAATCAGTCCTGAATATTCATTGGAAAAACTGATGCTGAAGCTGAAACTCCAATACTTTGGCCACCTGATGTGAAGAACTGACTCATTTGAAAAGACCCTGATGCTGGGAAAGATTGAATGTGGGAGGAGAAGGGGATGACAGAGGATGAGATGGTTGGATGGCATCACCAACTCGATCAACATGAGTTTGAGTAAACTCCAGAGTTGATGATGGACAGGGAGGCCTGGCGTGCTGCAGTCCATGGGGTCACAAAGAGTTGGACATGACTGAGCAACTGAACTGAACTGAACTGAAGAGTGAATCTGAACTCCCTCCTTATCTAGAATCTCCAAAGGATCCACATATTCGTGTCAGTCTCTACTTGTCCTTTACCAATTTGTTAATAATTTCAGCTGAATTCTTTTTAGAATTCTTACTCTGTTTTTCACGTGACTTTTCGTTTACCTATGGGCTTCCCTGTTGGCTCAGACTATAAAGAGTCTGCCCACAATTCAGGAGACCGGGGTTTGATCCCTGGGTCGGGAAGATCCCCTGGAGAAGGGAATGGAAACCCAATCCAATATTCTTCCCTGGAAAATCACGTGGGAAGAGGAGCCTGGTGGGCTACAGTCCATGGGTTCGCACAGAGTAGGACATGACTGAGTGACTAACACTTTCACTTTTTGTTTACCTAAGTTGGTGAAATATTATTAGAAACAAAAATCTTTTGTCAGCCTAGAAAATCTCTCCACAAAAGTAGAAGAGAAAGAAAATAGTTTTATTATTGAATAAGCATTAAACTGGATTGTTATATATATCACAGGCAATCTAAAGAGAATGCAAAGGCAGAAAGAATTCTAACCCTTTTATATTCATATCCAAACAGATACAACTCTTGTTCCCAAGTAGACAATAAACAATAAGGAGCCTCAGGTAAGAGGACTTGACTGCACCTTTCTTGCACAAAGTTCATCCAAAATTCACCTGGTAGTTGGAGTGACCATTTGTGTTTAGTAATGGTCTTTATCCAAAAGAAAAACGAATTTCCTGTATCTTTATGGCAGGAGTTAGGTTTACAACATAGAGCCAGATGCCAGCCAAACTTAGCCTCCTATCCTCCAGGGAAACTAGGAGATAGGAGCACTGTTTTGCTGGATGATTACATTTTCAAATCATGACTCCCAGGTCCCTGAGGAAACATTACTGGGTTGTAAAACTAAGAAGAGGCTTATTTAGCTTTTGAAAAGATTTACGTACATTTCAAAGAGGCAGAGAAAGATTTTATAATTGCAGAAATTCTAAAGTAAATGCTTTAAGAAAAGGAAGGGGGAGGAACCTGTTTCCCTGTTTGCACCAAAAAGAATTGATTTTTTTTTCTTATTTTTGATTTGTATTTTTTCTTACACTTGTAAACATCAGGAACACAGCCCACAAAAAAGTTTGCACGATATATATTAAAATGCTTGGGTTACTTGAGATTTACAACAATCCTGTGAGGTAAGTCAGAAAGTAATTATTTCTATTGGTCCAATTTAGTAGATGAGGAAATTAAGACAGAGAAGTCAGTTGAATTGTCCAAATACACTCTTCTTAGAAAAAATATGACCAAGGCCTCTCAAATCCAGCTTCTCTGGGCCGTCTGCAGTCCATACCTTTGAGAAGGTATGTTACCTTCTCAAAAGCTTATATATTGATAATCCTGAGTATATGTTTAGGATCAAAGAGTAAACACATGCACACTTCCCAGACCTTAACCAACTTTTAGGATATATAATTTAGACATATTACGAGTACTCTTGATTGGTTTAGTTGACAAGTAAGTTGACTGAGAGCAAACGAGCCAACAGAATAATATTTATTGATACATTTATTATGAATACATGTGTCTCTATTCATTTATGCATTCAAAAATATTTATTTAATGTCTATTATATGCCACATATCATTTTGGGGGCTGGGGAAGCATTAATGAATCAAACTGATCAAATCCCTGCCTGCATGATGCGTACATTCTAGTGGATGGAAAAGAGAATAATATTTTAAAATATATTATATATATTTATATATATGTGTGCATACTGAGTCTTTTCAGTTGTGTCCAACTCTGTGATCCTATGGACTGTAGCCTGCCAGGCTCCTCTGTCCATGGTGTTCTCTAGGCAAGAATACTGGAGTGGGTTGCCATGCCCTCCTCCAGGGGATCTCCCAACCCAGGGATCAAACTTGTGTCTCTTACATCTCCTGCATTGACAGGCAGGTTCTTTATCACTAGCACCACCTGGGAAGCCCCATGTGATGTATATAGTGTAGAAAACACAAGCAAGGGAAGGTGGATAAAATGCGTTAGGAGGATATAAGGGCGTTGTTTTTTTGTTTTGTTTTGTTTTTGCAGATGCCTGAGAAAGCTAGGAGTAAACTATGATGATATCTAGGGGAATAGCATATAAACAGGGGAAAAATTAATAAAATGTTATTTAGATAGGACTGTGTTTGTATATTCAAATAAAAGCAAAGAAAATATGTGACTGGTGCTGAGTCCAGGAGGAAAGAGAGGTGGAAGGGGCCGCGTTATTAACAGCCTTGTAGAAAGAGGAGAGAGAAAAAGTTGGCTTAAAACTCAACATTTAGAAAACCAAGATCATGGCATCTGGTCCCATCACTTCATGGCAAATAGATGGGGAAACATTGGAAACAGTGAGAAACTTTATTTTTTGGGGCTCCAAAATCACCGTAGATGATGACTGCAGCCATGAAATTAAAAGGTGCTTGCTCCTTGGAAGAAAAGCTATGACCAACCTAGACAGCATATTAAAAAGCAGAGACATTACTTTGCTGACAAAGGTCTGTCTAATTAAAGCTATGGTTTTTCCAGTAGTCATGTGTGGATGTGAGGGTTGGACTATAAAAAGCTGAGTGCCAAAGAATTGATGTTTTTGAACTGTGGTGTTGGAGAAGACTCTTGAGAGTCCCTTGGACTACAAGGAGATCCAACCAGTCTATCCTAAAGGAAATCAGTCCTGAATGTTCATTGGAAGGACTGATGTTAAAGCTGAAACTCCAATCTTTTGGCCACCTGATGCAAAGAACTGACCCATTTCAAAAGACCCTGATTCTGGGAAAGATTGAGGCAGGAGGAGAAGGGGACGACAGAGGATGAAATGGTTGGGTGGCATCACTGACTTGATGGGCATGAGTTTGAGTAATTCTGGGAGTTGGTGATGGACACAGAAGCCTGGTGTGCTGCAGTCCATGGGATCACAAAGAGACGGACATGACTGAACTATTGAACTGAACTGAACTGAAGTGAGAACAGAAGCTTTTGTGTTTTGAAAAAAATGACATTGGTGAAACATTTAAAAAGTTCACTCTGGCTGAGAAGACACTACAGTGGGGCTAGGGCACCAACATTGAGACCAGATAGGAAACTACTGCAATTCAGCTAAATTCATGGTACCAAATTGGGGAAACACCCCTGCTTTACCTTACTGTTATAGTTTTAAAATTCACTTTTTAAAAAATTTTTTTAAAAATGTGTTACAGTGTTAAAGTTAATTAGATTTATGACACCATGTAAATAGAAAATTTGGACTTTGATACATCCAAAAGGCATTTGCTTAGGAAATATTTCATTGACATTTCATGTAGAAAATAACTTCACATTTGCCTAGGATAAGCTGAGACCATGATAGAATGAGTCAGTAAGAATGCTCTGAGCTGTGTTTTTCAAAAAAGAATTTACTTGATAGTTTATCAAGTAGACAATATGTGTAGAGAAAGAGTTTGCACATCCAAATTCATTTTGTAGCAATATTTGTGCTTGTGATTAAAGAGAGATGTAATGAAATAAATTCCTATCTGCCTAAGAACTGACAAAAGTTGATTTACATTTGTCACTTTCTCGATATCACTGAAGTATGTACTGGTCCACTAATAAACATTTGCAGAATATATTCCACAAATTCAGTAACATTTTTTTTCTGCATGGTATCCTTATTTTTATCTTAAATGTGGCAAATTATAGAACATATGATTCTTCAACTTTAGGATGGTCTTCAGATTCCTTTGCATGTTAAGTCAAAATTTATTGAAAGGGTTTTTAAATCTATTTATATTCTTACTAAGATCTGAAATGCAATTTCTATGATCTTTCTACTTATTAATTTGAAATAAATAATGGAAGGCTTTGGAAGAAAAATCACTATCTAAAATGTTTTCCCTTTTATTAATGTTAGAGTAAAACAAAGTAAGTGTTGAGGTCTCTTTGTCACCTTTAGATTTTTCATCACTCTCGCAGCATTCCACTGTGTGCTACATCCTTAACTGAAGGACTGTTATAAACACTTATGATCATGGATCTTAGTAAGCTCAAGGAATTTAATAGACTTCTTGCATGGTACTTGATACTCAAGGAAAAGTTGCTCTTTATTGTTCACTTTGTTTTCACATTAATGGTCATTTGAGAAGCTTCATCTATTTTTTTCTTTTCTGATAGCTTTTAACTTCTCCACCTTTTTGTACTTATTTTATTATTATTATTAAAAGAATCTAGATCTTACCCTTAGCTTTTACATAGATTTAACAATCAGTTCAGTTCAGTTGCTCAGTCGTGTCCGACTCTTTGCAACCCCATGGACTGCAGCACGCCAGGTCTCCCTGTCCATCACCAACTCCCGGAGTTTACCCAAACCCATGTCCATTGAGTCAGTGATGCCACCCAACCATCTCATCCTCTGTCATACCCATCTCCTGCCACCTTCAATCTTTCCCAATATCAGGGTCTTTTCAGATGAGTCAGTTCTTCACATCAGGTAGCTGAAGTATTGGATTTTCAGCTTCAACATCAGTCCTTCCAATGAATATTCAGGACTGATTTCCTTTAGGATGGACTGGTTGGATCTCCTTGCAGTCCAAGGTACTCTCAAGAGTCTTCTCCAACACCACAATTCAAAAGCATTAATTCTTTGGCACTCAGCTTTCTTTATAGTCCAACCCTCACATCCATACATGACTAATGGAAAAATCATAGCCTTGCTAGACAGACCTTTGTTGGCAAAGTAATGTCTCTGCTTTTTAATATGCTGTCTAGGTTGACCATAACTTTCCTTCCAAGGAGCAAGTGTCTTTTAATTTCATGGCTGCAGTCACCATCTGCAGTGATTTTGGAGCCCCCCAAAATACAGTCTCTCACTGTTTCCACTGTTTGCCCATCTATTTGCCATGAAGTGATGGGAACAGATGCCATGATCTTAGTTTTCTGAATGTTGAGTTTTAAGCCAACTTTTTCACTCTCCTCTTTCACTTTCATCAAGAGGCCCTTTAGTTCTTCTTCACTTTCTGCCAATAAGGGTGGTGTCATCTGCATATCTGAGGTTATTGATATTTCTCTTGGCAGTCTTGATTCCAGCTTGTGCTTCCTCCAGCCCAGCGTTTCTCATGGTGTACTCTGCATATAAGTTAAATAAGCAGGGTGACAATATACAGCCTTGACGTACTCCTTTTCCTGTTTGGAACCAGTCTGTTGTTCCATGTCCAGTTCTAACTGTTGCTTCCTGACCTGCATACAGATTTTCTCAAGAGGCAGGTCAGGTGGTCTGGTATTCCCATCTCTTTAAGAATTTTCCACAGTTTATTTTGATCCACACAGTCAAAGGCTTTGGCCTAGTCAATAAAGCAGAAGTAGATGTTTTTATGGAACTCTCTTGCTTTTTCGATGATCCAGCTGATGTTGGCAATTTGATCTCTGGTTCCTCTGCCTTTTCTAAACCCAGCTTGAACATCTGGAATTTCACAGTTCATGTATTGTTGAAGCCTGCCTTGGAAAATTTTGAGCATTACTTTACCAGTGTGTGAGATGAGTGCAATTGTGTGGTAGTTTGTGCATTATTTGGCACTGCCTTTCTTTGGGATTGGAATGAAAGCTGCCTTTTTCCGGTTCTGTGATCACTGCTGAGTTTTCCAAACTTGCTGGCATATGTCACTTACATCCCCATGGTCACAACATAAACTCAGTCCAAATTTAAAGCCATCATCTTATAAGCTTCCATTTTGCTGACGTATAACTAAGTGATTTTCTTTCTCATTTGCATATACAAAGCCAGCCTTCTTCACTTTCATACTCAGTCCCTATTCCATAAATTTACTTATTCGACATAATTTATATGTATAGCACATAGATCAGTGGTATCAGAAAAGGCAAAGAAATAGGCATTGTATCCTAGGATCAGATATCATTTATAATGAACCTTCCAGACTATTTATACCAGCAATTTTATCTCATTGGTAAGGAAAGTTAAAGGCCTACGAAGTTAAGAGTCATATTTCAGAATACACAACAAAGTGCAAGTACTGAATTGGAGCGTTGGTATCTGAACTTCCATTTGGTTTTTCTGCTACTGCACCACAATGATTTCACCTACATAAATAGTCATAGTAACAGTATAATGAAACAATATTTTGAAAGGAGAATTAACAGTATGTTGATGATAATTATATTACTAAGCACCTATTTGGATATGCCATTTTTCTTTCATCCAAATTACTAAATTAGAATGCAAAGCACTTAAAAAGATACAACTACTCTATTATAGTAACTTATATGGATGAAAGGACCATGGTTAGTTATAGTATAATTTCCAGACATGTACCTAATTATGGAACATTTTCAGAAGGTAAGCATTTGCTTTATGAAAATTAATTGGCAAGGTTTTCTTTGATTTGAAAGAGAGGAAACCAAAGGAGGTTTAGGAAAAGTAGAATATGTGCTTTTAATTTTGTTTTAAGGAAAATAAAATTTTTAGATGTGTGCTTCTATGTGAATTTTGTAATGTAGAACGTTATAGAGGTATAAGGAGTTCTAAGCGAGAATCAGAGAAAAAGGGAATTCAACAATGAACCCTGTTTATTACATTCTTATTATGTAACAGATGCTTCCAGGCTCTGGGAATTAAAAGAAAATTAGACCCAGTTTTGGGCCTTAGGAATCTCAAGACTAATACTGAAATGAATTTATACTATTTAGTAAACTACAGCATAGCTAAAAACACAGGTATAAAACATGATACAGAGGAAGTGCAAAAAAGAAATTGGTTTGCTCTACCCATCAATGAAAAGAAAGGCCCTGCCAAGAAAATGATGACAAATAGTGGTGTCAAAAGTTAAAAGGGTTCACCATGGAGACATGAGGGATATTATATCCTGGAGGGGAAGCAGTCTGTTCAATGGTGTGGGGACATCAAACAACATGACATGTTTGAGAGAGGGCCAAAAATTTTCCTTTTGGATTATGCTTAGAATGTTTCAGGAGATGAGGATGTAAAATTACAAAGAGAGTAGGACTTGAAAAACCTTGTTATACATACACATCAAACAATTTTTCATGAGAAGAGAAATGTACACATGGATGGAGGAGAAAAACCGAGCAAATCTGGCTTTATTTTGGTGAAATCTGTTGAAGCAAAGTTCAGGATCATGATCTTATACAGATTGTAGTGAAAATAATGCTTTACGAAAGACAGAAAGTCATCCACAGTTGCATCATCATTTACTTTGACTTCTTGAAAGGCAGTAGCATCATACTCCCCTCTACATATCCCTTCTCACTTGACGTTTCCTTGAACAGCCCCTCACTCCAATTCTTTTTCTTCTAAGCTCTTTGCTGCCATCATGCCCATAATTTTGTTACTTGAGGATATAATGAGATTGTAAGAAATTCCTCAGGAAATAATAGTGCAGCCAGGAAAAGAGGAATGGTCAAATCACTTATGTCAGGGGAGAGAACAGTTTGGTTAAAGGCAATGGAAATTGAATAGGAGGCTCATGGTTAAGTTAGGAAAGAAAGAGGAGAAACAAGGCATAGTGATTTGTTTGAAGGAGACGAGAGGACTAGGGCCAAAATTAAAACCCTTAGAGCTATATTTTAGACTAAATGTGCAAAGTAATTTGAAGCAAAGCTAGTGGAGCAAAAGATAATAAAGAGTCCAAATTGACTGTGCCTTTTCATAAGCAAAGGTCATGAACCAGTGGCATTTTCTTTGTAATAGGAACCCTATAGGAAACCTAAGATCAATGCTGGATGTAGATTTACTTGCATTAAACATGCTGATTCTACATTATTTTTGAAAGGTTAAGAAAAGATTTGAGGAACCCAATACAATGAAAAGTGTTTACATGATTTCTTTTTTTAATCTCAGTAGGTTGAAACAAACCCTGGACTGAATCTGTAAGATGATAGTTGTAGCAGACACAGATGCGTCCCATCCATATCCTCTCACCTTTACCATCTTGCTTCATACTTATGAACTTCAAATTGCCAGCTCTTAAATTTAATGCGTGTGTGTGGTGTTTTTTTTTTTTTTTTTTTTTTTTTTGCTTCCGGGGCTTGTTTTGCAGCTAAGCAGCACAACAAAAGTTACAGGCAATTAATAACTCCCAGGCAAAGGCTAACATAATTTTGCCAAGAGAACACACTGGTCATAGCAAACACCCTCTTCCAACAACACAAGTGAAGACTCTTCACATGGACATCACCAGATGGGCTACACTGAAATCAGATTGATTATATTCTTTGCAGCCAAAGATGGAAAAGCTCTATACAGTCACCAAAAAAAAAAAAAAAAAGACTAGGAGCTGACTGTGGCTCAGATCATGAACTCATTATTGCCAAATTAAGACTTAAGTTGAAGAAAGTAGGGAAAATCACTAGACCATTCAGGTGTGACCTCAATCAAATCCCTTACGATTATACAGTGGAAGTGACAAATCAAGGGATTAGATCTGATAGACAGAGTGCCTGAAGAACTATGGACAGAGGTTTGTGACATTGTACAAGAGGCAGTGATCAAGACCATCCTCAAGAGAAAGAAATGCAAAAAGGTGAAATGGTTGTCTGAGGAGGCCTTACAAATAGCTGAGAAAAGAAGGGAAGCTAAAGGCAAAGGAGAAGAGGAAAGATCTACCAATTTGAATGCAGAGTTCCAACGACTAGCAAGGAGAGATAAGGAAGCCTTCCTCAGTGATCAGTACAAAGAGATCGAGGAAAGCAATAGAATGGGAAAGACCAGAGATCTCTTCAAGAAAATTAGAGATACCAAGGGAACATTTCATGCAAAGGTGGGCACAATAAAGGACAGAAATGGTATGGACCTAACAGAAGCAGAAGATATTAAGAAGAGATCAAATTGCCAACATCCATTGGATCATTGAAAAAGCAAGAGAGTTCCAGAAAATCATCTACTTCTGCTTTATTGACTATGACAAAGTCTTTGAATATGTGGATCACAATAAACTGTGGAAAATTCTGAAAGAGATGGGAATACCAGTCCACCTGACCTGCCTCTTGAGAAATCTGTATGCAAGTCAAGAAGCAACAGTTAGAACTGGACATGGAACAACAGACTGGTTCCAAATCAGGAAAGGAGTAGGTCAAGGCTGTATTCTGTCACCCTGCTTATTTTTCTATGCAGAGTACATCATGCAAAATGCTGGGCTGGATGAAGCACAAGCTGGAGTCAATATTTCTGGGAGAAATATCAATAATCTCAGATATGCAGATGACACCACCCTTATGGCAGAAGCAAAGAAGAACTAAAGAGCCTCTTGATTGAAAATTAGAAGAGGAGAGTGAAAAAGTTGACTTAAAACTCTACATTCAGAAAACTAAGATCATGGTATCCGGTCCTATCACTTCATGGCAAATAGATGGGGAAACAGTGGAAACAGGGACAGACTTTATTTTATTGGGCTCCAAATTGACTGCAGATGGTGAGTGCAGCCACGAAATTAGAAGATGCTTGTTCGTTGGAAGAAAAGCTATGACCAACCTAGACAGCGTTATAAAAAGCAGAGACACTACTTTGCTGACAAAGGTCTGTCTAGTCAAAGCTATGGTTTTTCCAATAGTCATGTATGGATGTGAGGGTTGGACTATGAAGAAAGTTGAGTGCCGAAGAATTAATGCTTTTGAACTGTGGTGTTGGAGAAGACTCTTGAGAGTCTCTTGGACTGTAAGGAGATCTAGCCAGTCCATCCTAAAGGAGATCAGTCCTGAATACTCATTGGGAAGACTGATGCTAAAGCTAAAACTCCAGTCCTTTGGTCACCTGATGCGAAGAACTGACTCATTGGAAAAGACCCTGATGCTGGGAAAGATTGAAGGCAGGGGGAGAAAGGGACAACAGGATGAGATGGTTGGGTGGCATCACCGACTCAATGGACATGAGTTTGAGTAAGCTCCGGGAGTTGGTGATGGACAGGGAAGCCTGGCGTGCTGCAGTCCATGGGGTCGCAAAGAGTCGGACACGACTGAGTGACTGAACTGAACTGACTGAACTAAATAACTCCCAGGAGCAACCCGCATCCAATAATTGATAGGAGTCGATGTATAAATATCCAAGTTTCCATATCTCTCGATTGGGATTAGTCTGAGATATGTATCTTCAGGAGAAATAAGCTCTTTTTCCAAAGTGACAGGTTGCTTGATAATCACTCTTTATTGGCCGACTTTCTTGTCCTCATTTCTTCCCTGTTTTACTATAGCCTTAGTCTCTCTATTAAATTATTTTCACTCAACCCTTAGATTCAGGGACAGCTTCTGGTAGAACTCAAACTATTAAGATTTCCTTAAAATGAAGCATATCAAAGGAAGAAGATAGTACTACATTATAGATTTTCTGTAATAAACATGGAGAAACATAGTCAAGTAGTATAAAATACATGGCAACTAAGAATACCCTAGGTCTATTACCTTAGTCTTGTCCAACTCTTTGTGACCCCATGGACTATACAGTCCATGAAATTCTCCAGGCCAGAATACTGGAGTAGGTAGCCTTTCCCTTCTCCAGGGAATCTTCCCAACCCAGGGATCGAACCCAGGTCTCCCGCATTGCAGATGAATTCTTTTTTTTTTTAATTGGAGGCTAATTACTTTACAATATTGTGGTGGTTTTTGCCATCCATTCACATGAATCAGCCATGGGCGTACATGCATTCCCCATCCTGACCCTCCCTCCTCATGCCATCCCTCAAGGTCATCCCAGTGCACTAGCCCTGAGCACCCTATATGATGACCCTATATGCAGGTGAATTCTTTACCAGCTGATCCACAAGGGAAGTCCATTTGCTATGCATCTACATGCAAATAATAAGGAAACCAAATACAGTAGCTGTCATTATAATTATAACAGATTCTAAAAGCTTGTTTTTCATCTTTAATTTTCATTTTTTATGAATTAGTAGCTAGTCTTTTCTTTACCTTCTGGATAAGAGAAAAACCAGTGCTGTGAGTTTTGTAGATTGCTATAACTTATGTTTATTTAATTCACTGTCAAAATTTTGTGCACCTTGTTTTGATTATTTATATCTGTATCCATTAGCTTTTGTTGCATAATAAACCACTCAAACTTAGTGGCTAAAAAACAAGAACCATTTACTTAGTTCCCCATTCTGTATTGCATCAGTTTAGGCTGGGCTAAGCTGGAACATTCTTCTGGTTTAAACCCTCATGGTCTTGTGATCAAGCAGCAGATTAACTGGGGGCTGGCTATCCTGGCTAGGATGACATGTCTCTGTTCCACATTCTCCAGAAGGCTAGCTCTGATTTGTTCTTGTGACTGGGCAAGGTTCCAAAGAAAAAGAACAGAGGCCCAAAAGGCTTCTCTGAGGCTCAGGGCTGGAAATAGAAGTATGTAACTTCCACCGTATTCCATGAGTCAGGAGTAAGTCAGGAGACCAGCCCAGATTCTAGAGTTGGGATAATAGATTGCATTTTCTAATGCGAGAAACATCGAAGTTACATTGTAAAGAATATACATTTAGGAAGAAGCAAATAATTGAATTTCTAATTTTAATCTGTTTATATAATATTAATATAAAGTTTAAAACTAGATGATGCTCAAATAAAACATGAGGAAATGAAAGCATAACTAGACTTATATGTTTGTCTGTTTTTTCCATATTGTATTTTACAATGGCTATATATTAGTTATGAGGAAATACAAAGTATTTACCATAAATTTGAGATATTTTTCTGTGAATACTTTTGGAATTTCCTAGGGAGGGCACTGTTAGCCACAGTTAAGAAAGAAAAGCTTTTAATGCAGAAGTTGATCTCACTTACCTACAAGTTAAAAATGATCAATGTGGCACCAACCAAATTTGTCAAGAAGAAAATGCCATTTAAAATTGCTTTGAATATTTACCATGTGTCTGAAAGATTATTTTCTTTGAATAGCTAAATGTTAACCCTGGAAAAGAGGAAAATTGAGTGAAAATAGTGACAGCTCCTTAATTATGGTGGAACTCCTGGGTACTCTCTAATTATAATTCCAATTTGGCCTATTAAAGTGGGAACAAAGACATTGATTTTATTCATGTTGCTTACTCTATCTCACTTCTCTTTTAATGTGTATGAGTAATGTTTGCAGTTTTTCCACCTTCTTAAAACTGAGTCATATATTCTGGACAAAGAATGAGGGTCAGTTTAACCTTAGTTTTCTTAAACTAACCATATAAATCAAATTGGTACCTCAAAAATGAGGAGGTGGGAATGATTTTTATAATAAGCATTTAAATTATAGAATATAAAAACATTGTGGACTCTTCTTTAGTTCCTGCTATGCTCCAGATAAATCAGTAGATGTTGGAAAATAGATCTTTGTTTAAGCCAGAGAGAGTTCCCAGTAAAAGTGAGTCCCCTCCACAAACGTACACCAATTTCACATAGTAATGTCTCCTTTTAGGCATTCTGTGGCATGATGATGGCCAGCAAAGCATTTTTCTAGTATGAAATTAATTTACTCCTACATAAGTGGGGAGAAATATATGATCATTGGGTGGATAGAGAGCCATAATAGTAATAGATGCCATTTGCTGTCCACAAAGTTTACAGAGCTTGGAAGTGGAAGAGTAGAATAGAATAGAATTAATATTTTGTTTAATCTGTGTGGTCCACAGTGGTCAGATGTCTTAAAGCAATCCTTCAGAATGTAGGAATTACTTATATTTGGAAAAATGGGATTATTTAGTTTGTTCAGAGATTTTGACTTCCTTTTTCATTGGGAAACAATGAATTTTATATATATGAAAATGATTACTTTTTCAGCTCTTAAATGTTGTATAAAATACAAATTTTTTTTCTCTTTGCACTTTTGCTTTTCCTATGCTTCAAGCATCTTCATTGCCACCTGTGTTCCCTTCTTACTTTAGAAGACAAACCAACAAACGAAATTTCCAAGATATTCAACATTCTCACTGCTTGACAAATGCATGACTAAACACTAGTTTTGAAGAGCTTTAAGAGCACATAGGACAAGATAGTGGATCAATAGGTATATAATGTCTATATTTTTTTACATCTATCCATTATCTGTTTATTTCTGTGTATATGGACACACTCGCACACATACCACACACACACATATTGTGTAAAGAGATTGAGAGAGAAGGAAGGGTTTAAAATTTATTTTCCTGTATTTTTTTAACTGCATAATTTATATTATTGGATATTTAATAAAAGAGTACATTAATTCCTGACATGTCTATATTGCTTGAATTTTCTCTTCTTGGGACTGAAGGCAGGAGAGGGAAGCCAAGGAAATGGACTTAGAAAGAAGACATGCAATTTGCTTCTGCCAAAGAAAAATACCTTATTGTGATAGATGAAATTTTTTCTTTTTAACTTTATTTACATCAGGCACTGTAAAAATTCAGGAGCATTATGTATTAGTATGAAAAAGAGTAAAGTAAACATCTTGAACTTGATCCTATCAAATTGCAGAATACCAATTATATATTTATAAGAAAAAATAGTAAAGTTACAACTCTTTCCCAAGTATCTTTGCATCTGTGATTCAAGCTTTTACAACTACAAAATAATTTATTTTCTACTCACCCATAGCAGAAATAGGAAATCTTTCTCTGCATACTTACTATCTAAATAACAACTTTTAGCAGCTCTACAGATGACCTCATTTTCAGAACTGACTTGGAATATTAAACTGTAGATACTGCAAACATCTGCAGGTATCCTAAATGATACATGCGCATCACTGTCAAGTGGTTGAGTGAAAAGGGAAATAACACACTATTTTTGAACATGTCTGCACCATTGCACACATTGTGACCTCTGTCACTTCAGTGTCTCTGACTGTGGAAATGTAATCACTTTGGCAGTTTAAATTCAGTAAAGATACAAACACTAACAAACTTGAAGTTGCAGAAGTCATCAGCATCTTTTAGCACTGTGATGACAAGTAATCATTTGTTAATCATTACTTTCTTACTGTAAAGCACAAGAAGATATGACCATCAAAGGATTTAGTTGTCCTGTTGCATTTCTAGAACAGCAATGGGCCCGATAAAGGAGTAAGAATTAGAACATGGTATTATATAACCATGGAACATCAAATAATTTCCCCAGTAATATGTAGACCTTTGAATGTTGATATGGTCCCTCTCTAAACCTATGTATAAAATGCATTAAATCCATAGTTTCTTTGTTTCTTAAAACCTGATAGATTCCTCAGTCCTTATGGGGTATATAGATGTTGAAACTCTAGATATGAATGAAGGCAAATCTGAACTTGGTTCGAATCTACACTGTTAGAAATTTTTAAATCTAGACCTCCCTCTTGTCTTTTGCCCTAGCTCAAGCTTCTTTAGCCATTTTTGATATTATAGTTATCTACTACTTCACCTAGTTTTGTTCCCTAAAATTCTTCATAAGAACAGTCAAAGCCATGGGTGTGTCTATCCAGGTTTTTTACTAGAAATAATAAGTTTAGATTTCCACCCACCTCGATATATGTATATGAAAATAACCAAAAGCTGTGAAAGTCATGAAGGTATATTCAGTTCATATCAAGCAAGAAGCCTTACCACTGCCATTCAAACTCTACAAATCATTAACGATTTCTACTTTTAAACCCTTTTACCCAGTCATAGACATGACCCTGGGTAACTCGACATTGAAATATTTCTTGGGAATTTTCCTTTAGTGAGGTCCAGTACAGTTCCTTTCAGGGAACAATAGATTTCCTTCCCTTTTCTCCCTGTAAAAATATTTTTATGGACCACAATGACCAAGGATACATGACAAAGAACTTC
This sequence comes from Okapia johnstoni, assembly GCA_024291935.2. Classification (NCBI taxonomy): domain Eukaryota; kingdom Metazoa; phylum Chordata; class Mammalia; order Artiodactyla; family Giraffidae; genus Okapia; species Okapia johnstoni. The sequence goes on along the minus strand of CM044305.1, from coordinate 22,047,013 downwards.
TCTAATGCTGTTACATCTCATGGAAGGTCAAATTTGATTATGTAATCTTGGGAATTGAAAGTCATTTATTGGTTTGTGGAGATAATTCAATTTGAATTTGTATGAGATGCTCTTTTTTATTTTATTATTGGAATATAATTGCTTTGCAATGTTGTGTTAGGTTCTTCTGTACAACAAAGTGAATCAGCTTTATGTGTTCATATATCCCCTCCCTCCTGAGCGTCCATTCCACGCTCCACATCCCACCCCTCTAGGTCATCACAGAGCATCGAGCTGAGCTCCCTATGCTATACAGCAGCTTCCCACTAGCTAGCTATTTTACACATGGTAGTGTATATATGTCAATGCTAATCTCCCAATTCGTCCTACCCTCTCCTTCCCCTGTTGTATCCACAAGTTCGTTCTCTATACCTGCATCTTTGTTCCTGCCCTGCAAATAAGTTCATCTGTACATACAGACTGAAGTAAGTCAGAATGGAATGCTCTTCTAAATCCAGTTTAATATGATTCATGATTACCTTTGAATGCCTTTTTACCCTTTGTTCACCAAATATTTTTTTTTTTTTTCGCCCAGAGCTCTTCAGTTCAGTTCAGTCGCTCAGTCGTGTCCGACTCTGTGACCCCATGGACTGCATGCAGCACGCCAGGCTTCCTTGTCCATCTCTTACCTTTTGTGTAAATTCTTACTGCTTAAACTGTGGTCCACACACCAGCATCATCATTTCCTGGAAGTTGTTAGAAATGTAGAATCTCAGACCTCACCCCAAACTTACTGAACCAGAATCTGTAGTTTTAAAAGGCTCTCTCCCCAGGTGATTCACATGCACATTAAAGTTTGAGAAGTATGGTTCAGAAATATTTTCTGAAAGGAAACATAACATTCCAGCTGGTTATTCTCCTTTGCATATCCTGTACTCACTATTTCTTTCTCTGGACTACTCACTACTTTCTTTCATCTTTCCTTGGATTCTAAGTATTCAAACTGTCTCAAAAATATGCTAGTTTTCCAACCCAATCAAAAAGTGGGCCAAAGAACTAAACAGACATTCTCCAAAGAAGACATACAGATGGCTAATAAACACATGAAAAGATGCTCAACATCACTCATTATCAGAGAAATGCAAATCAAAACCAATAGGAGGTACCATCTCACACAAGTCAGAATGGCTGCCATCAAAAAGTCTACAAACAATAAATGTTGGAGAGGGTGTGGAGAAAAGGGAACCCTCTTACACTGTTGGTGGGAATGCAAACTAGTACAGCCACTATGGAGAACAGTGTGGAGATTCCTTAAAAAAATGGAAATAGAACTGCCATAAGACCCAGTGATCTCACTGCTGGGCATATACACCGAGGAAACCAAAATTGAAAGAGACATGTGTACCCCAATGCTCATTGCAACACTGTTTACAATAGCTAGGACATGGAAGCAACCTAGATGTCCTTTGGCAGACTAATGGATAAGAAAGTTGTGGTACATATACACAATGGAATATTACTCAGCTATAAAAAAGAGCACATTTGAGTCAGTTCTAATGAGGTAGATGAAACTGGAGCCTATTATACAGAGTGAAGTAAGTCAGAAAAACACCAATACAGTATATTAATGCATATATATGGAATTTAGAAAGATGGTAATGATGACCCTATATACAAGACAGCAAAAGAGACACAGATGTAAAGAACAGACTTTTGGACTCTGTGGGAGAAGGTGAGGGTGGGATGATTTGAGAGAATAGCATTGAAACATATATATTACCATGTGTGAAACAGATGACCAGTCCAAGTTCAATGCATGAAACAGGGCACTCAAAGCCGGTGCACATGGGGACAACCCAGAGGGATGGGATGGGAAGGTAGGTGGGAGGGGGGTTCAGGATGGGGGGACACATGTACACCCCTGTGGCTGATTCATGTGAATGTATGGCAAAAACCACTAGAATATTGTAAGGTAATTAGCCTCCAATTAAAATAAATTAATTAATTAAAATAAAATTACAGTGCAAAATTTTTTCTGAGTTGGCCACATGTAATTAAGTCATTCAATTGTCATTATTTTAGGCAAGTGGTCCATTTAAAGGATTTATATGATACAGTGTTCATATTGATTTTGTAATGCTCTGCACACCAACTAAAGATATCATCCAATCTGTTAGCCATCTGTATGTCGTCTGGAGAAATGTCTGTTTAGGTCTTTCTCCCACATTTTGATGGGGTGTGTTTGTTTTCTGGTATTGAGTTGTATGAGCTGCTTGTACTAATATTTGGAAATTAATCCTTTGTCAGTTGTTTCATTTGCGATTATTTTCTCTTCATTCTGAGAGCTGTCTTTTCACCTTGCTTATAGTTTCCTTTGCTGTGCAAAAAGCTTTTAAGGTTAATCAGGTCCTACTTGTTTACTTTCGTTTTTATTTCCATTACTCTAGGAGGTAAAGGAACGCATTTGAGTCAGGTCTAATGAGGTGGATGAACCTAGAACCTATTATACAGAGTGAAGTGAGTCAGAAATAGAAAGATAAATATCGTATTCTAACGCACATATATGGAATCTAGAAAACTGGTTCTGAAGAATTTATTTACAGGGCAGCAATGGAGAAACAGACATAGAGAACAGACTTATGGACATGGGGAGAGGGGAGGCGAGGGTGAGATGTATGTAAAGAGTAGCTAACAATGGAAACTTACATTACCATATGTAAAATAGAGAACCAAAGCCGGGGAATTTGCTGTATGGGAGCTCAGGAAGACTCAAACAGGGCTCTGTATCAAACCTAGAGGGGTAAGGATGGGGAGGGAGATGGGACGCAGAAGGTTCAAAAGGGAGGGGATATATGTATACCTATGACTGATTCATTGTTGAGGTTTGACAGAAAACAGCAAAATTCTGTAAAGCAATTATCCTTCAATATAAAATAAATATATTAAAAAAAAAGATATCAAATCAAACTGTAGAACATATATATGCTAGTTTTTTGTGCATACTAGATTGAAAAAGATATCATTTCCAAAAAAAGAGCACCTTTTTTCTAACATTTACATTTGACATGTTATTTTTCTGAATCTAGAGCTGAGCCTCCTCCCAAATACGAGCAGGTATTACCACATGTGGTTATTTAGAGGTAAAATTAATCTAAAATAAAAAGTAAGTTTTAAATATTTGCTTCTATTCAGTCATTGAAAGTCAACATTTCCAAATACATATACTTGTGCGTTGGATAGTGCAGGATGTTGAGCATTTACATCATCAAGGAACGTTCTATCACACAGCAATTGTCTAGGGATGACTGTATTCTAAGTTAGGCTTTGAAACTGTCAGTTTCAACAGCTTCCAGATCAGATTGGCAGCTTCAGTGAACCAGGATAACCAGCTGAAAGAGAAAATCTAGTTAAATCAGGGGTTATTCCCAGTACATTTGATCTATTTCTGAAATATCAAGCTATTTCATGTAGGTTAGATGTATGAGAGAAATGATGTTATAAAATGCCTCCTCTTCTCAAATTTCTTTACCAATTATACGGAGATCATAGTAAGAGCATCCTACTGGAATGAGGGGACTTGGAAATGGGAGCATAGACTCCAGTTGGCAATAAATCACTGAATGTGTGATACTGGGTAAATCACTTGACCTTGTCTGAGTTTGAGTTTATTTATCTACACAATCTGTTTGGTGGTCTTTAGGCTCTCATCTGTTTCTTTAATTGTCAGTTCCAGGAATTAGACATTTGAAATCAACTCAGTGGGTATCAACCTATAGATAGCATTTAGAGAGGGATGTGCATTTGATATCTATCAAACAGAAGTGCTGGGGTTACAGATAAATTTTTTAAGCATCTACTTTCAAGGAAATAATAACCTAGAGGAGTGGCCTATAAAGTGGAGTGCTTTACCTTAGGAGAAACCAAGTTGATTCTCAAAACTGATGGGATGATAGTAACATTTTCTCTGTATATACATTGTTTATTTAAAATCAGCCTTGGAAGAATTTGATATATGGATTATCAGTAGTGAGAATAGTTATGAGTGAAATTTTGTCAAGGAATATGTTTATCAATAAATTAAGTATATATTCAAACATAGTAAATCATAATGCATCAAATTCTACATCATTTAATGACATGTTCATGTTACAATATTTTAAAGTTTTGAGAAGAGTAATCATAAGATGTTTGGAGACACTATGTCTAGAAGGGAGATAACAAAATCAATACATAGTGTGTTAGTACTGAGAGAGAACTGCTTTAATGGGAATACAGAGTTCAATAAGTGTACAAACATAGAGCAACAAAACCATGATTGGGAGAGTCAGCGGAGTGGGAGACACACATTCTCAGAAGATGATGTCGCCTTGAATGGTCCAAAGTAGAAAGCAAAGGTGGTCTGGGCAGAATGAGTGGCATATGCAATGACAACACTATGCTACTAACGACAGGCTGAAAAAATGTGAGACCACAACTTGGCTCAAATTTGCTTAGGAAGCAACATTATGATGTCAAGGAGCGGGTAAGAGACAAGGCTGAGAGAAGGACATAAGCCATAAACATATATATATGATATAAGAATATATGGATTGTCCAGAATTCAAGGAACATTTTCATTTAAAAATTTGTGGTTTCAAAGTGTCTCAAGCAATTCCACAGTTTTCTTTTTTGCAAAAATTGTTTTCTAAATAAGTAATTGTTTAAAAATTGGAGATTGTATATTTTTTCTTATTAATAATCTAATCATTCCCAAAGTAGTCTATGTAGAGAAAAGGTATCAGTTTTGATAAATTTGTAGGTTTCTTTTTTTTTGTTTTTTAGTTGCACTAGGTCTTCCTTGCTGCTCACCAGCTTTCTCTGGATTGAGAAAAAGCAGTGGTTACTCTCTGCGTTGTGGTCCTGCAGGCTGTCTCAATTGCATGGCTTCCTCTTGTTGTGGAGCACAGAGCTCTCATGAGCGTGGGGCTTCCAGTAAGTCTTCAGCTTATTTGGCTCCATACAGTTTGTGCTCTCGGGCTTAGTTGCTCCACAGCATGTGGAATCTTGCCATATCGGGGATCGAACCTGTGTCCCTGCATTGGCAGGCTGATTCTTATCCACTGTACCACCAGGGAAGTCTGGTTTTCATGTTTTATTAAGCTAGTTCAAGTTTAGTGCAAACACTGAAGAAAACTTAGAGTCCTCTGGGAATCTACAAGACTTTTACGAATGCTTCCAAAACATTGACCTATTGTAAGCAGTAGACATCAATGTTGATCTTTCTAATTTTCCAGTAGTGTTTAGCCATAATTTTAATTTTTACCCTTTTTATTTATTATTTTTCAATTCTAATATTTAAAGAAAAATAAATAACTTGGTATTATGACCTTAATTTTTATTATTATTTTTCTACAACACTTTTTCATTATATTCAGGGAAAATAATTGGTTGTTTATGATACCAACAAGTATTCCAGCATATACTGGTAAAGTATAATTTTGTTAACCTATTAATTTGGTTACTATTAAATTCATTAATTGAACAACTGACTGATTAAACATAGATGCTATTATTTTTTGCCAGAATTTTTTGATTAAAAGATATTGTGAAAATCAAGAAAATTTCAATATAGATGTGTGTTTGAATGATCTCACAGAAAATAAATATTTCCCTGGGAATATATTGCCTACTCATCTGAAATTCTTGAGTTTATTCAAGGCATAAGGGCACTAAATCATTCACTTTCTTCTGCCAGACCCTCAGTACTGTAACAAACACCACTACAATTCTCCTTTTTTCTCTTTCACTAGTTGCAGACCTCTGGGCTTGGAAACTTGACTAAAAAGTACAGAGTAATAATAGGATTATGACTTAAATTGCCCTAATCTTTTGGTTGGCTAGTCAACAACATCAATTATTTCCTGGGTTTGTATTGGAGAGGAATTCTATATACCTAAAGACCCTACTAGGAAAATATCCACTACTGATTATTTCTAATTTCCAGGTATATTGAAAGTAATAATAACCAAATCTAAATAGTTTATATAATAATGAGGTTCCATGAATCTTACTTTAACTCTAAGAAAGACATTTGTATTGCAGGCTACAAATTAAAAAGCTGTATCAATTATTAATTTGCATCTCAGCAGAAGATTCCTTTAAATAACTGTGAAGATATTTCATTTTGAATTTGATCAACTTTATTGACCATGAAAACAATATTTTTGTGCCATTTTCTGTTAATTATATTAATATTTAGATACAGTAAATAAAGCAAATTTTCCTTTCAGAAATTGTTAAATGTTTTAAAGGATGAAATCTTTACCATTTGTTTCTTAAGGCATCTTTTGTCATTTGTTGTCCATTCTACACAACTGTTTTTTAACATCAAAGCATTTTCAGTAATGCTTCCTAAGAGACTTTTTTCTCTCTTTGTTAACAGCAGATGGATATTTGGGAGTATAAAATTTTATTCACTTCTAAATTGATGACACGTGCTATAGAGAGGAAGATGTGATCAGCTATGATGTACTGAAATCAACAATGTGCTAAGTGTAAATGAGCAAAAAAATGTTATTTTAATTCTTGACTCACAGTATCTTAGGATGTTAAAAATAAATGTATATTTAATACAAAATAGTGGTTACAATACCATTGTGCCTTCTCACTTATATTAATAGAAGGCTGTTACTTAAAATATCTTCTTTTTTTTTCCCCACAGGCCCTCTGAAAAAATTGTAACTGTTTTTAGAGATTAAACAAACTGAGGTTCAGAGAAAGTAAGGAGGAGATCAGTGATCAAATACATAGGTATGTTAAACACACTATGTGGATAGCTAACCCAGAGTTTCTGAGTTCTAGTATACTCAGAGCTGCCTTTGTTCTTTTCAATGATATTTAATTTTAACTTTTCTTTATTCCCAAAGTTTTAAGTTAGTCATAATTTGTGGATGCCATATATATGCAGATGTATTGGGTCAGCCAAAAAGTTAATGTTTTTCCGTAAAATTTTATGAAAAACCTGAACGAACATTTTGGCCAACCCAATAAATTACTATACCTAGCAAAAATATTTAGTCAACGGTGATTAAGTACTTGAGCTTAAATGAAGAATAGCTAGGTTTGACCTTGACTGACTTGGACTTGCTTGAGGACTTGCCTTGAGGGAAAGCCTTTTTTTCTTGCCTCTGTGGGGCAGAGATATAAAGTACACCTAAATCTGTTTAATAGGCTCTACAAAGTTGCACAGGCAAAGGGAATGTGGTTCAGAATTCTGTTTGTGGGCAGGGGTGAAGAATTAGGTACAATAGTTAAATCTGCTCCATTCCTCTTTAGTTATCAGATGAGTAGCTGTACTTTGTTAAGCAAAACTGTTCCAACCAACTTTAAGGTGCTACATATTTTCATGCAGCTTTAGAAATGATGTGTGGATGTTAGGATACTTTAGTAAAATTACAGTATGTTGTTTATAGGCTAATGAAAAACTTCACATAAGGAAAAATATGTTTGCTTCCAGAAGATTAAAATTTAAATACACACTGGGGCTCTGATAGCATTAGTTATTCACTTCTTCAACATTGTCATTTTATTAACATTATTTCAAGAAATAGAAATCTTACAGAAGCCAAGGGATTGTATGAGCAGACATATGGTTTTTAATTTAGTTTTACATATTTCCTTCACTAAATAGGGCATGCAGTTTACTGGACAGTGCATAAAGCAAAGCTCTCCCTATTGGTACCAACTTGGCAGGCAATTTGGTTTTAATCCTGTCTAGAGATTGCTTGTGCATTTCTGTACATTTCAACTCTGATCCTCTAATGGTCATCTGTTATGCTGTGATTACATGGATGAACTGCAAAAAGATCATCTGACTAAATTGTCAAGTTAAGGGCACAGTATCTATGCAAAGGAAAAATGCTACAATTCAAAATAAAATAGGCTGTGATTTACAACGAAGTTTGACACTTTAAAAAATAATACGAATACCCCACTTAATAAATTCTGCTTATGAAAATGTTCTAATGAATAATTCTCTGCATTGTTGGCAATCTCAACAGAATGGCTAGTTTTAACATGGGTTTGAGGACAGAAATACCTTTCACTCCTGTAGTTAGTAACCTTAAAGCTAGAAAGTGCTGAGAGTTCACATCACACCTTCTATAAGGACTAGAGTTTTGTGTAGCATTTTTTTTGTACTCTATTAGCAGAAGAAAAACTGCCTATTCTAAGCTTTTCCAAAGAATATTTTATTTCTTGACTCAAAACACCATCACTTCTTTCAGTGCTTCACTTTATGTGATAATAATCGAAAGCAAATTTTTACAAGACCCACTGGTTCTTCAATGATAGATACAAGAGGTTGAGCCAAAATCCAAGATGGGCAATAATCTCCCTCTTGGTATATAGGACTTCATGCCATATTCCCTTTGGTTAGCTTTAGAGAAGCATGAAGTGCCTTTTTTATTCATGCTTCATCTAGAATGTAAACAAAGTTTGTGTACTTCTAAACATCGTCTTGCTTTTGATATCCTAATACTCAGTTCACATGTATTAGAACTTGTGGACACAACCTAACACCCGAGTTCCTCTCAGAGTCTTAAGGGGAGTTAATTCCACTATGCCTTTTATCCTTTTCTTATTTATTAACTAGCATTTAGTGAGAAGCTTTTAGATGAGCTAAATTCTTTACATGAATCATGCCGCATGTATTATCTACTAGTTAGCTGACCTCTGCTTAACTGTCTTCATCTGGAAATTGGAAGTTATCATAGCACCGATCTCCTGGGGGTGTTTTAGGAATTGAATAAAATGAGGGTGTAAACTACTTAGAAAAAAAGTGTGTAGCATGTGTGAACAATAAAAAAATATGAAATATTTCCATTCATACATTCAAAAAATGTAATAAACATCTAGTGCATTTTCACACACTGACCTAGGGACTGGGAATTCAGTTTTGAACAAGACAGACAAGGTTTCTGTTCTTGAGGAGTTCACATTTCAGTGAGAGATGACAAACAATAAATAGCTAAAGCAAACAAGATCGATTCTATTAATAAAATAATTTTATAAGTGAAGACATTCAATTTGAAAGAAGGCACATACTTTGCTCAAGATCATAAAGCTGAAAGGTAGCAGAACCTGGATTAGAATCTAAGATTATGAAATTCCAAAGCTTTAAGCCTGCCATCGTTCCCATGCTGTTATGCTCATTGTAGTCTTTGAAACTTTTTCCCACTACAACCTTCCTCTCTTGTACTCCCTACACCATCCTCTGAAATCACTATATCATGTCTTTACCTTTACTGAAACTTGATTCTCCTTGAAAGTGAGCATATAAATTATGATGGTGGTTCTCAAACTTCAGGGCTTATTGGAATCACTGGGGATCTTTAATACAATACCGATCTCTGGGTTGCCTCCAGAGATTCTGATTGAATTATTCTGAGTTGTGGATCAAGTGATTCCATTGTGCAGCCTTCCAGATGATGACTACTAATAATACTCTGCCTGTATCCCAAAAGGTTATCATCAGGTTGCCTACCTTTAACTTCTTTCTTGGAACAATTTCCTGAATCCTTTGGAAATTCCTGTTATTAGGGGTCACTCCCACATTTCCCTTGATCCAAGTAGATTTCTCTTTCTTCCAGATCATCACTTGCAGCTCTTTTCAAAGCCCTAGTATTGAAAGTACATTTCTGTTACTTGATGATGTCTTCCTCCCTCTAGATGACCCTATTACATGGTCTCTTGACCTCTTTATTCAGTTCAGTTCAGTTCAGTTGCTCAGTAGTGTCCAACTCTTTGCGACCCCATGAACCGCAGCACACCAGGCCTCTCTGTCCATCACCAACTCCCAGAGTCCACCCAAACCCATGTCCATTGAGTCGGTGATGCCATCCTACCGTCTCATCTTCTGTTGTCCCCTTCTCCTCCTGCCCTCAATCTTTCCCAGTATCAGGGTCTTTTCAAATGATTCAGCTCTTCACATCAGGTGGCCAAAGTATTGGAGTTTCGGCTTCAGCATCAGTCCTTCCAATGAATATTCAGGGCTGATTTCCTTTAGGAGTGACTGGTTCGAACTCCTTGCAGTCCCAGGGACTCTCAAGAGTCTTCTCCAACACCACAGTTCAAAAGCATCAATTCTTTACATTAAATAAAATCCTTCTTGCATTTTCCTCCAGTGAGTATTCCATTATTCTGGCCCCATCACAGCTAAATTTCTGAGAAATGTCTTTTCACTTTGTCTCAGCTTACCTGCAGTCATCTCCATTGCTGTATTTCTATTAAGTCTATATCTGCTTTTGTTACTAGAATATAGAATATACAACTCAGGTGATGTAAGCATAATACAATTTTATTTTGCCCTCACCTTGCCCATTTGTAGTGTAGTGCTACCTCTGAACAGTACTCAATACAATGTCATGTTGGCTCTTATCTAGTCCACAGGACATTTTGAACGTGTCATGCTTCCAAAGATTATCTGCCGATCCAAACACAGCTACCCAAATCCTGTGGTTAGAGACAGTTAGAGCTTTCTCAAGCAGGAATCAAACACAGGTTCTCCATACCTCAGTACTACAGAATTGAGTGTCTATATAGAAGTTTCCCTTACTAGACCCACGACGAGAGGGGAAGGTGGTGAATCACAAATCGCCAAAGAAATCTGTTCCTCCTCTATTATTTGACTCACTTTTGTAATGGAATGAGATGGAATACATTCCACATTTATAATGGCATACGTTCTCACATTATTTCCTTCGTTGTTTCATCTGGACCCACTAAGATCAATCTTAATATCACTGTAAGTAGTACAACCAGACATCATGTGTTTCATGATGTGATGTAATGAAGTATACTTGCTTAAAAAAATTGAATCTAAATCAAATCAGCCTCTAGATTTAATTTAGAGTTTATAGGAAATACATGGCTTTAAGGAACAAGTTAAATGATACTACTAGAAAGCATGGAACTTAAAAAAAATGTAAGAAGCTTTATAGGACAATGACCTAGTTTTCCCAGAAAATCAATTGCAAGGGGGAAAAGGAGTGGGGCTCTGCAGCTCTTACAGAATAAAAGAGATTTAAAGGACAAAAGAGCCAAACATGATCAGCAGATCTTGTTTGAAACCTAATTAAAGGAAAAAAGCTAACTAACTGTAAATATAGTCTTAGAATCAGAGCATCTGAATATTGTCTGGTTATTTGTATAGCATTAAGAAATTATTATAAATTCTGATATGTATAAAATAGCATAATAATTATGTTAAAAATCAAAATATCTACAATTAGGCACTTTAGCAAAGTATTTATTTGTCAAATGACACAATGTCTGGTATTTATAAATGTCTACTTCCTAAAATTTTAGTGAAGACAGAAAAGTGGGCAAGTACTAATTCTGGGACTGGATTTAGTATTCTAATTTCTCTAATTTTGTGCAGGCTTGAGAATTTCTAAGTAAAATTGTAATATTGTTTTTGCATTCTTTAGTTTAGTTGTTCTTGTTCTTACTGTTGAGTTTTGTTCTTTCATAGATCATGGATCTGTGTATTTAAAACTGTATTTAGCTCCCAAGTTAAGTCTGCTCATTGGCTAGTTGTAATTGCTCATTTAGGGGATGATTCCAAGTTGGGTGTTCAACATCATTTCTTTACCAGCTCAGGTCTCACATATTAATCTGAAGTTAAGTGTAAGTGTTAGTCACTCAGTCGTGCCCAACTCTTTGCTACCCCGTGGACTGCATCCCATCAGGCTCCTCTGTCCATGAAATTTTCCAAGCAAGGATACTGGAGTGGGTTGCCATATCCTTCTCCAGGGGATCTTCCCAATCCAGGGATCGAACCTGGGTCTCCTGCACTGCAGGCAGATTCTTTACTGACTGAGCTACAAAGGAAGCCCAATCTGAAGTTAGACCTCTTTAAAACTTCAGCTCTGAAAGATTTCTGAATGTGTGACTATGCAAATCACCATACTTTTATTTTTGAGGAATTAGGAAAAATTGATAATTGTTGGGGTTTCTTGGCACTGTTGTTTTTAACTATTAATTGATACAGACAGTACACAAATTTTAAATATATATACTTATATATAAATTTTTCAGTAGTGTTTAAAAATGAAATTAGGCTGGTCTTTCTCTTTAGAGTAGATCCCCTAAAAGGAATCAGTCATATTTATTATCCCAGTTCTGCAAAGATTGCCAAAGCCTAATCAGAATGTGACTTTCCACTTTCCTTGTGACTATATGCCTTAGATACTACCTCAGAAAGTCACCAGACTTTATACAAGGTAGACTGTGTCCATATTCCTATATGATAGCAGGATACTTTATTGCAAAGATAAAAGATATTAGAAGTCCAGGATCGTAATCTATAATAGTGATTCTTCCAAAGCAGTATTTAAGAAATTTGTCTCACCATAAGATTTACCTAGGATATTTGCTAAAGACACAAGCCCTGGATCTCCTGGAGATCCTTAAAGATCTTGACTCTGTAGGTTGTGGGTGAACCACTTAATGTACCTTTTAAAAGCTCCTCAAGTGAAAACCCATTTATGAAAACCCGTTTGAGAAACACTGTTCCACACTAATACATTTCACTTTAATTAGGCATACCCAGATTCTTCCTGACTGCGTGTAAGAAACCACCAACTTAAGGTCTTCCATTAAAAATGTGTTTTGCATTCAGTGACAACCAGGAGCCCACCCTGATATCTTGTAGCCTCATGTAGAGACAAAATGAAAAAGAGCATCTGACATTAAGAAATATAGTTTGCATATATTATTTTTGCTAATCCTGGGTGCCCAGTAAAGTTTTTATTTCTAGCTTTACCTTCGTCATCCACCATGCCTTAGAAGTAAAGATGAAGTTCTTAAGAGAATAAATCCTGAGGAACTAAGAGTTTTCATCACAAGAAGAAAATATTTTTTCTTTTTCTTTTTGCTCTTTCTTTTTATTGTATATGAGAAGATTGATGTTAAATAACTTACTGTGATAGTCATTTCATGATGTATGTAGGTCAAATCATTATGCTGTACATCTTAAACTTATACAGTGATGTGTGTCAGTTATGTCAATAACACTAAAAAGGGAGAACATATACTCTTTATAGGCCTTGTAATTAGCTGTTTTTTTACAGGGATAGTACCTGGATTTGTTCTGTTTAATAAATATTTATTGAATGAATGCATGCATGCATTAATTTAATACATTAAGAGTTGATCTGTTTTCTGAAGCATTCCAAGATCAAGTAATAATTGAATGTGTTTGTTTTTCTGGTACCTTTCTTTATATACTTAAAACAGCATGTACCAATCCAGAGTCCCATCAGAGAAATGTTATGCTGTAAAATGACAATTTGATGTTTTATTTATACTTTCTTTTCTTAGAAGCAGTTAACACCATCTAGAGCACCTGACTATATTTCATTAGAGTTTTGCAGCCTCCTTCAGGGAATTTACTGAACTAATATTTTAAATGCTGAATTTTGGTTTTCTTTTGTTAAAAGTCATTTATTCATGTTTTGCATATGATTAGGAATCTCATTTTGAATAAGATTTTTTCCTTCACTTTCTTGTTTGCCTTCTAGAGCATTCGTAGTTGCCACCTCAGAGCCTCCTCAGGAATTGTCCATCGAATTGATGATCGCAGTGTTCCTGCCTCTGCATAAGCAGTGGGTATCACAGATCTAATCACAAAGCCAGAGAAGTTGGTGTTGCCAGTTTCTGGTGTTAAATATATATGTAATAAAATAGCTCCAACACATAGAAAATGTGAAAGAATTTTACAGTGAACATTTGTATGTTTGTGTGTGCTAAGTCGCTTCAGTTGTGTCCGGTTCTTTGCAACCCCATGGACTGTAGTCCACCAGGCTCCTCTGTCCAAGGGATTCTACTGGGGTGGGTTGTCATGCCCTCCTCCAGGGGATCTTCCTGACCCAGGGATTGAACCTGTGTCTCCTGCATTACAAGAGGAGACTTTACCACTGAGCTACCAGGGAAGCCTGAACATTTGTATACCTAACACCAATATTCAACACAACATTTTACTCTACTTGTTTTATCACATCTCTTTGTCTAGCTATCCTTCTATCCCTGGTATTTTTTGTAGGCATTTTATCATCAGTTCAGTTCAGTTCAGTCGCTCAGTCATGTCCGACTCTTTGCGACCCCATGAATTGCAGCGTGCCAGGCCTCTCTGTCCATCACCAACTCCCGGAGTCTACCCAAACCCATGTCCATCGAGTCGATGATGCCATCCAGCCATCTCATCCTCCGTCGTCCCCTTCTCCTCCCGCCCCCAGTCCTACCCAGCATTAGGGTCTTTTCCAATGAGTCAACCCTTCGCATGAGGTGGCCAAAGTATTGGAGTTTCAGCTTCAACATCAGACCTTCCAATGAACACCCAGGATTGATCTCCTTTAGGATGGATTGATTGGATCTCCTTGCAGTCCAAGGGACTCTCAAGAGTCTTCTCCAACACCACAGTTCAAAAGCATCAATTCTTTGGCGCTCAGCTTTCTTCACCGTCCAACTCTCACATCCATACATGACCACTGGAAAAACCATAGCCTTGACTAGACGGACTTTTGTTGGCAAAGTAATGTCTCTGCTTTTAAGTATGCTATCTAGGTTGGCCATAACCTTCGTTCCAAGGAGTAAGCGTCTTTTAATTTCATGGCTACAATCACCATCAGCAGTAATTCTGGAGCCCCAAAAAATAAAGTCTGACACTGTTTCCACTGTTTCCCCATCTATTTGCCATGAAGTGATGGGACCAGATGCCATGATCTTAGTTTTGTGAACGTTGAGCTTTAAGCCAACTTTTTCACTCTCCTCTTTCACCTTCATCAAGAGGCTCTTTAGTTCTTCTTCACTTTCTGCCATAAGGGTGGTGTCATCCGCATATCTGAGGTTATTGATATTTCTCCCGGCAATCTTGATTCCAGCTTGTGTTTCTTCTAGCCCAGCATTTCTCATAATGTACTCTGCATATAAGTTAAATAAGCAGGGTGACAATATACAGCCTTGACGTAGTCCTTTTCCTATTTGGAACCAGTCTGTTGTTCCATGTCCAGTTCTAGCTGTTGCTTCCTGACCTGCATACAGGCTTCTCAAGAGACAGGTCAGATGGTCTGGTATTCCCATCTCTTTCAGAATTTTCCAGAGTTTATTGTGATCCACACAGTATCATAAGTTGCACATATCAGTATGCTGCTGCTGCTGCTGCTGCTAAGTCGCATCAGTCCTGTCTGATTCTGTGCGACCCCATAGAGGGCAACCCACCAGGCTCCCCTGTCCCAGGGATTCTCCAGGCAAGAACACTGGAGTGGGTTGCCATTTCCTCCTCCAGTGCATGAAAGTGAAAAGGGAAAGTGAAGTCGCTCAGTCGTGTCCTACCCTTTGCGACCCCATGGACTGCAGCCTACAAGGCTCCTCCATCCATGGGGTTTCCAAAGGCAAAAATACTGAAATGGGCTGCCATTTCCTACTCCAGGGGATCTTCCCGACCCAGGGATGGAGCCTGCCTCTCTTACCTCACTCTGATTCATACAACACATGATAGTGATTTTTAAGCATATCTTAATACCTAGATTATAAACCCCCAAAGAACTGGAATTATTAATAAAATCTTCTTAGTTTTGCCTTGACATCTGTCACACTGGCACAAATATGGTGAAGGCAAGTAAACACAGCAATAGCAGTAACAAAATCACCTTACATTGAGGCTCCCAGGATATTGGCATAATTTTGAAAAGTGTACATACATAAGGAAGTATAACAACGAATTAAATTCAAGATGGAAGTGAGAAAGTAAAGAGAAGTGAAATGAAAAGTAGACCTTTCATCTGAGTCAGACAAGTTTTGGTTTAGAAGTAGACAGAGCACAACAGGGTGGAGCTAGCCTGGATTGACCTACACATTTCCACAAATGTTTTGTTTCCTTATTTCAATGATTTGCTTCCTTGGACCTGTAATATTTGTTCCCATTCTTCACCCATTATTTTTTCCAATTCTGGATATTTCTGTTAAATATTGAAAGTTTGTGATGGTCTACCCTTCATCCATTGCTCTACATGTGAGATTTCAGTTGTTGTCACTGTTCCATCCTTCCCATTATGCTGTCCAGATCTCTCCTGGAGCTACACACTAAACCCAGCTACTGTGGGCACCTGAAATATAGCTTATAAGAATGCTGCGTTGTTCTTCCCTCAACCAAATTTTTGTTTCCTTCCAGATTATTTTATGTCTTATTTAGTTATACCACCATCCACCCGACTACTCCAGCTAGGTATCTGAGGTTCATCTTTAAATCTCTTTTTCTCTCAACACTGACATCAAATCTGTTATAGTGTTTTGTCGGTTTTACCCTCTAAATATTTTTAATAAGCTCCCTTCTATTCATTCTCATAACAACATTCATATTTCAAGTTTAAAGCTAACATCTCACTATTACAGCTTCCTAAATCTTCTTGTTGTGCGAGTAATCAATATTCAGTGGCCCCAACTAAAACTGTGGAGACCCTCCTGTAAAAAGCCACCAGCATTATTTTAAAAGCAGTAGTTCAGAGGCTTCCCTGGTGGCTTAGTGGTAAAGAATCTGCCTGCCAATGCAGGAGACACGGGTTGAGATCCATGATCCAGGAAGATTCCACATACTGTGGAACAGCTAAACCTGTGTGCCACAGCTCTTGAGCCTGTGCCCTAGAGCCCAGGAGCCTCAACTACTGAAGCCCATGTGCCCTAGAGCCTGTGCTCTGCAGCAAGAGAAGCCACCGCACTGAGAAGCCCACCTACCACAACAAAGAGTAGCTCCCACTTGCCACAACTAGAGAAAAGCCTGTGCAGCAACAAAGATGCAGTACAGCAAAAATAAATAAATAAAATTATTTTTAAAAACAATATTCCAAATGATAGGTTGCTTAAAATGCTTCCATGGATCCTAGTTACTTATAGAACAGATTCCAAAATTTCTGAAAGACTTATACAAGGCTGTCTATGACCTGACCCTGTTTCTTACCACTGACCATTTCCCTGCCTCAAATTTCAGACTTCAATAACCCAGAATGGTACTTGTTTCCTTCATACACTATGTAGTTTTGCTTTTCAAAGACTCTCCTTATAACACACTAATTGCCAAGAATACCTTCTTCCCAACCTTTACCTCACCTTTTTCCTTTCCCTCTTCCCATAGCCAATTCATACTCATACCAATGACTCAATATTCATACACATACCAATTACTTGATATTCAGGTTATTTCTTTCCTAAATTCCTCAGCTTAAATGCTGTTATGTTCTTCCTCTAGGTGTCCAGTAATACCATGTGCACATTTCTAGTAATCAGTTTACTATATTGCTTTATTATTTATCATCTTATCTTCAGTGTTTATCAAAGTAAGTTATAATTGCCACTCAGTGCTTGTTGATTGCTTAAAACACTGATAAATGGGAAAAAAGGAAGAGACAGAGAAAGAAAGAGAAAAAAGAAGGAAAACAAAAGTTAGTTCTTTTGTAGGCCATTATTGACATTTCAGTCTCTTTTTCTTCTTTTGTAAGATCTCTTTTTCATTCTTGAATTCTACCATTTGGAGGATGATGGAAGATACTCTACCAGTGGATTGATATTTTGCTTTTTGTCCCACAAATACCTCATGCCCAGATATGCCACATTTCCTCATCCATCAAACCAGATAGTTTGATACAAGCATTATGTATGGCAGTTCTCTCTCCAGTATTAATAATTTTTATTCAAAATGAGGACTTCTAAGATCAGGACTTTGCCGACTATTACTTTTCTCTATCTCTTGGTTGAAAAGCAGTAATGCTTTTTGTGGCAGGTAGATTTGCTTCTTAAATTTATTGTCCAGCTATATTCCACTTTAACTTGCAAATTGGGCACCATGGTTGCAAACAGAGACTTTTCTAGTCCTCACAGCTCCACAGCCAGGTCTTCTTTTATTTCGGTAGGTAATGCCACAGTCCCCTGCTGCCAGAGAGAGGGAGTTTAACGCTCAGGGTTTCTGTTTCATGTCCCAATCTTCCACTGTTACAAAATATGCAGTCTCATAGCTTATTTATTGCTAACCACATCATTTATTATGCATTTTTCTATCTTCATAGACAAGTATAAATATTAATAAAACAGCAGATGAAAGCAATGTAAAGCATCATGACAGAGATAATTTACATGAAAAAAAATGAAATAAAGAATTCTGAAAGTAGAAATGAGACATAAATATCACTTCTATATTTGGAAGAATCCAATTATACATTCTATTTTTATACTAAGTATATTATAATACACAGTTATAAACCCACTTTAAATCCACAAAAGCAATACAATTTAAAAATCAACGTTTGGCAGTCCCTTTATATATTTGCCTATCCTCAAGACTGCTTCATAGATGACCAAAAAAATATATTTCTATCAGTTGTGAAAATTTCTGGTGTTCAGTAACTTCTCTGGAGATTCTATAGTCCAGCATCTGCTTGATAAATCTAAGAAATCAAGTTTCACTAACTGAAGAAATTATATTCTTTCTCCTTCTCTGGATTTCTGCTGCGTAATTTCTATTAAACTTTTTATTCAAGCCAGCTCTCATTTATCCATATTTCAAAGGACTGTAATATAATTCTGATGATTAAAAACCCTAAATATTGTAAGTTCTTCTACATTAAGCATTTTCTTTTTTGAAAAATTTATTTACTTATTTTTATTGAAGTATAGTTGATTTACAATGCTATGGTAATTTCAGGTGTACAGCAAAGTGATTCATATATATCTATTTTTTCAGATTATTTTCCCTTATAGGTTATTACAAAATATTGAGTATTGTTCCTGTGCTATACAGTAGGTCCTTGTTGATTATCTGTTCTACGTATAGTAGTGTACATATTGTGGTGACCCGAGGATGAAAGAGCAGATAAAACCAAGGAGGGTCTTGGAATGCAGGAACAGAAAAACCAGACCCTTATGGTCCTTCCCTCCCCCATATTGTAACTATTAATGGATTTCGGGTCCTTCTGAGCAGTATAACCTGTCTCCCCTCCTACCCCATAGGGAGAAGGTATATGCCTTACTCTTCCCCCCGCCACACCCAGTATATGTGCGTCATCCAATCAGCAAATGACCCACAAGACCCCTATCCCACTCCTTGTTCCCTGGGTATAAAAGTGGACTAAGGATCCCTGTTCAATGTTGGTTCTCCCTTGAGCTGGCCCACTGTTCTAACAGCTTTTCCCACTCTAATAAGCTTTATTTCCCTCTCATTGTCTCATGTCTGGAAATTCTTTTCCAACCCGCGCCTGGACCATGACACATATGTTAATTCCAAACTCCTAATTTGTAATTTAAGCATTTTATAGCAATCTTTAGAAAGAAATTCATTGACTCTTTATTTTCAGTTTTGAATACTTCAAAGTTCCACAGTGAAGGTAGAAGTAGCAATGAAATTACTTCAAGATAAATAATATAATGGGGTGTAAAAATTTCTTAAATTAGGTAATAATGAACTCTTCCACACTTAGTATTCTTACTGAGCATCCAATATTTGAAAATTGGAGGCAGTCAGAAATTAGTACACTTTTCTTATTTGAAATTATGTTTTTTTACATTTAAGAACTAAATCTTTTAGTGTACTTCACCACCTTGTCCCAATATTTATTGTTTCTATGAAGAGATACATTTTTCTTTCTCTCTAACCATAATAAAACCCACTCATACTCCACAAATCAGTTTAGATTTGAACGACCTGAATGTAGTGGTCTCCTCTTACATAAAGCCTGCATCTCCCTGTCATTTGCCATCCATCATCTACTAATGTAATTAAGATATGAGCATTCAGCATCTGCTATATAGCAGGCAGTGGATAGGAGACAGAAAACTTTTGCTGCAAAGGGCCAGATAGTAAATACTTTAAGCTCTGCAAGTCATATGATCTTTCTTACACCTCTTCGACTTTGTTCTTGTCTTATAAAATCAGCCAAAGCTAACATGCAAATGAATGGACGTGGCTGTGTTCCAATAAAATTTTAGTAATGAAAACAGGTGGTGGGTTGGATTTGTCCAATGGGACACAGTTTACTGAGCCCTAGAAAACACAGTCAACACCTAATGGTATATAGTAAGCAAATGTAATCATAAGAATAAAAATTAAAATAGGAAAATTTTTTAAGATGAGAAAAATACAAAGCTTTTAGAAGTTGGTTGGAAGTCCTAGACATCTGGTTAAGGGAGACATCTGGAAAAGAGGGAGAGGGGGAGGAGAAATAGTTGATCAGTTTATAAGAATTTCATGGTTTTCTTCAAAATTTAAAATCAATATATCAGTATTATATACTTTATGTTTTAAGAATAAAGTGTTAAACATTCATTTTTGTTTTATAAACAATTAACCCCAAAATATAATACAATGTGTTCTATATTAGGAATATTAAATGAAAAGTCAGACTTTTCAGAAAAAAAAATTATTTTTATATATAAAACTTAGAAAAGTAGTTGGCCATCTAAAATAGTTAAAAAATGATATTTCTGTGAGGTGAAGTTTATATCAACTAACTTTATTGTGGTAGTTATTCCACAATATATAATCTATCAAATCATCTCATTGTGCACCTTAAACTTACACAATGCTATCTGTCAGTTATATCTCAATAAAGCTGGGGCAATATTTTCTGTATGAGAAATAGGTTATTCTTAAATTGCTTTTTTCTAAAGGCATTTCAGGAATAATTTTTAGGTCAAAAGTCTCTGTCTACTAGGAAATTAAATACATAAAGTTTAATTGAAAATGTTCTTTCCCCAAAATTCAACTATCTCCAAAACATTTATTAATACAAATAACCCAGGATTATAAGATTTGATGCAGATCTGAACACTGTGATAATGTAATGTTGTTGCAGGGAGGAAGACAATTCTGACTCCATGTTGCAAACTATTTCTTTGACTTGCTTTTATTATTATAATCATACTCAATGGCTTGCCTGGAGGATCCTGCCCCTCTGCTTGACTGTAAACTAAAGTGCCTTTATTCAGCCCCTGGAGAGATTGTTTGTCCCTGCCCACCTGTGAATAGAAGAGATTGGCAACCCTTTCTGAAGGCTGGCCTTTCCCTTGGAGATGTTTTGCAAGACTGAAGACCCTTTCACTTTACTTCCCCACTGCATCTCCCTCTCTATTCTGCCTTTTGACTTGAGTTCCTCATTGCTTCTTTTTCTCTAATCTGTAAAAGAACCTGGCAACCAGACCCCAAGAAGATGGTTATTTTGAGGCGCTAGCCTGCCATCTTCTCAGTCTGCCGGCTCCCTGATTAAAGTCTCTTCCTTGCCTCAACACTTCATCTCTTGGATTCATTGGCCTATCATGCAGTGAGCAGAGCGATCTTGGACTCGGTAACAGTATGCCCAATGGGAAGAGAAGAGAGCAAGGGTAAAATATCATTCATTCTTTATATCATCATTTTTACTAAACCCTTCTGAGCAAATGTTGGTTGGCAGTCAACTGTATAAAAATGTAAAAGTGGTGTGAAGCATCACATAGTGTTGAGTTTCCAAAGAGCAGCTCTTATGTGTGTTAAAATGAATTATAATCAGTCTGATCAAGCTTACTAAGTACATGAAGAATCTCAGGTGGTAAAATCATCTAATTCTAACTTAAATACTGGAGTTAGATTTAAGGGATAAGAAGCAAAAAAATTATCACACAATGCCAATGCATTGAAAATAATCATTTAATACCTACTCTTGGCCATGCACTAAGCTAGAGGCTAGAGACACAGGAGTGAAGAAGTAAGCTATGAGTATCCATGCTCTTGTGGAGTTCACAGGCCACTGGGACACATAATTTTTAAAATAAGTGATTATGCAAACAATTATTTGCAATTGTGATAAATGCTTTCAAATGCAACATTATGGACAAATGAGACTGAGAGACTTGCCTTGTTCTGGAGATGAAGGGGAAGTTAAAACCTGTACTGTTTGAGCTAAGAGAAGGGTAATAATAGTCATATGAGGTTAAAATAAAAATATTGCTCAGGAATCAGGAAACTCTTCATGTCTGTCCCATGCAAATTCTCTTTGAGATAATGAATTTGGCCTGGGCTTATCTCTCCTACTCTGTGAGCTTATGAAATGGAGACTTTGTCCTCAAATCTGATTCACTATAGTATGCACTTAGAAGATACTCTTAGAAAATCTGAAAATGAATGACTTTTTTGTTTTAGTTCTGTTCAGGTTGTTAACCAAAATTTCAGAAATAGAGAATTGATTGGAATTTTTAAAAAGTGTTTATTTGGAGCTTGTTAGGACTGCAGCCTGGGAGACACAGATTGAAGATGCACTTGAATTCTGTTCCGCTCGACTATAACATGGGGGAGGCTTATAAAGGCAAAATCTACAAGGTTACAGTTATTTACATAAGTTGCTTATCAAGAATTATAATTAGAGCTGGCAAGAAGTAAGAGTGCTTGTTAAGTAATGGTTGGTTGGGGGTCTGAAATGGTTGCTTAGTTACAAGCAGAGACCTTGAGACCACACGGTTGCAGCTGCCTGGTGATGTCCTTGGTTCTGGTACAGTCCAAAGAAAATTCAAGTTCTCACTGTGCAGAGATATGTCTGAAACCAGATCCTTTATGGCTACCCAACTCCAGTTTTGAATGCTTTAGCTGTGATTACTCCATTATAATTTGTCACCAAGTTGATAATTAGGAACAGTTGCCCTTACTGCTTCAGACTCTTTATTAATCACTATTGGTTTTCTTGAAGCTGCTTACCTGAAAACAAAATAACACTAAATAGCACTATTTTAGGCCTCACTTAAGGTGATAAAATGTGTAATTGGGTTGTATGAGGGGGACATGATATTGCTTACTGGAAGATTCCATTTTCTGACCTGAATTCAAATCAGTAATTATTCTTCCCAGCAACTTGGGGTTAAAATGTCACAGCTCACTGTGCACTGACAAAGACAGCCTGTTGACTAAATGTAGAACATTTGCTTAAGAAAACTGGCAATTGTAATTTTTTTCTCTGTCTCTTTGAGATGTAAGCGTTCTACAACCTAGGAATGTCTTTTTCAAAGACCTGGGAGCCTTTGAAATGTAATTATCAGAAATATTTCCCAGATTCTGTGATAGTTGAAGACTAGCTAAAATAAGCATCAGTTAGCAAAGGTGCATGCTCAGTGCATATCTCAAAGGTGCTTCACTCAGTCCTGTCTGACTCTGTGCGACCCCGTGGACTGTAGCCCACCAGGCTCCTCTGTCCATGGGATTTTTCCGGTCAAGAATACTGGAGTGGGTAACCATTTCCTCCTTAAGGGGATCTTCTCAACCCACCGATCGAACCTGAGTCTCCTGCATCTCCTGCACTGGCAGGTGGGTTCTTTACCACTGTGCCACCTGGGAAGCCCCACACAGATATCCTAATCACACTGACACACCTCCCTCCTACATCCTCCAGTATTTTTCCATTAGCTCACCCCAACCTGTAAAATCTTTCTGCTTTTTTCTTCAGTGAAGCTTATTTACATCTCTCTCTTCTATTGCAATTTGTTGTTGTTCAGACCTAAGTCGTGTCCGACTCTTTGCGACCCTGTTGTGATTGGGGAGATTCTGAAACAGTGGCTGACTTTATTTTGGGGAGCTCCAAAATCACTGCAGATGGTGATTTGCAGCCATGAAATTAAAAGACGCTTACTCCTTGGAAGGAAAGTTATGACCAACCTAGATAGCGTATTAAAAAGCAGAGACATTACTTGTCAACAAAGGTCCATCTAGTCAAGGCTGTGGTTTTTCCAGTAGTCATGTATGGATGTGAGGGTTGGACTATAAAGAAAGCTGAGCGCTGAAGAATTGATGCTTTTGAACTGTGGTGTTGGAGAAGACTCTTGAGAGTCCCTTGGACTGCAAGGAGATCTAACCAGTCCATCCTAAAGGAAATCAGTCCCAGGTGTTCATTGGAAGGACTGATGCTGAAGCTGAAACTCCAATACTTTGGCCACCTGATGCGAAGAGTTGATGCATTGGGAAAGACTTTGATGCTGGGAAAGATTGAGGGCAGGAGGAGAAGGGGACGACAGAGGATGAGATGGATGGAGGGCATCACCGACTCAATGGACATGGGTTTGGGTGGACTCTGGGAGTTGGCGATGGACAGGGAGGCCTGGCGTGCTGAGGTTCATGGGGTCGCAAAGAGTCAGACACAACTGAGAAACTGAACTGAACTGATGAGAGGAATGCAGTCACTTTGTTTTAGAGAGAAATTACATGGACTTTATGATTACAGTCTATTCTTAGTAAACTCAGTTTTTACACACACACACACACACACACACACACACACACACACACACACACAGTGTGTATATCTCCCAGTGCACACAGAGGAAGAAAACTATTGCTTAACTACTATCCTAATTCATTGTTTGAGAAAGAAATGGAAATTGGTGTTTAAAATTCATAGTAGATCTTTTATGGGCTGTTGAGCACATATTTGCATATGACCATAGCTAGTGGAGGTGATAGAATTCTAGCTTAGCTATTTAAATTCTAAAAGATGATGCTGTTAAAGTGCTTCACTCAGTATGTCAGCAAATTTGGAAAATCCAGCAGTGGCCACAGGACTAGAAAAGATAAATTTTCATTCTAATCCCAAAGAAAGGCAGTGTTAAAGAATGTTCAAACTACCATTACACTCATTTCACATGCTAGCAGGTTAATGCTCAAAATCCTTCAAGCTAGGCTTTAGCAGTATGTGAACCAAGAACTTCCAACCTCAGATATGCAGATGATTCCATTCTAATGTCAGAAAGTGAAGAGAAACTAAAGAACCTCTTGATGAGGGTGAAAGAGAAGAGTGAAAAAACTGACCTAAAATTGGACATTAAAAAAAAACTAAGATCATGGCATTTGGTCTCATCTCTTCATGGCAAAGAGAAGGGGAAAAAGTGAAAGCAGTGACAGATTTTATTTTCTTGAGCTCCAAAATCACGGCAGACTCTGACTACAGTAATGAAATTTTAAAATGCTTGCTTCCTGGAAAGAAAGCTATGACAAACCTAGACAGCATATTAAAAAGCAGAGACACCACTTTGCAGAGACACCACTTTGCTGACAAAGTCCATATAGACAAAGCTATGGTTTTTCCGGTAGCCATGGATGGATGTGGGAGTTGAACCATAATGAAGACTGAGCACCAAAGAATTGCTACTTTCTAATTGTAGTGTTGGAGAAGACATTGAGAGTCCCTTGGACTGCAAGGAGATAAAACCAGTCAATCCTAAAGGAAATCAACCCTGAATATTCATTGGAAGGACTGATGCTGAAGCTCCAATACTTTGGCCACTTTATACTAAGAGCTGATTCATTGGAAAAGACACTGATGCTGGGAAAAATTGAGGGCAGGAGGAGAAGGGAGCAACAAAGGATGAGATGGTTGGATGGCATCATCGACTCAATGGGTATGAATTTGAGCAAACTCAGGGAGATGGTGAAGGACAGGGAAGCCTGGCATGCTGCAGCCCCTGGGGTCACAAAGAGTTGGACAGGACTTAGCAACTGAAACCACAATAACAACAAACAAAATTTAAATTCTAAGGTTTGGCCTCAATTGTTCTCAAAAAAAATTTATGTTTATTCAACTTTATTTTTGGTTGTCTTGCTCATTCCTTAACCTCTCTAGATTTTGTTGTAGATACATGGCTGATCATTAAAAGTAAAAATACAAACTTCAGAATAGATAACATTTCCCACCCCGGTTTCCTTCATACACAAGATGTATCACTCATGGCATCTGTCGTATATTTCACTTTCACTGTGGTTCATTTGTGGAGTCTGTAGATTAGTATTATGTAATAGAATTTTCTATAATGATGGAAATGTTCTAATAAACTAACCTCTAGCCACATGTGGTTATCGAGCACTCAAGATCTGACTAGTATGACCAAGAAACTGAAATTTTCACTTTATTCAATGACAAATTTAGTTTACATGTAAATAATCACGTGACTAGTGACAAGTATACTAGATAGTGCACTAGATCATATCAATCATAAATATATCTCTGCCAGTGAGTTAGACAGACCTTGCTAAGAGGTAAATCATAGAAAACTTTTAGAAGATTTTCATAGTAGAAAAGGAGACTGAGAATTTTTCAGTCTCAGCACTGTTGATATGTTGGGTCAGATAATTCTTTGGGGGGTGTGTGTGTGCGCATGCGCGCTGGAGCATGTCTTGTGCAAAGAGGAGGTTTAGCAGCATCCCTGGCCTTTATTCCCTAGATGACAGAAGCGCCTATACTCTAGTTATGACACCAAAAATGTCTTCAGTCATTGCTAGATGTCCTCTGGGGCTTTAAAGAACATCCACCTAAGCACTACCTGTATAATCCCTTGTAGAACTCTGTCTGCAAGACCACCTGGCTCAATTAAGGAGGCTCACTGACAAGTCCCCTGGGCTGGATATCTGCATATTTGTCTGTGAAATAAGAGGAGGAGAGAAAATAATATGGGGGAAAAAAAGGGAAGAAGAGAACGAATTCCATTACAGATACAAGAATAGATTAATTTTAAAATTAGATACCTTAAGTTCTTGCACTTTTAACTTCCCAAAATGACCTCATCTATATTTACTAATGTGTTTGATTACTTAGAATTGCCATCCATTTAAAGAGTTTCTAACTTCATATTAGTTTGGCACATTTAAGAAGTATTTAAATAGCATTCTTAAATCTCACCCCTGCCAAAGAAGAATAGAAATAAAAATACACTCTAAATCTGTCAAGGGTCAGAGTCACATTTCCTACCTCAAATGGAAGCAAATTAGCTCAGTACAGGTGATGAAGGCATGCATATGATAGCAGCTAGGGACGGGGAGGAAGCCATCATCTCTGGATACAGATATTCTAGAAGTAACAGTCTTAGAAAGAAATGTCTCTGGACTCAGAAGATGTGAATTCTAGTTCCTGAGCTGGCATATTCAAATGGTGTGACCTTGGGCAATTACGCTCCTTCATCCTGAATGTTCTCATTTAATTGTACAAAGACATACCCTGTTTCTAGGTACTTCATCTTTGATTTGGCACTGAGAATGAAATGAAATCCTGTGAATGTTTGGTTTTTGTAGCAGTTTTGTGAACACAGCTAAATGGGTGTCTCTTTACAAAACTTGCGGATGTAGTCTGGGCAATAACTTATATTCATAATGAAGGCCTACAGCAATATAGTAACTACCTGTACTTTTCCAGAATACATAGTACATACTCATTTTCAGTAAACTATTTCTCATTTTTTCAGATAATGTCTATCCCAGTATACCAAATCAGAAGTGACTGCACAAACTACCATTTATCAGTGCACTGGTTTCTTTATTTTTATTTTTTAGCTAAAGTATAAAATATCTCTGGTAGCTTTGTTTGTTTGTTTTGGGCCCTGCTGCAAGGGATGTGAGATCTTATTTCCCTGACCACCCCCCTGCATTGGGAGTGCAGAGTCTTAACCACAGACCACCAAGGAAGTCCCTGGTAGTTTTTCTAAATAAAACATTTGAAGCCTTTTTGGAAACAAATCAGCATATGTTTACTAATAACCTGAGAAAACATTTCATTGTGTTTATTCCTATTGAGGGTACCAAGATGCCTCTATGTTTCATTGGTACTCATCTTAGATATAGATCTACATATGATAATAAAGAGAATATAATTCAGTTTAACAATTGCCAAATGCCTCTTATTTGCAAGTGATTGTTAATAAAAGAATATAAAGCCTGCCAAAATTTTATTTAAAAGATTTGATAATTCTTGATACAGATTTATAAATATGTCTTAGATTTAAAGTTAGTCATTCCTCTATTTCCAGAACAAAATATGTGGTAGGAAAATACTCATAACTAAAGCCAAAAGGAGATTTTCACTCTGTGGCAAGTTGAGAAATACCGTTTTGAAAATTGTTATGCTTTTAAATAAAAGCAAGAATATTGAATGTGTTAATTAACTTGACTATAGTAATCATTTCACTATGTACATGTGTGTCAAACATTGTTAATTTTAAATAAAATCAAGAACTCAAGTTTTGGAGGAGTAGGCAAGTAGATCAAATTGTTACTCACAATAGTAAAACATGCTATTGAAATAAAATATATGTCTTGAATCTTCAAAATGTAAGTAACTTTTTTAAAAATGTGGAAAAATAAGTTTTTATAACTTCCATTTCAAAAATCACACTATTTTTTCATTGTTAATGTTGACACCATATATAAGGTGAAGATCTCCATGAATGATTTTTTGAAAGGAGTGGAGATATACTAGGCAAAATAGTTGGCCTAATTATTTTATTCATTTATTTGGATAAAAAAAAGTTTGACTTGATTAAATGTACTTCTCTATTGAACACACAAACTGAGATTTTTAATAAACAATGTTAGAAAATGAAAATTTTCCCATAGTGTAAATATTTATTAGTGTTATAAGAATTTAGAAGTCCTGATATATAAATATTTTGATAATTAGATAGTTTAAATTCAATAAACCACAACTATAATGAGATATTTTTGGGATTTGGGGGATTGACATAATTAAGAATAGTTTTATTTCAATGCTATTGGAAGACAACAAATATTTGGATCAATAAATGTTTATCAGCCTCAGGAAGTTCTTTCATATGTTGTGAGGACAGAAAAGAGCTCTAGAATACGAAGGTACTTGAATTGTGGCAGTTTTACAGAAGGGATGTAAATAATAATTGTTAAGGGGACTTTCTAGAGATGTAGGGGGGATCAGTTTGAAGTATGTGCTTTGCTGTGAATAGAAGTCCAAAAGAAATCTGCAGATTTCAATGAAATGACACAGATTCTATTTCTTCCCCCAGGCATGGAGGAATTGGGTGATGGTGATTTAGTCGCTAAGTCATGTTAGACTCTTTTGTGACCCCATAGAGGGGTTCCTGCCAGGCTGAGGAACTATAAGATAAATAACTGACACTTAACTGAGTAGCAGGAATACTGAAGTGGTTTGCCATTCTCTTCTCCAATGGACCATGTTTTGTCAGAACTCTCCACCATGACACGTCTAATAGCACTCTCTTCACACTTTAGCAAAGTAATGCTCAAAATTCTCCAAGCTAGGCTTCAACAGTATATGACCTGAGAACTTCCAGATGTCAAGCTGGAGTCAGAAAAGTCAGAGGAACCAGAGATCAACTTGCCAACATCCGTTGGATCATAGAAAAAGAAAGAGAATTCCAGGAAAAAACATCTAACTCTACTTCTGCTTCATTGACTATGCTAAAGCCTTGGACTGTGTGTGGATCGCAACAAAACTCTGGAAATTTCTTCCAAGAGATGGGAATACCAGACCACTCTGACCTGCCTCCTGAGAAACCCGTATGCAGGTCAAGAAGCAACAGTTAGAACCGGACATGGAACAACAGACTGGTTCCAAATTTTGAAAGGAGTATGTCAAGGCCGTATATTGTCACCCTGCTTATTTAACTTATATGCAGAGTATATCATGCAAAATGCTGGGCTGAATGAAGCACAAGCTGGAAATCAAGATTGCTGGGAGAAATGCAGTATGGGGCAGAAAGCAAAGAGGAACTAAAGAGCTTCTTGATGAAAGTGAAAGAGGAGAGTGAAAAAAGCTTGTGCTTAAAAAAACTCATCATCCAAAAAAATGAAGATCATGACATGGTGTTTCATCATCACTTCATGGGCTAAAAAAGTAGATGAGGAAACAGTAGAAACAGTGACAGACTTTATTTTTTCTTGGGCTCCAAAATCACTGGCAGATGGGTGACTGCAGCCATATAAAATTAGAGATGCTTGCTCCTTGTAAGAGTAAAGCTAATGTTTATGACCAACCTAGACAGCATATTAAAAAGCAGATGAGAAATTACTTTGCTGACAAAAGTCTAATCTAGTCAAAGCTATGGTTTTTCCATAGTGTCATGTATGGATGTGAGAGTTTGGGCATCCACATAAAGAAAGCTGTAGTGCCGAAGAAATGATGCTTTTGAAGTGTGTTGTTGAGAGTTGGGTTGGAAATGACTCTTGGGAGTCCCTTGGACCTGCGAGGCGAATCCAACCAGTTACAGGTCACAAAATCCTAAAAGAAAACCCAGTAGTCCTGAAAATATCAGATCATTGAAATGGACTTGATTGCTGAAGCTGAAGCACCAATACTTTGGCCATCTGGAAAAAGAACCCTGATGCTCTGAGAAAAACTGAAGGTGTGTAGGAGGAGAAGGGGATGACAGGAGGATGAGATGGTTGGATGGCATCACCAACTCGATGGACCCTGAATTTGAGCAAGCTCCAAGAATTAGTGATGGACAGGGAAGCCTGGCATGCTGCAATCCATGGGGTTGCAAAGAGTCGGACACGACTGAGCAACTGAACTGATACTGAACTGAATAGCTGCTTTCTGTCAAAGGCTACAGAGGTAGTTTACACACACACTGACTTATTTAAAATTTAATGTGTGATTTGCTTTTTTTTTGGACTTGTAATTGAATCAAATGGTTGCATTCTCAAATGATTGTATCAGTGGAAACCCAATTTCTGTTTCTTGAGTTGAATAGCCCTTCTCTTAATAAAGAGTCTGGATCTTCAACTGCTTTGCTCCCTCTTACACAGCACATATGACCTTGCGCTTGGTGGCCTTTCATGTCAGCAGATCTTGTCTAGAATCATCACAAAACATCAGTGAGTTTTTAATAAAGTTTGACCTCCAAAGGGATGTTGCAAGAATTTCAGTCCTTTCCTCCTATGTGACTCATTGGCTTTCAGGCACATTTATCCATCTCCTCCCAGTAAACAGGATCTGCAACCAAGGGATGTTAAGAGGAGCCTTTGATGCTAGGGTAATTATACTGCATCTTCCAAGGCTACAGGTGCCTCCTTTCTTCATATTTGCATAATTAAGATGGGACATGAAGAAAAAAGAAAAGGTAAAGAATGGGAAGGTGATGTAAAGAGATAAAAAAGAAGGAAAAGAAGGAGGACAAAGAACTCAAAGATGAATTGCTATATAGAATTTTGTAGTCTTTTCTTTAAAAATACTCAGGTACACTTTAAATGTAACACAGCCCAGCAAGGTGGATCAAGTTCTGTCAGTTTCCAATATTCTTAAGGCTGCATATAAGGGTACACAGTGAAGAAAAGTGTTATGTTCCCTGACATTAGGCACTATGTCCTTTTAGTAACAATAAGAGTGATATTTAGTGAATTCTTCTCAGAATCATTATTTCTCTACCTCTAAAAAATATGCTGTTTTTTGTTTGTATGCTATTGATTTAAAAATAGATGGCATGTGATGTACAAGAGAAAGATAAAGGAAATGGAAAATTATTTTTCTTCTGTATCAGTGGAAATACATGGAACCTATAAACATTGAAAAGGCAAAGATAAATGCTGCAAGGAAACATGTATCAGTAATGATCAGAAAACAAAAATACCTTCTATTCAAGTGAAAGTGAAAGTCGCTCAGTCGTGTCCAACTCTTTGTGACCCCATGGACTATACAGTCCATGGAATTCTCCAGGCCAGAATACTGGAGTGGGTAGCCTTTCCCTTCTCCAGGGGATCTTCCCAACCCAGGGATCGAACCCACGTTTCCCACATTGCAGGCAGATTCTTTACAAGCTGAGCCACAAGGGAAGCCCTATTCAAGAGATAGAGGCTAATACAACCAATTGGAATGACTGATACAGTAAAGATGAGGAGGCAAAAATTTAGAATTACTACCCCTGGGGTAGAAATCGCAGAGAACACAATCACTTATGCTATGCTCAGTTGATTGATTTTAAGAGAATAGTTGGTCAAATGATTTGGGACTATTTGACATCTACAAAATCTCTTCACTCCAATACCTAGATTAGTATTTTATTGAGAAACTTGGAGAAGGTGTGTGTATACCAGGGGATGAGAACCGTGGAAAGATATCTTAGTGTTCTATCACAATGCCTTTAGTCTATAGGTCAATAATTTTTCTCCTAGAGGAACTCTTACAAATATTCCAAAAAACCCATGTAGAAAATGTTCATAAAATGGACAAAATGGAAACAACCTTACTGTATATACTTGTTAACAAGGTAATGGGTATATGGAATGTGTTATTTTCATAAAATGTAAAAGGTGGAATTAAGCCAAATACTGAATCTCAGAAATATGTTGAAGAAATTTGCCTGTTATAGCAGAATTTATGAAGTAGGATATCATGTACAACAGATACTGCATGCAAAAGATATCATATATATGTTAGGGGTATCAAAGCAAATAACTCTTACAAATAGTTAACAAAAACCTAATACAGATAAGGACACGGGCAGGAATTTCACAGAATAGGAAACTTGAATTTAATATAAAAATATATTCTTACTAGAAATTTGGAAAACACAAATTGATACAATTAGATACCATTTCACTCCCCTCTGAAGGCCCAGAACTATAAAGTGTGGAAGGCCTAGTATTGGTTGAGAACATTAATGGACATGCATATTGATGCAACTACTTTGGTTCAGCAGTTGAAAAATGAATGTAATCCACAGTTCAACAGGTTAAAGAATAAACATCCTATCATGATATCAATCGACACATAAGGCATGTGACAAAATCCAACATCTATTCATGATGAAAACTTTCAGCAGACTGAGAATAGAGTGGAACGTCTTCAATTTAAAAAATCTACAAAAAAATCTAAGCTAAAATCACCTTTAATGGTGAAAGACAGTATTTCCCCCTAATATGAAGAACCAGACAAGGATGCCCACTCTCACCATTCTTTTATTTATTTATTTATTTATTTTTACCATTCTTAATAGACATAGAATTGGGTGTTCTGACCACTGAAACAAGGCATCATAATGATGATGAAGATAAGTAATAAATAAAAGGCATACAGATTGGTTGGAAAGGAAGAAATAAAGTTTTCACTATTTGCAGATGACATTCTTGTCTATATGGCAAATACCAAAGAGTCTAAAAGGAAATAAAAACCTAGAACTAATGAGTGAGATTAGCAATCTTGTAGAATACAAAATTAACGCGTAAAAATCAGTTGCATAACTATATATTAGCTATCAACATGTGGAAAATGAAAATTTAAAAACGGTATCACTTACAGTTATAAAGTAAATGAAGTATTTAGGTATAAATCTAGCAAATCACATACAGAATATGTATGCTGAAAATTCCTGTGAGAAGTCTGCATCTGTCCTGATCAATAGCCCCAGAATGCCTGGGCAGATAAAATGCCAGTCTCATTGTTACTGCTGTGATTCCTCCTTGTTAGGATCTCCTTTGCTGAGTGAATGGGAGAGTATTTGTGTGTTTCATAATAGCCATGATCCCCTTGATAGGTGTTTGCATATTTCTTAGTGTAGTGTGTGTGTATGTATGAAGCTTAATGAAACATGTTATCTTTTTGAAGTTTAGCAACAGCCAACTATAGGTGCTGCTTCAGCTTTTATTTAGCATGGTGATTGCAGAGTGACCAGCATACTGGACATTAAGGTTGTTTAGATGAGACAGAGGGGATAAATGCTCAATGTCTTCTCAAAATAATTACAATACCTTACTAATAAAATAAACCAAAGAAGACTTAAATAAATGGAGATACATACTGTCTTCAAGGATTATAGGACTCAAATAGTGAAGATGTCAGTTCTCCCCAAATTGATCTACATGTTTAGTGGGGTTTTTTTGTAGATATAGAAAAGCTTATGTTAAAATTTATGTGGAAAGGCATAAGCCTTTGATTAAGTCGAATAATTAAAAAGAATAAAATGAGATAAATCTTTCTACCTCAAATTAGCGCCTATGATATAACTACAGTAATCAAGACAGTGTTGTATTATTAAAGGGACAGAATAGAGAACACAGGGGTAGTTCACATAATATACCCAACCAACTTTTTTTTTCCAAAGGTGCAAAAGCAATTTAATGGAGGAAATATAACCTTTTCAACAAATAGTGCTATAGCAGATGGACATCCCAGGGCAAAAAAAAAAAATAATAACAACAAAGAATCTTGACGTAAACCTCACACCTTACATAAAATTTAACTTAAACACTGATACTGAAATGTTAAAGGAAAACTATAAAACTTTTTTAAATAGGGAGAAAATCTTTGGAATATAAGGCTAGATAAGTGTTAGTTCAGACCAAAATCATGTTCCGTAAAAGAAGACTGATAAATTGGATCTCATCAAAATTGAAAACGTTTGCTCTGTGAAAGATCCTATTCAGAGGATGAAAACACAAGCTATCCAACAAAGGACTAATATCTAGAATACTATACATACTATATAAAGAGCTCACAAAACTCAAGAGCAAAAAATCAGTACATCCAATCATAAAAAGGGGCAAAAAGATAACAAGTGACATTTCACTGAGGAGGATATATGGATGACACATAGTTCATGAAAAAATGTTCACCTCATTAACCATCAGGGGAATGCAAATCAACACCACAATGAGATATCACTACGCAACTGTGAGAATGGCTAAAATAAAAAATAATGACAGCATCAAATGCTGGTGAGGTTGTGGAGAAGCTAGATCACTCATAAATTGTTGGTGGGGATGTAAAATTGGCACAGCCATTTTGAAAAACAGTTTGATAGTTCCTTATAAAATTAAACATGTGATTACTGTACAACCCAGCAGTATATCTCCCAGAGCAGTGAAAACATGTTTACATGAAAACCTGTACACTGATTGACTGTCCATAGCAGCTTTGTTTGTGATGGCCAAAAGTAGAAACAACCCAGATGTCCCTCAGTGAGTGAATAGTTAAACAAACTGTGGTAATCCATATCATGGAACACTATTCAGAGTGAAAAATAATGAAATATTGATATGCAAAACAACTCCAGGGAATTATGCTGATTAACAAAAATCAATCCCCCAAAGATTACAAACTGTTTTATGCCATTTATATAACATTCTGGAAATTGCAAAGTATGGAAATGAGGATGAGACTGGACAGGCAGGTGGTAGCTATAAAAGTCATCATGAGGGATCCCTGTGGTGATAAAATTATTCTTGACTTTATTGATTTCATTATCTTGTTTGATAGAGCAGCAATGTTTTACAAGTTTTACCATTGAGGAAAACTGGGTAAAAGGTACATAGGATCTCTCTGTATTGTTTCTTATAGCTACAGATGAACCTATAATTATCTCAAAATAAAAATTTTAATGTAAAAAATAAGTGTAATTAATGGTTAAAATTTCATGCTCTAGATGCAGACTATCTGGTTCAAATCCTGAGACTATATCCCGTCATCTTGGGTAAGTCATGTATCCTCTCTGTATCTTAATTTTCTCATGTTTCAAATAGAAATAATGGTGGTGAATTAGTTGAAAGGGATTAAGAAGTATGAACTTCCAGTTATAAAATAAGTCATGAGAATGTAATGTACAGTATAGGGAATATAGTCAGTAGCATGATATTTGTGTGGTGACAGATAGTAACTTGACTCATAGTGGTGAACATTTTTTGGGGTGGTGAACATTTTGTAATGCATTAAAATATCAAATCACTATGTTGTACACCTGAAACTAATATAATATTGTAAGTTAACTATACTTCATTAAATAAATAAAATAGGAAAAATAATTTTATCTCATAAGCTTAAATAAATTAATGCTTGTAAAGTGCATAGAATGGTGCTTCTTACAGATTTATGCTAAATAAATGTCAGTCTTATTTACTACAATTATTATGGCATGTATGTATGTTCGTGCTTATGAAAAATTTAAAAACTTGCATGGGATGGATACATACCAACTGCAATATGAGGGCTACTATTGGAGGTAAAAATCGTAAGGAGATGAAAGGTAAAACTTTAGTTGTACATGTTTTATATCTTTAGAAAATAAAGCAGGTAAATATATTTTATCTTTGTCATATGTTTTATACTGTGTATCTATTTTAAACTATTCTATATTATACTTGTTTTAGAAGGACATTGTATTATATAATTAAAAATAACACATTTGGTGAATTCATTAAGTAATTAAGTCTTCAGCATTTTCTAGAAATGAACTCTTTTCAGTGCATTCTCTTGATTTTCAATTACTTTATAACAGGGAATGCTAAACTAATTTTGCTTTTTATTAATGACTGAAGAAAATATTATTAAATTGATTTATTTTATTGTGCTGAAAGTTAATAATATTCCCTGGCATTATTAAATTTTTCAGAGTTTAAATTATTCTCTGAATTCTCCAAATTGTAATGTTTTGACACAGTTGTTGATATTTCTGGTTTCTTTATTCTTGTCAACTGTCACTCTCGATAAGAGTCTTCTCTCATTTCCCTTTCATCTACACGTATAATGTTCTCACTATCAGAGCAAGATATTAAAGTTGATAGGAAATGAACAGATCAACAATCCTACTTAATATTTTAGACATCACTGTAAGTTAACAACCTCATTACAACTGCATATATCTTTCATTTGCCCACCTCCACACCCCAGCAAAAAGTGTTGCATAGGATGAGTTACAGTTACTCTCTCACTTCTTAGACAATGATGTCACTAACTACTATGTTTGTGACTCTAATCAATATTATTAAAATTTGTTCCAAATCTATCTAAGTTACAGTGTACCATTTATTAAAATATATTTTGTCTTTAATGTTTATTTTTTCAGATAATTGGATAAGAACTCAAGCCTTAAATAAATGATAATCTAGTCATATTAACCCATATATAACGTGCTAATATATTAATGATATCATTGTCCCTTTTGACCTGATTCACTCTTGCATAAACAATATTTATGGAGCTTCTGATATAGGCTAGGCATTATCTAGTTACTGGATGTGCAAAAATGATTGACATAATCCCTGATATTCAGATGTTTCCCATTTTGGACATTAAGGATTATAAACTTTTTATTTTAAACTGATAATTTAAAAAATGTAAAATTACAATTATATTTATTGTTTGACTTAAAATGCTGAAATTGGTACAACATATCTCATAAAAAATAAAGAAGTAAATTTTAGATGACAAATTCTGGTTAACTCAGAATACTCTAAAAGAAAGGACTATGTAAGAAAAATCTATTTAAGATCAAGCTATGCCTAATCTATTGTCTGAGATACAAGAACCTCTCCTTATGCATAATAAGTAGTAAAAAGAAGAAAGATTTATAAATACAACAGCTTATCCATGCAATCTTGTAAGTCATGTTTGTTACAGGAACTATTATTTACTTATTAAATATTTCTTTCAGAAATGTAAATTCATCCCTTAGCACTGACCTTATATTAATTTGATCCACCACTGTTTCAATCTAAATCTGTCTATTCTCTCTCTGTCTCTCATATAGCTCCTTCTGCCAGTCAGAAAACCTCAGTCCCCCGAGTCTCTTTGTTCCGTTTGCAGACTTGCAAACTATAAGCAAATAAAGCATGCAACCAATAAACTTCTACTCAAAACCAGTGTGAAGATGTGTTCTTCCACACTGTCTTATTCAGTTTGTTCTGCTGTAACAAAAATACCTTAAATTGGGTGTCTTAAACAACACACATTTCTTTCTTACACTCTTGGAGGATGGAAGTCTGAGATCATGGTACCAGTATGGTTGGGTTCCGGGGAGCCTGACTTCTTTTTTTCTCATATGGTGGAAAAAGAGCTTAAAGAGTTCACTGGGGTCTCCATTATAAGTACACTAATCTCACTCATGAGATATCCACTCTCATGACCTAATTACCTCCCAGAGGTCCCACAATGTAATGCCAGTACCTTGGGGGTTAGGACTTCAGCATATGAATTTTAGGAAGACACAGACATTCAGTTCATTGCACATGTATACTAGTAGAAAAAACAGAGGCTTGAAGAATTTTATTATAATGTGGTAAGTGCTATGCTAGAGGGATTTTTGTGTTTGAAGTAGTCCTATGGTGGCTCAGATGGTAAAGAATCTGCCTGCAGTGCAAGAGACATGGGTTCAATCCTTGAGTTAGGAAGATCCCCTGGAGAAGAGAATGGCTACCCTCTCCAGAATTCTTGCATGGAGAATTCCATGAACAGAGGCTACAGTCCATGGGGTCGCAAAGAGTCAGACACGACTGAGCAATAAAAAAGATAGGTTAACAAAAGGAGTGTATTTAATCAGATCTCCAGGAGTTCTAGAAGTTTATCTGGAGGAAATGATTCTTGAGTTAGGTCTCAAAAGTTGATATAATGAATTAGTCAGGAAAAAGATGACAGAAAGGTTTGTAAGAAGAGGAAACTTAGGAGAAATGACATAGAGTTATGTAGCTGCTGCATATCAAGATCTAAAGCAGTCCAGTATTTATTTCTGTTGTACATACTGAGTTCCGAGAAATAGTGAGAAATAAAGCTGGAGAGGTTACCTAAGACTTTTAGGCTACCTAAGACTTTTTAACATCATGGAAAATGCTTTAATATCAATGAAGAAGAACCACTGGAGTTTTTTAAGCATAAAAGTGGATTGGCTAAGTTGAATTCTCTGTAAGTCACTTAGAAAGTGGAATGGGAAATGGATTTGAAAAGTATCAAGCTAGAAGAAGAGATCATTTTGTGAGCTAAATCCAATCTAGAGTTAATGAAGGCCTGACTAGGATGATAGTATTTGAAGATGAGAGGGTGGATTCAAAATATTTTTGTAACGATATTGGCAGAATTTGACAATTAGTAAGAAGTAAGAGGGTGCTTCCCAGGTGGTACTAGTGGTAAAGAACCTGCCTGCCAATGCAAGAGAGATGTAAGAGATCCGGGTTCAATCCCTGGGTCAGGAAGATCCCCTGGAGGAAGGCATGGCAACCCATTCCAGTATGCTTGCCTGGAGAATCCCATGGACAGAGGATCCTGGTGGGCTATGGTTCATAGGGTTGCAAAGAGTCAGACACAATTAAACTGACCTAGCATGCATGCACTCGCTCATGGAGTAAGAGAGACAGAATAGTTGTATTGGTTATTCAGTGCCACACAACAAATTACACCCAAACTTAGCAGCTAAAAAGAACAATAACATGTATTATTTCATATAGTTCCTGTGGGTGAGGATTCTGGAGCTGCTTTACCTACATGTCTCTGGCTCGGATATTCTCATGTGGTTACAGTCATGATGTCAGCTATTGCTGCATGTCAGCTGGCCTGTCCAAGATATCTCACTCACATGTTGATGGCAGGAAGCCTGTGCCTTGCTGGCTCCTGGCAAAAGGACTAATTTCTTTGCCAATGAACATCTCCATAGGGTTACCTGAGTATCCTCATGAAATGGCAGTTGGCTTTCCGTAACAACCAGTTACCCAAGAACAAAGAAAATATATAAGCTGAAAACTTTTCATGTTTGAAGTCAAACACAGTCATTTGTGCAATATCCTTTTTGTTGTATAGGTGCAAGATGACTACACATGGGCATGAATAACATGAGGCAAGACTCATTGTAGACACAGTGGTCAGTTATAGACCCCACATTTTTGTCTTCAGTGTTTAGTTGGATTATAGTGACATCTGCAAGATAAGCAATAGAAGAGGAGCAGAGTTATTGTGGTTGGTTGTTTTGTTTGGTGTGTGTGTGTATGTGTGTGTTTCCAGAAAGTTAAAAGGTAACAGGTTCATTTTTGGAAATTATCAGTAATGCTAGATAATATGCTTCTGAAGTACATTAATATGTTACTGATGGAGAAATAGATTTGAGAACCATCATCATTTATTTTTTAAAACTTTTTATTTTATATTGGAGCATACCCAATTAACAATGTTTTGGCAGTTTCAGGTGGACAGCAAAGGGACTCAGCCATAAATATGTATGTATCCATTCTCCCACAAACTCCCCTCCCATCCAAGCTGCCACATAACATTGAACAAAATTCCCTGTTCTGTACAGGAGGTTCTTGTTGGATATCCATTTTAAATATAGGAGTGTGTGCATGTCCATCCCAAACTCCCTAACTATCTCTTCCCTCCATCCTCTCCTCCCTGCAACCATAAGTTTGGAGAACAATCAGCATTTAAGTGATACTTTATATCTTGAGACTAGGAAATTTCATCCAAGTAGAGGATAAAAATGAGATTAAAGGAAATAATTTCATTTTTAAATGAGCAAAGGAGTAGAAGGTCATGAAAGGGATTAAAGAAGATGATCAGAGAGATAAAAATAATAAAGATTAGCACTGTAGAAATAAAGGAAATAAATAGTTTAAGAAAGTGAATAGTCAGAAATGCCAAACAAAGCAGAAATATCCAGTGAACTAAATATGCCCATTGTATTTAACAACATTTTTGCCACTTATTATGTTGCCAGAGCAATTTCCTGTGGGAGCATGGAAGCAGAAAACATGTAACAGAGGGTTGTGCTGTGCTGTGCTTAGTCGCTCAGTTGTGTGTGACTCTTTGCAACCCCATAGACTGTAGCCTGCCAGGCTCCTCTGTCCATGGGGATTCTCCAGGCAAGAATATTTGAGTGGGTTGCCATGCCCTTCTCCAGGGGATTTTCCCAACCCAGGGATTGAACCCAGATCTCCCACACTGCAGGTGGATTCTTTACCACTGAGCCACTGGGGAAGCCCATAACAGTGGGTTGCTGCTGCTGCTGCTAAGTCGCTTCAGTCATGTCCGACTCTGTGCGACCCCATAGACGGCAGCCCACCAGGCTCCCCCGAAAGCACAGGTAAATTAAACTCTCTTCAATTATGTACAAGTTATATTCCATTCTGGAAACAGAAACCCTTCAAAATATTTAAGACAGAGGGAATTTAATATTGGAAGAGATTATGTAAGTGATGAAATCACTGAAAAATCTAAGAGGAGATGATGAGGCAACTCAGAGATTAGCAGTCTCAAAAGTTGCGGCAACACCTTTGCTGAAGGAACAAAGGGAGGAGAAGCCTGAAACCAGGGGCTCCTGGTGAAAGTTGTAAACAATTCTTGTAAGAACTGGAGCCACAGAGAAGAGGCAGCTGATGCCAAAAATGCCCCATTGGCAGGCAAAGAGAGTGAGAAATACCCTTTTTTCTCCCTCCTTCTGCTAATGCCTCCCATTGGCAGAGTACAGGTGAAGTTAGCTGACCCAGGAACCTAGGAGAAGTATTTCTCCTGGGGTTAGTCCAAATGATATAAAATGGAAAAAGGGAGAGGAATGTATTTAAGAACAAACAGAGGAAAAACTGACATTAAGAAAAACCTGCCAACGTCATAAAGACAAACCAAATTTGAAGCCCCACGTAAGAAACTTTGTAGAACTTTAATGTGTGATGAAAAATGAACGTCACTTAAAATGTTTCAAAGACTGAGACCCATGCTATAAGTAAAATAGCCATGAATTTAAGAACTTTTATCTCAGCACTTTTAATGTAGAAAGATTTAGCCCGATCTGAAATAATTGAGCTTGATATTATCTCTCATAATTCAGGAAATCATCAAGAACTCCCTGCACAGAATACAATCATGAAAGATTCAGAATACATTTTATTTCTAATTAAATATTTCCTTTTTTGAGGCAGTAAGCTTTTCAGTTCTTAAAAATGTGGAATAGTAATAGAATGAGATGTGTTTAGAAACACCACAGCCATAAGACAAAATAACAAGTAAAATATAATTTTATCATGCTATAGGTACTCATCCATTAAAATGTTAAATATTATTGATCTGGTAAAAATGCAGTAGTATACAGTTGTAGTGGGCATTGTTGAAGCCCTCACAACACCCTTTCCCTTCTTTTGAATCCTAACAAAATCTTGATGTAGGTCAAACATTTAGCACTCTCATTTCATGTTCCTCAGAGGAATCTGACCCCACAAATCTCGTTGGTATGAAAGTCTGTTTGGCTTAAGCTAATTAGCACATCCTACCTCCTAGAAACTGGAAAAAAGTGGGCAAATCACATAAATGGGTAGTGAGGGAGTGATAAAAACATCTCTTGGAGTGCTGAAACACCAGAATTCTTTCTTCTTAAATTTTATTTATTTTTAGCTGCACTGGCTGTTCATTGCTACGCACAGGCTTTCTCTAGTTGCAGTGAGCAGGAGCTACTCTTCACTACAGTACAGGGGCTTCTCATTGCAGTGGCTTCTCTAGTTGCAGAGCGTGGGCTCTAGGGGGCACAGGCTTCAGTAGTTGTGGCACACAGGCTTAGTTGCCCTGCAGCATGTGGGATCTTCCTGGACCAGGGATCAAACCCATATCCACTGCATTGGTATGTGGATTCTTAACCACTCGACCACTAGGGAAGTCCCCGGAGTTCTTTCTTATCCTCTGCAAATTGTTACATGCTGTTGTGGAGCCCAGAACTGCTATAGCTATCTTGTTAACAGACTAAAGAGGGAGAAGGGGGTTGGCTAATGTCAAGATTATTTCAAGAAAATGAAGCAACAGGTATTGGCAGAAGCCAAACCTAAGCCTGACTTACAGTTTTACTGCCAGTTATATGGGCAAATAAAAGTCTTTATTATTTAGGTCAGTTTAAATTGTGTTTTCTTTCAGTGGCTGCCACAAACATCTTAAGTCAATGTACAAAGCATTGGGTATATGTAAATACGCATAAATACGTATATATACATATATATAGTAAGTTCCTAACCTTACTATATTTATACTTCATTCTTATATATATATTCTGTTCACTTATACATAATTTTAAACATTTGAAATACTAATAAATATTTTAAAAATCCTCACATAATAATCTGTATGCTATGTCTATTTATCAGCTCAAGTAAAAATAATATCTGATGTTATTATTGTTTCTTTACACTTAACCCTTTCTGCCTCTTTATCAATTGTCCTAACTATATACAAATGTCAACTTCTGCTTACAGAGCCATTAACAAAGTAAAATTAATAAATTTTAGAGTTTAACTTAAAATTCCAGTAGTATGATAGCTACTAGAAAAGAAGTTCTCAACTATCTTGGAATCACTGACTCTTTTTAAAAACATAATGAAAGGCACTGAATTCCTCCCATGGAGGAACACTGTATAGTACATCAATATCTACAAAAACTTGCATACACTCTTCTGGATTCTCCAACTTAATGATATCCATTCCTGCAATAGGGTATCATTTATTCAATAGCAAGATACAGTTTAAGGAAAAAAAATAAACACTAGTGTTAATAAGGAAAAAAATACTAGTGTTAATGCACATGATTTACAAAATTTTAAATAGGTCTAACAGATATCCTTACTTCAGTGAGGGAGAATCTCTTTTCAGATTCTTGGTTTGAAAAATGTGATATACACATAAAATGGTGTATTATTCAGGGTTTTAAAAAGATTTATTTATTTATTTTATTTTTTTTGTCTCTGGTGTCTCCTTGTTGCTATGCATGGGCTTTCTCTAGTTGCAGCAAGTGGGGGCTACTCTTTGCTGTGGTGCTCGGGCTTCTCATTGCAGTTTCCTCTCTTGTTGCAGAGTACAGGCTCTACGGGCGCGGGCTTCAGTAGTGCACTGTGTGGGCTCAGTATTTGCGGCTCCTGGGCTCTAGAGCACAGGCTCAATTGTTGTAGCACACAGGCTTAGTTGCTCTGCAGCAT
The DNA here is from genome assembly GCA_024291935.2 of Okapia johnstoni. Classification (NCBI taxonomy): domain Eukaryota; kingdom Metazoa; phylum Chordata; class Mammalia; order Artiodactyla; family Giraffidae; genus Okapia; species Okapia johnstoni. The sequence continues at coordinate 22,003,551 of CM044305.1, read as the reverse complement.
GTGGGATCTTCCCCGACCGGGGATCAAACTTATGTCCACTGCATTGGCAGGTGGATTCTTTACCACTGGGCCACCAGGGAAGCCCCTATTCAGGTTTTAAAAAGAAGGAAATTCTGCCATTTGTGACAACATGAATGGATCTGGGGGACATTATGCTAAGTTAAATAAGCCAGATATAGAAGGCAAACACTACATGATACTGCTTATAAGAGGAATCTAAAATAGTCCAACTCATAGAAGCAGAGAAAAGAATGGTGGCTGCCAGGGCCTGGAGGGAGAAGGAAACTGGGAGCTATTAGTCAGAGGGCACAAAGTTTTGTTTATATAAGATGAAAAGGACCTAGAGATCTGCTGTACGGCATAGTTAAAAATACTGTATTGTATACTTAAAATTTGCTAAAGGGTAAATCTTATGTTAACTGTTTTATCACAATAATTATTATAAATAAAAGGGCAGTAGGAAACTTTTGGAGGTGATGGATAGCTTTGTGGCATAAATTGTGGTGATGGTTTCATGGATATATATTTATCTCTACATTTATTAAGCTTCCCTGGTAGCTCAGACAGTAAAGAATCCACCTGCAATGCGGGAGACCTGGGTTCGATCCCTGGGTTGGGAAGATCCCCTGGAGAAGGCAACAGCTACCCACTCCAGTATTCTGGTCTGGAGAATTATACACTTATTAAGTTGTATACATGAAATATACACAGGTTTTTGTATGTTAGCCATACCACAATAAAATGCTTAAAAAAATTCTGGTTCTTGATTTGAAACATAGGCTTGGAGAAATGAAATATTGGATCAGAGAGGAATATAAGTTCATTTATTCTACTTATCTTTGATAATGTGACTTGAATGGGTTTTGTTACTGATCTTAATAACCATGAGTTGGACTATGAAGAAAGCTGAGTGCCAAAGAATTGATGCTTTTGAACTGTGGTGTTGGAGAAGATTCTTGAGAGTCCCTTGGACTGCAAGGAAATCCAATCAGTCCATCTTAAAGGAAATCAGTCCTGAATATTCATTGGAAGGACTGATGCTGAAGCTGAAACTCCAATACTTTGGCCACCTGATTTGAAGAACTGATTCATTGGAAAAGACCCTGATGCTGGGGAGGATTGAAGGCGGGAAGAGAAGGGGACGACAGAGGATGAGATGGTTGGATGGCAGCACCGACGTGATAGACATGAGTTTGAGTAAGCTCCAGGAGTTGGTGATGGACAGGGAAGCCTGGCATGCTGCAGTCCATGGGATTGCAAAGAGTCAGACATGACTGAGCAACTGAGCTGAACTGAACTAAACTGATCTTAATACTGGATTTATTTGGGGGATTTCCTTAGCAGGCCAGTGGTTAAGATTCTGTATTCCCACTGCAGGGGGCATGAATTTGATATCTGGTTGGGAAATTAAGATCCCACATGCTACATGTTCAGTTCAGTTCAGTTCAATCGCTCAGTCGTGTCCAACTCTTTGCGACCCCATGAACCACAGCACTCCAGGCCTCCCTGTCCATCACCAACCCCTGAGTTCACCCAAACCCATGTCCATCGAGTCGATGATGCCATCCAGCCATCTCATCCTCTTCGTTCCCCCGTTCTCCTCCTGCCCTCAATCTTTCCCACAATCAGGTCTTTCCCAGTGAGTCAGCTCTTCGCATTGAGGTGGCCAAAGTATTGAGTTTCAGCTTCAACATCAGTCCTTCCAATGAAACACCCAGGACCGATCTCCTTTAGGATGGACTGGCTGGATCTCCTTGCAGTCCAAGGGACTCTCAAGAGTCTTCTCCAACACCACAGCTCAAAAGCATCAATTCTTCTGTGCTCAGCTTTCTTTATAGTCCAACTCTCATGTGGTACGGCCAAAAAAATATACTGGATTTATTTTATTTTTGTTTATTTGAGGTTAGAACTTTTTAAGACTTATTTGTATATTTTAATATGTAATTTATATAAAAGAATATTCACTTAGATACTGAGAGGGAGGGGAGAATGAATTTCTATTCATCATACCTACAATAAGTAGTTTGGGCTACTTTTGGAAATAAGATATCATATATTTGTTTAATTGTTTGATAATAAACCAACATATGGTATTCAACTGCCTCTTCAGAGGCAATGGAAAATGGAGAATTTAACTCTTCCTAGGAAAGGCTGTATGAATAAAGATGTCAGTATTTTTTAGCACTTGGGAACATTTAAAGGTGAATATGTACTTTAAAGAAGAATACGTCAATTTTGCTATACATATTAAATTCCTATAGTATTGCTGTTTATAATATAGTTAAACATATCATCATATTGTCTCTTGAAGGATAGAGCAAGATTAATCTCTAACTTTTAATAAATCCAAGTCATGCAGATAAATCTAAAAGCATGAATTTTCTGCATTTCCATGTTATATGAAAAAATTAATTCTTATTTATAAAAAGGGATTAAATGTCAGATGAGAGTTTAAGTGTGCAATTTTTTTTGGAAAGAATCACTGTGGAGTATTAAGAAGATATGTTTTAAAAGAGCTTCCATGGGCCTCCATTTTTAAAGGCTATTTTTCACAGATACTGTATTACCATCTGATACTTTTTTGACATTCATGCAGCAAATATTTCAAATGGGAAATTGTATCTTGAGAGGATAGATAGCTAAAAAAAGAGTATGCAATCCTCTTCTCTTCTTTTCACAATAATCACAACTCGGCCTTTGATCTGACTTGAGACTCTTTATCCTTCTCTACAACACAGTGGGTGGAGGCTTATTCTGCTGGAATTAAGTAGGGCAAGATGCCGTGTGATAGTAATAACTACTTCTATCTCTCCTAATGTGAAGTTTTAAGATACCAACTATTCGGTATAGACAGATGTGTAGTACATTTTCTGGATTTTATCTCCATTTCTTTTTCCTGCCAGTTAACATACTATTTTTTCTTTAAAAGCTCTAAAAGTTTCATGTTATTGAACAGAAACAGAATATTTTACAGGAAAATTTTAAAGAGTTATTTCTTTTTTTTTGGTAAAGATGCTCCCCTAGTTATGAAGTGTTTGTGCTGGAAATGATAAGGGTAGTTTCCCTATTGTTCACACAGCAGGCTGTCATCTTTTTCTTCTTAATAGGCAAAGGTCTTATCCTCAGCAATGCTGCCTGAGTTTTTCAGTTACTTGGCAACAGTAATAAAAAAAGACACAAGCAGTAAAGGACCCATCATCAACATCATGACAAATAGTAGTTACTCAGGTGGTTTTAATGGCCATATGGAGACATTAAATTTCTTGCTTTTAAGAATTAAGCCCAGTGCAGAAGATCAGGTTGAGTCCTGATACGTGCAGCAATGTAAAATATTTTAACTGTTGTATGTGAATTACTATGTGGGAAAACATGAATAAATATGAGGCACTTACCTGAATAAACCAAGTATCCCCGGAATGCACAAGACAAAGAGATTTTTCTAATTTAAATATTGGAATGAATATTTTTGGCACATCCTTACGGTCATGGCCAGCTGATATGGATATTATGAGGCCATTGACTGTATGTGTGATGATGTCTTTTGGTAAAGAATGAATAAATAGCAATAAATACTTGGTTAAGAAATGCTGCCATTAATAAATGGATTTAAAACCAATCAGAATGTGGAGGAAATCCAACATGAGATACAAACACTAACAAATGAAACTACCTATGATAAAAATAAAAAATACAACTATACTGAAGGTAAGGGAAAAAGAACTAACCCAGGTAACTTTAGAAAACAGTAACTTGATGCTAAAAGGATAAAAACAAAAAGAACTGTGCACAAATATTATATAGTCAGTAAATGTGTTTCTCATAGAGGCATTGATAAGACATTCTGCAACTAATTTATGTGAATACTAGACTTGAACAGATAAATAAGTTGTTAAAAATAAAACTAAGATTTATTACAATTGGAGAAAGAAATTACAGTTAAACTGGGGAGGTTAAAATGATTCCTATGGCATTAAATTGGAATTTGAAGTATTAGTATAAACTCATTAAATACACACAGATATAGAGATATATACATGGGTTAATGCACAAATATTCCCCAGTCCTGGCTTCTGAGAAGACCTACAAACAATGGCATTCCAGTAGTAATTAGCATACTTAGTGACAAGGTCTTGGTTTTTTTAAGCATCATTCTTCTATAAAAGGAACTAAGGATCCTTGGAGAGGTAGTTCTTTCAGGGCTGAGATGGAAAAAAATCAAAATGAGCTTGGAATACCGTATGGAAACAGGAAAAAAAGAGAACATTTTCAAAAGATATGAGCAAGGGAGGATTGTTGAAAGAATGAACTATTAGGAAAAGGACCTCTTAATGCCCAAATCTTTGAGCAACAAAATAAATAATTGTAGTACTGGATTATAACCCAAAGAATAGAAAAAAATCCTGAGTCCATAACGATATAAATACTTAATTAAATAGATAAGTGGAAGAAACATGACTGCTCCTTCTCATAGTAGAATTGCAATTAATAAGCATTTAAAGAGGGAAATGGAAGACACTATTAGCCATATATCACAGTTTTGATTATTGCACACTTAACCCCATGAACAGAGGTGTGGGCTACAGTCCATGGGGTCACAAAAGAGTCAGATAGGACTTAGTGACTAACCAACAACAATAAATCTACTAATGGGCGCTAGAATCAGTGCGTTTGAGAAGAGAACATATTTGCACTGTCTCAAAGCATCTCCCTCCAACATATTTGTTGACTACAGGAGACATCATAGTAACTTTACAGTGGAAATGCCCAGCAAAGACCACCTTGACCAAGTGATCAAGGTCAGTGTCACCAGTAATAATATGTATTGAAATCAGGAACCCTGTGATACGGTGTACTGTTGAAATTAATGGCAGCATTTCTGTGGTTCTCTTTCCAAGGAACTATGACCTCAGTCTAGTAATGAGAAGACACCAAATAGGCCTAAAGTGATGAGCATTCCATAAGATACTCTTCAGGGCTGACAGTGTCATGAAAAACTAAGAAAGACTAAAGAACTCTTGTAGATTGTAGGAGTTCAGGGAGAAATAACAACTAAATGGAATATGGAACACTGATTAGGATTTTTAAAAGGATAATAGTGGAAAAAATTATGAAGTTTAAATGAGGTAGTTAGTATTGTTAATGCTGTTAACACAATGTTGATTTTCTTATTCTAGCTCATGTATGATGTTACCTAAGATGTTAACATTGGACGAACCTGAGTGAGGGATATATTGAAACTCTCTGTACTATTTTGGCAACTTTTCTATAAGTCTCAAAGTTCAGTTCAGTTGCTCAGTCATGTCCGACTCTTTGCGACTCCATGGACTGCAACACACGAGACTTCCTGTCCATCACCAACTCCCGGAGCTTACTCAAACTCATGTCCATCGCATTGGTGATGCCATACAACCATCTCATACTCTATTGTCCCCTTCTCCTCCCGCCTTCAATCTTTCCCAGCATCAGGGTCTTTTCCAATGACTCAGTTCTTTGCATCAGGTGGCCAAAGTATTGGAGTTTCAGCTTCAGCATCAGTCCTTCCAATGAATATTCAGGACTGATTTCCTTTAGGATGGACTGGTTGGATCTCCTTGCAGTCCAAGGGAGTCTCAAGAATCTTCTCCAGCACCACAGTTCAAAAGCATCAATTCTTCAGCACTCCACTTTCTTTATAGTCCAACTCTCACATCCGTATATGACTACTGGAAAAAACATAGCTTTGACTAGATGGACCTTTGTTGGCAAAGTAATGTCTCTGCTTTTTAATATGTTGTCTAGGTTGTTCATAGCTTTTCTCCAAGGAGCAAGCATCATTTAAAGCCATGGTGACATGGCTGCAGTCACCATCTGCAGTGATTATGAAGCCCAAGAAAATAAAATCTCTCACTGTTTCCATTGTTTCCCCATCTATTTGCCGTGAAGTGATGGGACCAGATGCCATGATCTTAGTTTTCTGAATTTTGAGTTTTAAGCCAACTTTTTCACTCTTCTCTTTCACTTTCATCGAGAGGCTCTTTTAAAACATTTTTTAAAGTTGCCATTATAAAAACATTCAGGAGGACTTCCACATTAGTTGCTATAAACAACTTTTAAAATAGGCAGAATATATGAGGTGACTGGAGAACAGCACAGGATTATGATCCCTAAAAGTAGGAAAACAGATGAGATAGGCTCTCCAAATGACCCTGTATTTCTACTTAGAGGCAGTGTCTAGACTGCAGTACAAAGAGGATAAGCCACAACAGAGCACAGAGGACTGAACTAAGGACAGAGTGAGCAGAGTTTGGAAATAGGAAAACTACTGAAATTTGCAGGGCAAGTTGTTGGAGAGAAGAGAGCTGGGTGGAGTTAGTGCTCCAGAAATCTATAGAAGGTCCCCTTGGGTCTTTCACTGAACATTAATCTGCTCAAGAAAAGGGAAGTACTCCATGTGGCTGGTCAAAGTGCGACTACCAGGGGAGTTAAAAAAAAATCCTGGAAAGCAGTGAGCTGAACAACTACTGGAAGGCAAACATGGCTGGGAGACTTTTAAATCTTGAATAGCCAGAGGGGACAGTCCTCTCTGAACACCCAAAGTGACTCAGTAGTGTTTCAGACAGATCTAAGCTGTAGGGATAGCATGAATGTAGTCCCAAAGTAATGGCTACCATACAACATCCTAACTGCCATCAAACCACGGACTGGATTTCTGAGGAAAGCTTTAGTTGGAACAAGAGGCCCCTTGTCAAAAATGTTCACAGCCACTGTAGACAAGTTAGATACAGGTTTTGCCATGGAATCCTGGCCTCTCTGGACTTCATATTCCCTCTCATGGACTCTGATCACTGTTCTTTCTCTGGTTCTTTCTAACGTTCCCTACTAGCTGGGGGTGTTCTGTCTGAACCCATTCCCTGACACCTGGTCATTCCGATCCAATCCTTCTTTCTCAAAGTGAAGAGAAAAATTGTATTGACATTTCAGAATTCTAAAGCGTGCCCAGAGGAATTCTGGTAGTCAAAGCATCACTGAAGAAATCCCAGTTTCTATGGATGAGAAATTAAGTTAATTTTCTGCTCAATCTACTTAGAAAACAGGGAAATTAAAATAACTGTGAGACAGTATATTTGCACCCAAAAATTTGACCAAAATTAAAAGGTTGATAAAATAAAATTCCCGTGAGAGTCCACACTGCATACATTAATATGTGAGAATATGAATCAGTACAGCTTTATTTGAACAGAGTATTAGCAATATTAATAAAAATTTACAATCATCATCTTCTTTCCAATTCATTCCAACTTGCACTTGGCTATGTATTTTCTATAAGAGAACATACATATTTGCCCAAGAATTCATGCAAGTTTTTTTAATCATAGCAACAAATGGGAAACGATTTTTGTGTTCATCAGGAGGAGAATTTCTAATTATGGCACATACACACTTAAGAATACTTGTGAGTAGTTAAAAGGGTGAGATGGATCTGTATGTGCTCTCAGGGAAAGATCCCACATTTGTTTTAGTAAGTGACAAGGGCAAGAGGCAGAACAATATGTACACTATTATCCATGTATATTAAAAAACTCACAGTGTATTTTTATAACACATATGTAAGAAAAAGTCTAGTCAATTTTGAAATAACACAAAAGTTAATTGTAATTGCTTCTGAGGATAGGGGTGAATTTTAGAGGAATGTGATAGGGAAGGGGCATTGTGACTTATCCATAGTTTTAGAATTTGGGGGCAATAAGAGCATTTGCACTATTACTTAAAACCAGAATTTTCCTCTGGGGCAAGCAGAGACAAGAGGCAGTGCAAGAATATTTTCTTATCAAGGGTGGCACCTCTGCCACAGAAGAATTTTCTACCTCCTAGCAGGACACCTGAGTTTTTAAAAATTCTATGTAAATGTTTGCTTACACCGTGTTTATTGTCATCTTTTCTCATCTGCTTCTTATGGAGGAAGCTTTGGTTTTGACCACCAAGGTAAACTCACTTATTGGTGTGTGTGGTCAGCAGCCAATCTCAAATAATTCAGCCCATTAAAATTCTCCTGAAAATGCCAGGGTGGTTTCGAAAATTTCTCTAACCTCAGGGTTATTACCCTAACGACCAGTAGCCTGCGTGCCTGTTCAGTTGCTAAAGTACTGTCCGACTCTTTGAGACCCAGTGGACCGTAGCCCACCAGGCTTCTCTGTCCATGGGATTCTCCAGGCAAGAATACTGGAGTGGGTTGCCATGCCCTCCTCCAGGGGTTCTTCTGGACCCAGGGATAGACCTCGTGTCTCCTGCATTGCAGGCGGATTCTTTACTGCTGAGCCACCTGGGAAGCCCAACGACCAGTAATTTCTGTTCTCTAGTCACCAGCAGATTTGAAAACACTGAGAAGGTGGTGGCGGCAGCCAGTGGGGATGAGGAGGTGTCTGAACCTCCCTGCCGGAAAAGGCAGTTGTGGTCCCGGGGTCCCCAGTGAGGAACCTGAAGAGAGTCGGGATGCTCTGAGTCAGGCAGGGCAGGGCATCTGAGTGGTCCGTTCCTCTGCGAGCAGAGCTCAGCGTCCAGAGGAGGATGCAGGGAACAGCTGGTCGGCAGGTCAGGTTCCAGGCTGGACACGAGGGCACAGGGCTCGCCGGGGAAGACCCAGGGAAGGGCGCTGTCACCAGGAAAGTTCTGGAACTGGACACCCATTCTGGGACCCAGGCGGTCAGCCCTCCAGGAACTCTGGGGCGAGGGGTGGGAGGATCCCAGGGAAACAAGCCCCCAGACAACCCCTACATTGGATTTCATTCTGATTTTCACCTTCTTTCTTCAGACTCCTTTTAGTACTTTGGCCACAGGGTCCTTCTTTTCACTGCCAGAAAGATATTATGGAACAACGTGAAAAGAAATGAATTAATAGACACAAGGTCAGCCTCAGACTGGGAGGAGTGGAACCATGTGAGCTCTGGAGGAATTCAGACCAGAGCTCCAGTTTTGCCCTGTCACTAGCTATGTGAACTAAGCACATTACCAAATTCTGTGAGCCTCAGATTCTACCTCAGTGAAGTGTGTTTGGTAAGCTCTCTCTTCTAGGACTGTTGGAATGTGTATAATGTATATAAAACACCTGGCATAGTGACTAGTGTGCATTGGAACTGTAAACAGTGACAGTTTTTGCCGTGATTTTTTTGACCCCAGATAATACCAAACCTCCTGCTGAGATTTTTGTTTTGTTTTGCTGCTGTCGGAGAAGGCAATGGCCCCCCACTCCAGTACTCTCGCCTGGAAAATCCCATGGACGGAGGAGCCTGGTAGGCTGCAGTCCATGCGGTTGGAAAGAGTCGGACATGACTGAGTGACTTCACTTTCACTTTTCACTTTCATGCATTGGAGAAGGAAATGGCAACCCACTCCAGTGTTCTTGCCTGGAGAATCCCAGGGACGGGGGAGCCTGGTGGGCTGCCGTCTATGGGGCCTCACAGAGTCGGACACGACTGAAGTGACTTAGCAGCAGCAGCTGTTGTTTTAATCCAGGACATGCCTGAGAATATGCAGTACTATGGGATGCTGAACACCACGTCAGCCAAAAATTCTGTTTATTAAGAAAACATACCTTAGTAAATCATGCCCCATAGAGATTGTATTATTTAATTTGGCTGTTGGGGATTCTTCCCCATCTGGATGCAACTCAAAGCTCCTAAAATGTGTGTAAAGAACTAACTCGTTCTCTCCCTCCCAGCTGCCTTAGATCCAGATCACCCCATTTTCATTCATCTAACCCCTAACAAAATCAAGCCTTGCTATATACTAAGTCGTGTCCTACCCTGATATCTATGGTCGCACCACCAGGCTCCTCTGTCCATGAGGATTCTCTAGGCAAGAATACTGGAGTGGGTTGCCATTTCCTACTCCAGGGGATCTTCCTGACCCAGGGATTGAACCCAAATCTCTTACATATCCTACATTGGCAGGTGGATTCCTTACCAGTAGTGCTACCTGGGAAACCCTCCCTTAGGGCTTGCCAAATTTTACTCAAATTAACCCAGCCAAAATACCTTATTAATGAGGCAGGCTCTGTTTCTTCCTGTCCAGGGGAAAGAGTGTGACATGGGCAGAGTGACTTCTTGGCATCACACCTCAAGGAAGTATCACCCTGATTTATCGGAAACTCCTTGGTGATGATGTGGCTAAAACACCTAGTTTGTGCAGTGTATTCTCCAGCACTGGAACAGGAGCACAGGATACCTTCCATTCCCTCCCTAGGTGGAGATTTCTCTCTAGTTAATCCATGATCCCAAAGTAACTGCTGAAAGCAGTTCTCCTTTGGAGGCTTAATTGCTCAACTCTGAGACAACCCAAGGGTCTGGCCCTTGCTCACCACCCTCACACACCCTCCGCTGTCCCACCACCACTTAAAATCACCTCCCATTGAAAAACTTGAAGGCTCCAGGTTGTATTCTCTCAGGACATTTACCCTTGAGTGCTCTCATCTGGCCCTCCCCTCCACCCCCACTCATCCTTCTTTTCACTTGTCTTTTTTGTCTTAGAGGCATCCCACCTCATCATCTTTCTTATATGATAGCTGCTGCTAGACTCTAATCCAATGGGAAAAGGTTCAGCCTTCTTTTACTCCCCCCTCCTCATGCATACTAACATGGAGCCTTCCAAAGAGCAACTGCTCAATTAATGTTTAAGGGGAAAAAACAGTGAACAGTTTAGTATGATTTTATTTCTCTTACATTGTTGAATAAACAAAGCAAGTTCAGGTATATAACTTTTATTTTACAGAGCAGGAAAATATAAGGAAACCAAGAATTCACTATCTTTTACTTGTTTCTCTATTTTTTTTTTGATCCCAACTATTTTACCTCTAATTTCTTTCACATTTCTAAGGAAATGCCTATTCCAATGCTATCTTTTCTTATTCCAGATCACTAAAAAAGATGGAAGGTTGTTTAATTTGTTTAACAAAATAGCAAAACTATTACTATTAAGCTTCATAAACAGCATTAAGTATGTAAGCAATATCATTCATACATTTAGATTCTGAACTAAAGTTTTTTTTTTTTTAACAACATTTGAAACATTTTTTTAAGCAACATTTGAAAACTTTCAACAACAAAACATAAATTTGTAAATTATTCAAATATGCTCTGCAGTGTGATCCCTCCAAGTGCCCACACTACTTCAGGACAATGCTTCAGATTTCACTACAGGTGAGAGAAGCTGCCTCGGCCATTGGCCCCAGAATGCACACTGGCCAGGGCACTGTTGCGAAGCATGGCTGCAAATCTGGCTCGGGCTCTCTCTTCTTCATCTCTCAAAGCCTCTTCATACAGGGATGGGAAGGCACTGGGGACCGTATCATGAATGTTGGCCAAGAATTCAAGAACTTTCATTTTGCTGGTTTCAGCATGGGCTCTCGGGCCCCACAGGAACTCATAGCGTGGAGGATCACTGTTGGGCACCTGGCGGTATTCCAGGTACCTTTCCTGCACCAGATCTTTGGTGATGAGCTTCTTGGGATCCCCATGGATGAAGTGCTTCCTTCCAGCATATATCCCCATCACATTGAGCACCTCCCAGACATCCTCCTCAGTGGCGCAGTTGCCTTTCATGAAGATAACACAGAGGATGGTCATAAGGAGGCCGGTCTTGGGCATGATCTCCTCACCCCTCAGCCTGTCATCACTGGTGCGCTGAAATGTGCTGACAAGGGCATAGCAATGAGTGGTGGGGTTGACTTCCTTCACCTCAATGCCAAAGGCCAGCACCATCAGCTCAGAAGCCTTCCTGAGGATCTCATTGAAATGCTTCTTGTTCTTTTTGATGACATGCTTAATCATATCTTCTTTGGTAATGGGCTCTCTCAGATTATACTTGCGCAGCAAGAATTGCACCAACAGAATTGCCTTCTGGTCTAGGGGTGTTCCACAGGAAAACTCAGTGCTGGGTAATTCCTGTGAGGTGCTTGGTTTTTCATCTTGGCTCTTAGCACCATCATCAGATCTGGTGCATGAAGCACCTGCAGAACTAGTGGTAGTGGAAGGGGCTCTCCCAGACCCCTGGAATTTTCTATCTGATCCAGAAGCAGGAGAGCTCTGGACATTACCACCAAGAGGAGGGGTATAGGAAGAGGGGAACTCTTCTTCTGCTGCTGCAGAGGCCTGAGCATCTTGGAGATGCTGAGCCTCACTCCGGGCCTGCTGGCGTTTCTCACGGGCACGGAGCTTACTCTTTTGCCCCCGAGGCATGATGACACAGAGCAGGGACAGCAGGCAGGAGTGTGGGCAGGAAGACAGACAATGAGGGCACCTGGAGGAGGGAGGAGATGCTGTGAGTGCCTTCAACAGGGATTCCTCCCTGGCTCTAACCAAGAGCACCTTTGCAGGTTTGTGTGAGGTTACTGCTCTAGAACCCACAGGGCTCCCCCATCAGCTTTCCCCCTGAGACTCCTGTAGATAAGTCAGTGTGCCTTGGGCTGGCAGGTCTAGGCTCTGTGGGGCCCATGCTAAAATCTTCTCAGTTCACATTTAGAATCATCCTGTCAACTGTTGGCAGGGCCCGGCCATCCTCCCCTCTGCCCCTCTGAAGCTACACTGCTTCCAAAAATGGCCTTCCATTCTTGAGACCCTCCCGTCCCTGAGGAGGAAATGAAGGAAAGCCTTAGTTGGCCACCCCTGCTGGGGCCTTCCGGAACTGACAACAGGAGCAGGGTTTGATGAGACCCCCTTTGTCTTGGACTATTAGGGTCTTCAGTTGTCACTCGTCTCCCCCCACACACACACCACCCCCCCCCCCGCCCCTCCGCCAGACCGAGACCCGTCCCTCCCGTAGTTTGACAGCCCGACCCGGGGCCTCCCAGGGTAGACCGCAGGGACAGTGAGTGTGTGTGCCCGGTTTAACCTACCCTTAGTCCTCGCTCAGGCTCCTCTCCTTAATTCCAAATAAAGTCCGGGATGTTTTCCTCTTTTGATCTGAGACCATTAGCCTCAGATCAAAGTCTTCATTTCCTGAGACCTCGAGGTAGAACTGAGGGGGTGTTGGGCCTAACGGCTATGCCATGGGCCTCTTAGCGCGTGGCCTCTTAGCGCGTGGCCTCTTAGCGCGTGGCCTCTTAGCGCGTGGCCCCTTAGCGCGAGGCAGATCAGAGCGGACGAATCAGAGCGGAGTTCCGTAATGTCTCCTTTGTTCTAGGGAGGCGTATTCACACAATTCTAAGCCTGGCCTTGCCCCTCCAGAGACCGGAGACCCTGGAGGTGGAAGTCAGCCCATACCTCCTGCTGACCGCTTTGCCCTGGGCTTCCCAGGAGTGAAAGCAGGGACGAGGCTGTGTGCGGGTCCCTCTGTACGTGGGGGGAGATTGTTGCTTCATTCCTCAAGGCGGAGGCAGGGAGTAGGGTGTCCTCTTAGCTGCTTCTTCAAAGGCTTCCCGGGTAACCTAACTCTCTGAAAACTCTGAGCTGTTTCCCTACTGCAAACCTTACAGAAAATAGATAAGTCCTAGGCTAGATACCGGAGAAGGCAATGGCACCCCACTCCAGTAGTCTTGCCTGGAAAATCCCATGGATGGAGGAGCCTGGTAGGCTGCAGTCCATGGGGTAGCGAAGAGTCGGACACGACTGAGCGGCTTCACTTTCACTTTTCACTTTCATGCATTGGAGAAGGAGATGGCAACCCACTCCAGAGTTCTTGCCTGGAGAATCCCAGGGACGGCAGAGCCTAGTGGGCTGCCGTCTATGGGGTCGCACAGAGTCAGACCCGACTGAAGCGACTTAGCAGCAGCAGCAGCAGCAGCAGCAGCAGCAGACTAGATACCAGACGGGAAAGTTGCATTGTAAGGCACGTTCCCAGGACGCATGGCAGGCTGTAAGAGAAAAAGCACATTGGCCCATAGCCGTTTGTTCGCCAGCTATACGTAGACTTTGTGGAAACTTCTACTCTAAAAGTTCTACTTTCTAAGGAGAAGAGGCTAAGTTACAGAATTTTGTCAGACTCAGATCTTTTATATTACTAACATTGCTCAGTCCAGTGTGGCCACTTTATTTTTTGACTTTCATTCATACTAAGAAATATGTTTACGTCTCTAGCAAGTGGGTGTGTATATGCATTTTTTTCATGAAAGAATACTTACCCTTGTTAAGTGTAACTCATTCTTTCCATTCTTTATATTTGATCATAATAGTAACTTTAAAAAAAAATATCAGTCCTCATCCTCTAAAGAGGTTTCAGGTGGTTACTGCACAGGCTCTGGACTCATACTGTTAAAAACAACACCAAACTTTGGTTGCCATCCTGTCAGGTGGGCTCTGAGGAGATGCCTCAGGTTCCTTCAGTGAAGCAGTAGAAATCCATGGTCCCAGTGAAAGAAACCACAGGCTGAACCTTAAAATCTTTCCTGCAACCAATCCTGTTGTCTGCCTCTCTTGCAGACAACTTGCAGTCTCAACTTCAGGGCATGCCCCCACCCGCCCACACTCAGGTTCTAGTTCAACACAGATTTAGTCTCTCCCAGAGGGTTCTCACTTATGTTGTTTTGTTGTTGCTGGTATTGTTCTTTTCATTCTGGCTTTTATAGTTTCTCCAGGATTGAGTTTAGAAACAGCAGCCCAAGTCTGCTTGCCATCTTGGAAGCTATATATGAGGCAGTGTATTAACATGCTTAGGCTGCTGTAACAAAATACCACCGACTGAGTGTCTTAACAACATAAATTTACTTTCTCACAGTTCTGGAGGCTAGTAATTCCAGTTGGAGGTGCTGGCAGACTCAGTTTCCAGTAAGAGCTCTCCTCTTCACTTTTTGCTGTTCTCACAGGTTGGATGGCATCACCGACTCAATGGACATGGCTTTGAGTAAACTCTAGGAGTTGGTGATGGACAGGGAGGCCTGGCGTGCTGCAGTCCATGGGGTCGCAAGAGTCGGACACGACTGAGTGACTGAACTGAACTGGAACTGAACACAGGGACTCTTCTCTGTAAATACACAGAGGGAGAGTGATATCTAGTAAATCACTTCCTCTTCCTTTAAGAACAGCAGCCTAATTGGATTATTGCCCCATTGTTATGACCTCATTTAACCTTAATAATCTCCTCAAAGACCCTGTTTTCAAATACAATCACAAGAGTGGGTTAGGGCTTCAGCATATGAATTAGGGGCGGGCGGGGGGGGGGCACAATTCAGTCCAGAGCAAGTGGTAAATCTGTAAATAGTTTAAGGGGAATTGACATATTTACAGTATTCTTTTCCCTATGAATAAACCTAGTGTTCTTCTTTATTTATTTGGGATTTCTTTCTCTATCAGTACATTTTTATAGTTGCCTCTGAAAACATTGTGTACATGTTTGTTAAATTTCTTTTTAGGTAAGTTTTGGATATTGCTGCTGTTAAATTTTCTATTTAGTTATTCTAATTAGCTATTGATTTCATGTGGCCAGGCTCCTGATTTTGGTATAGTAATCTTATATACAACAGCTTTTGGAGTCTCTTACTCACTTGAGTATTTTGTGCACTGGTTCCTTTGGATTTTCTAATTAAAGGCTCATATTGTTGCCATTTGTTATCTCTTGTCTTTTCAACATTGAGTGGCCAGTTAGCTCCCCGTATGGTCCACAGAACGAACTCTGTTTTTCGGGATTCCCTGGTGGCTCAGACGGTAAAGAGTCTGCCTGCAATGTGGGACACCTGGGTTTGATCCCTGGGTCAGGAAGATCTGCTGAAGAAGGAAATGGCAACCCACTTCAGTATTCTTGCCTGGAAAATCCCATGGATGGAGGAGCCTGGCAGGCTACATACCGTGGGGTCGCAAAGATTCGACATGACTGAGTGACTTCACTTTTTTCAATATTCCTTCCTCTTACTTATTTTGATATTCTTATTCCTCTAGTTATGTATTCCAGGCCACTTTTAAACAGTAAAAATAGTACCATAACATCTGTGTCTTTGTTCTGACTTTGATGCTTCTAACATTTCACATTTATCTTAGTTTGCTGTAGATTTTAGGAAATGAAAATCGTCTTCAAATGTTATTTTACTAAAGGTTTTTTACTGTGGTGTTAAGTATTTTTCAAAGGCTTTTTCTATACCCCTGGACATGATCTGATGCATTTTATCCTCTAATCTGTTAATGCCGATAAATTCCAGTTGACAATTTTTTGTAATGTTATAATAGCTTTGCATTTCTTGAACTCAGCCTCTCTATTCACTTCTATATTGGATATGCCATGAATTTATTTACTGTAGTCGATGCCTCTATGTAAGTGAGATTAGCTCAAGTGCATTTTTTTTTCCCTTGGGGTGTCTATCTGGTCTGTATCAAGGTCAGCACACCTATTAAAATGAGTTTAGTAATTTCTCATCAACAGATTACTGGAGAAAGAAAATGTGGTATAAAGATATGATATTTAGAATGAACATTTTCACTAGAGAAATTATTAATGGTATACAACCATACAGAGAAGAGTAAAATGAACCCAATATACCTGACATTCAGAATCAACAATCATCAATAGGTAGAGGTTAAACACAATAGTTTAGTGGTAACTGTTGATCCAGTTAACATTTGTTAGGTTTTTACTTTACAGAATTTGAAATTTCCAAATAAGGAGTTTAAATAAGTTTTAGTACTATTCTATTTAAAATAAAATCACATAAAATGCTCAGTTAATACCAGAGAACACACACACACACAAAAAGGATATAGAAAAGAGCAAATGCAACAAATAGAAAACAGTTACACAAATAGTAGGTTTTAGTAAAAGTATATCAATAATCACTTTAAATGTGAATACTCTGAAAACACCAGTTAAAAGGCAGAAAATGTCAGATCAAATAAAAAAGACTCAACTGTATGCTGTCTCCAAGAAACCCATTTGTGTATCAAGACTCTGATAGGAAAAAGCAAAGAATGAGGGATGTTAGGACAGTGAAACTCTTCTGTATGATACTGTAATGGTAGATACATACCATTGGTATCTGTCAAAATCTGTAAGGTTGTATAACACAGAGAGTGAGTCCTAATGTAAACTATTGACTTTAGTTAATAATATTATATTAATATTAGTTTATTAATTATAATATAGATACAGATGGACAGATACATAAATAATTATAGCTATATGTGCATAGATGGGCTAGTATTACAGACATTTCCTAAGCTGTATCTTCTGAGAGGGCTTAGAAGCAAAAAGACTAATAGCAATGGAACAACATGAGCAGGAAAACAAACCTAATATTAGATTATAACCCAAAATATGAAATAAATATCCATGAGTTTATATTGCCGTAAATAAGTGACTGAATAAATAAATCAGAGAGAATAGAAACATCTTATGTAGAGAATAATACCAAACAATTTATATAGCTATTCCACTCTCAAGGAGAGGGGTATAACTCCCCACCCCTTAAGAGTCTGCTGAACATAGTGATTTCTTTTCAAAGAGTACTGTATGGAAAGGAGAGCGAAAGAGTAATTGTATAGTAGAGAAATTTGACAAACACTACCTTAGGTAGGTGAACAAGGTGAGATCATCAGTTGTTAAGTCATGTTGTTAATGTGTCCTTGATATAATATGATGAAAATGGCAGTTTATTCCTGAGGTCTTCCTCATCAGGACCCATAATGCCAGTCTAATCATGAGAAAAATATCCAAGACATACCAAAAGCAGGACCTTCTGAAAAATACTTGACAAATACTCCCCCAAACTGTCAAGGTCATCAAAAATAAGGAAAATCTGATAAACTGTAACGTCTAGAGGAGCCTAGGAAAAGTGATGTCTAAATGCAATGTACTATTGTTGATGGGATCTTGGGCCAGAAAAAGGACATTAGGGAAAAAAATGAAGGAAAACTGAGTGAGGTATGGACTTTTGCTACTAATAAAGTATCAGTAGGTTCACTGGGCTTCCCAGGTGTGTGTGTGTGTGTGTGTGTGTGTGTGTGTGTGTGTGCACGCGCACGTCCATGTGCTCAGTTGTCTTCGACTCTTTGCAACCCCATGGACTGTAGTCCACCAGGCTCCTCTGTCCATGGAATTTTCCAGGCAAGAATACTGAAGTGAGTTGCCATTTCCTACTCTAGGGGATCTTCCCAATCCAGGGATCAAACTTGTGTCTCTTGGTACTCCTGTATTGGCAGGCCAGTTCTTTACTACTGAGCCACCTGGGAATCTGCCTGCCAATGCATGAGATGCAGGTTTGATCCCCGGGTTGGGAAGACCCCATGGAGAAGGAAATGGCTACCCACTCCAGTATTCTTGCCTGGGAAATCTCGTGGACAGAGGAGCCTGGTGGACTACTGTCCATAGGGTCGCAAAGAGTCAGACATGACTGAGCATGCACAGACATGTCAATCCCAAAGTCTCAATCTGCATTATTTGCAATGATTCTCTCTACCCAATCTGTAAAATGTTTACACACCAGGGGCCATATGTCTACCCCAGAGAGTATCTGGTGGCAACAGACCATTGAACAGATATCTGCCTTATGGCTGCAAAGAACTCAGGAACCCAGGGAGGCAGTCTAAGGTAGAGATAAGTAAGTAGGTAAGTGTTAGTCATTGAATTGTGTCCCACTCTTTGTGACCCCCCCATGGACTGCAGCCTGCCAGGCTTCTCTCTCCATGGAATTCTCCAGGTAAGAATACTGGAGCGGGTAGCCATTCCCTTCTCCAGGGGATCTTCCCGACCTAGCGATCGAACTTGAGTCTCCTACATTGCAGGCAGCTTTTTTACTGTCTGAACCACCAGGGGAGCCCAAGGTGGGGATAGCATCTAGATTATTTTTTAATGTTCTAGCCTCAGCTTCAGTGCTGGAAGGACTGTGTACACAGAGAAAATGGCTTTTGTCATCAGGCATGAAGACAGCTATCAGTTCTGGTACACTGGCCAGGATGCACAGAACCATCAGAGGAGTGATAAGGGGTAGGTCTCTCAATATCTCTCAATATTCATTAATATTATCACTGAATGACACAGGGGAGCTAGCTGTACTCTGCCTGACAGTGAGCAAGGAGGATTCTAAGGTAGGGAGGGGTATCAGGCATGTCTCTGGTCATTTCAACCAGTACCCATTCAGATTGTTCTGCAACTTTAAGCTGATAATGATTCATAGATTTTCCAAGCCTTTTCGCAGAAGTTGTCCACGACCCTCCAAGATTCCCCATGTTCTCTCCTTTTGTTCCCTTTACCACTATGTGCTGAACTCCGAATTCAGAACTCTGACTGCCAGCCTGCCCTGGGCTATCAGGACTTGGTCTAGTATGTGGCCTCTCTCATGGACTCTGGAAATTTCTTTACCCACCATGCCTCCTTGTCATTACTAGTTGAAGATATCCTGTCTAGACTCTTCTCGGGGATCTAGTCACTCTAACCAAATCCTTGCTTCTTAAAGTAATTGGAAAGAATCTTACTGCCAAAGAATTTAAAAACTCGCACCCAGAGATATCCCAGTACTCAATATACTTTGCAAAAATCCTGCTTTGTATGGATGAGGAATTTATTAATGAGGAGTGATAGTTTTCAGTAAAATAATTAGAAAATGGAAATACAAAATAACATTGAGGATATATATTCACATAAAAGATTGATCTATGTTTAAAATTGATTGAATAAAATGCCTGTGAGTTTATGATACTCACATACATTAATATGTGTGAGTATAAATTGGTACATATTATTTAAACAGAATAGCAGTGTTATTCATAAAAACTTACAATCAACACAGTATTTCTGCCTCAATCCAATGTTTATTTCTATGTCTTTCCTATAAGAAAATAGCCACATTTGCCCAATAACTTATATTTAATGATGTTGGTATCAGTTCTATTAGTTATAGCAATAAATGAAAAATAACATATGTGCCCATCAGGAGAATGGTTAATTGTGGCACATACACACTTTAGAATTTTTGGAAGTAAAAGAGTGAGATAGATCTATACCTGCTTTCATGGAAAGATCCTGTACCCATTTCATTAAGTGACAAGGACAAGTAGCAAAATAATACATACATTATTATCCATGCATGTTAAAAACTCACATTGAATTTTCCTACTTTATCTATGTAAGAAAAAAGCCCAGAATATATTTTAATGTAACATATACAACATTTAAAAATTAGGGTTACTTCTGCATAAGACTGAATTTTAGAGATTATTTTTCAAAAATTTTTAGCATCAAGAACATATGCACTATTTCTATTGTAATTAGTATATTTAAATAAGACGGGCAACAGAAATAGCAGTGTATGTTATTCACGTGGTATCTGCTAGCAGGACTATAGGAAGAAGCCTGAAACCTGAATGACACTATAAAAGTTCTCTGCCCTATACATAAAGCTTGCCTTGAGTTAGCCAGTGTCTCTGCTGTCAGGTAACCCAAGGATCTAGGCTGCTTCCACCATGCGGATCCATATCTCAGCACAGACTTTGCATGTTTGCTGCTGAATTGAACAGAAAGCATCGAGGTAGCACACTGTCAAATGCCTTGATCTGAAAAGAACAAACATCTTTCTGTTCATATTTCAGTGGCAAGGGTAATCACAAAATCCTTTCTAACACAAGTGGACTGGACAATTCAGGGTCCTCATGTGTCCAGGGAGCAGAGCAAGACAAATGTGATGAGCACATGTAGGAGATTATCAGTAAAGTACACTTACAATTTGTATATAAAAGCCCTCTTCATTCTTGGAGAAGTTTCTGAGAAGGCAAAAATCGCCTTGAAACACTCCAACTTTTTCTAGTGCCCACTATGTGACAGGTGTTTTCAGATACAGTTCGGTTCAGTTCAGTTCAGTCACTCAGTCGTGTCTGACTCTTTATGACCCCATGGACTGCAGCACTCCAGGCCTCCCTGTCCATCACCAATTCCCGGAGTTTACTCAAACTCATGTCCATCGAGTCGGTGATGCCATCCAGCCATCTCATCCTCTGTCATCCCCTTCTCCCAATTTTCTAAATGACACTAAATCTTAGCAGGGAAGGGTCACCTTTGGTCACTAAATAGTACCGTTCTGCACTTACCTTTAGAGTAGTCTCAATCCACTGAGACTTTTCTTCTTCCTTTGGCTGCATGGTCAAAAATCACAACCAGTGAGCCTCTGCTGCCCATCACCTGATGAACATGCCTGAACGCTTGTACAGATGTCTTAGGCACAGTGGAAAACCAGGGTTTTCCCTGAGGCAGATACAGACAAGAGTCAGGAAAATGATGGTCTTTTTTTTCTTTTTTCTTCTGAAAGGTGGTATGTCTCCCGGGGAGACATTTTCTGCATTTTTGGTATACTGAATAATTGCTCCATGAAGATGCCCATACCCTTATCCCTGAAACCTGTGAATAAGTTATGTTACATGGCCAAAGGCACTTTGCAGATTTGGTAAGGTTATGCAACCAACTTTCAAATAAAGATACTGGATTACCTGGATAGACCAAATCTAATAACATGACACCTAACAAGCAGAGAACTTCCTCTGGCTTGCTGCAGAAGAGAGATGCAGCAGACAGGGAAGTTAGGGAAATGCCAAGCATGAGAAGGATTCAGTTTAATTGCTGACTCAAAATATATGGGCCCACATGTGAGGACTGGGGAGACACCTGGAGAAACTATGGCAGGTCCAGCTAACAGTCAGCAAGAATGTAGGGCCTTGGTATTATTATCACAAAGAATTAGATTCTGCCAAAACCTGAATGGTTTTGGAAGGAAATTCTTCCCAGAACTCTTAAGGAGAGGTCTGGCAGCTGAAAGCTTGACTTGGGCCTTGTGAAACCCAAGCCCAGAACAGAGAAACCGGCAGAAGTAACTTGGATTTCTCACTCACAGACATGTGAGATCATAAATGTGTCTTGTTGTTGACAGCTAAATTTGTGGCAATTTGTGGAATACTAGCATAACCTCCTGGAAGGGCTACAGGGTCTGTTAGAATCCAGTCTCTGCAGATGGTTGTGACACAGTGACTTCCTTGGTTCTTCTTCATTTACCACTTAGAAGGGAGGCTTTGGTTCTTGGCCACTTAGTTAAGCTTACTCATCAGTGTGCAGATTCAGTGGCCAGTCTCAAATTAGTCAGTAGATTAAATTCTCTTTTCTTTCTAACCTCATCTGCCTTCTAAAACCTTATTTTTGTTATTTAGTCTAAGTTGTGTCTGACTCTTTGCAGCGCCATGGACTGCAGATCACCAGGCTTTTGTCCTTCACTATCTCTGGAAGAACCAGTAGATCCTGTGCCTAATCTACTCATAAGCCAATTTGAAGAAAACACTTTGAGTGTGGTGGAAGCACCCAGAGCAGATGAGCAGACTTCTAAACTTCACCTCCATGGTTAACAACAGTGCTTGGGGCTGAAGCTTGTGGAGAGATTGCATGCTGAGGATGGGACAGATAGGGGATGTCTGCAGGGAGTTGGAATGCTCTAAATCAGGGAAAAGGTGGGTGATTCTGGGCTTTCTGTTCCACTGGGAGCAGAGTACAGCCTTACAAAATGAAGCAGGGGAGAGTTAGACAGTAGGTCAGGATCCAGATGTGGACATAAGGGCACACTGGGGAAAACTCAAGGGAAGCGCCATGTCATTTGAAAAGGGGTGGATCTGGTACCATGTACCAGCACTGGGTAGAGTCAGCTCTAAAAGAACCCTGTGGATAGGGGCAGGAGAACCTTAGGCAAATGCAGGCCATAGATAGTCTCCACTCAGTGTTTAGTTCTCATTTTCACCTTGTTAATACACTTGGGTTTAGTACACTGGCTGCAGATGCCTTCTTTTTGTATTTCCCAGGAGATACCATACAGTAATGAGAAGAGAAATGAATTAAAAGAAAGTTGGCCTCAGGTTGTGAGGGGTGTAACAGTGTAGGCTGTAGAGGAATTCAGATCAGGGCGCTAGGCCCAGCTCTGTCACTTACATGCCAGGTGAACTGAAGAAAATAGCAGAATTCTGTGAGCCTCAGATTCTTCATCTGTGAAATGGATTTGATAAGTAGTCTTCTTGCTCTTGGTTCACATATATTGATGTAAATAGGAATATTGGAGTGTGACTTATACAAGACACTGGCACAGTATCTGGTGTGCATTGATTGGATTTTGCTAAATTTTTGTTATTACTATAATTATTTTCCCCCTAAAACCTACAAACCTCCCGTTTTTTTTTTTTTTTAAATCCAGGAAATAACATAGAATTTGTAGCTCTCTAGGATATGGCACAAGAAATCAGCCAATATGTTGTCTAGCATGTTAAACTAAGTTACTTGATATATAATTTTTCTTACGATATTTATTTCTGATGTGGGTGATTCTACCCATTTTGATGCAACTCCAAACTCCTGGAATTTGTGTCAGAGTTTATTTCCATCCCTCCCTTATATCTTCCCTTCCATCCCAGATGCTTGTGTTTGCAAATATTTTACCTCCATCACAAATCTAGTTCTTAAGAGTTTACCAAATTACATTTCAGAGAACCTAATTAAAATGTCCATTTATTGGATGGACTATGTCTCTCCCAGCCCAGGGCAAAGACTGCCAGCACAGTGGCTTCAGAGAATCCCACCTCATATAAAACCACTAAACCCACTATGCACGCATGCTCAGTCACTAAGTCGTATCTGACTCTTTGTGACCCCAAGGACTGTAGCCCACCAGGCTCCTCTGTCCATGGGATTCCCCAGGCAAGAATACTGGAGCGGGTAGCCATGCCCATTCTCCAGGGAATCTTCCTCACCCAGGGATCAAACCCGAGTCTCCTGAATTGCACACAGATTCTTTACCATCTGAATCACCAGGGAAGCCCCACCTCGTATAAGTAACACCCTTATTTCTCAGATACTCCCTTGTTATAATGTACACAAATCCCCTATTTTGTGGACTGTGTTCTCCCACACTGGAAAAAGAGCAAAGGATCTCTTCCACTCTGCCCCAGGTGAAGATCGCTCTGCTTTGTACATGATTTTGAAGTGTTAAAAGCAGCTTTCTATTCCAGGCTTTAGTCTCTTCATCTGAGACAGAGCATCTGAGACTTTAGTCTCTGCCTCCCACTCGAACTCCTGTGACCCACCACCCAGCTTAATTAAAATTACCTCCCACTGAAGGACTTGCAGTTTCCCAAGGTCTCAAACCCCTTTGCCACGGGGTATTTAGACTACTCACAATTAAAACTCCCAAGTCCTCACACCATCTTTTGACTTGTCCTTTTAGTTGTAGGGGATATCTTACAATATTCCTTACATCATAGCTGCTCCAAGACTGTAAAATTCTATGAGAAGGAATGGTTCTTGTTCACCTTAGTATTCCCCATACTAACAGGGAGCTTCACAAAGATTAGATGTCTAATTATTGTTGGAGAAAAAAAATGGGCCACTGAAAAAGAAGTCTAAGTTATTACAATATTATTTCTCCTACATTCTTGAATAAGCTAAATGTACCCAGATTTATTTCTCTCTCTATATATATGTATCATCTTATGAAACAACAGACTAAAAGTAATAAATGAAACCAAGAATTGTTATCTTTTATTTATGCATTTTTTGACCACAACAATTACAATGCTGAATTTTTCACATTTCCAAAGTAATGCCTCATCCATTGCCATGTTATCTTATTCCAAATTACTAAGGTGGAACTTTTCCAGTTATACAAAATAATAAAACTCTTACTCTTAGATCTCACCCATAGCATCAGTGTTTGAGCAATATCACTCAGCAATCTAGATTACAAAGCTACTTAAATCTTATATTAAAAGGAACAATATTTTAAAAATTTTCCAAGATACTGCATAGAACAGAAACACAAAAACACAAGTATGTTATGCACAGTATTGTCTGCAGCCCCACCCCAACCTTCTACTACTTAGAAAGGGAACTTCTTTTTAACAACAAAGTAAGGAATCTGTCTCAGACTCGTCTGGAGCGGGAGGGACTGCGGGCTCTGGCACTGGAGCGGGCCCTGGCCAGGGCAGCAATACGAGCCCTGGCTGAAGCTTTAGCTTGGGCTCTCTCTTCCTCATCTCTCAAAGCCTCCTCATACAAGGAAGGGAAGGCAGTGGGGACCATATTATGGATCTTAGCCATAAACTCTAGCACTTTCATCTTGGTGGTTTCAATGTGGGCTCTTGAGCCCCACAGGAACACATAGCATGGAGGATCACTATTGCCCACCTGGCGGTATTCCAGGTACTTCTGCTGCACTAAATCTTTGGTAATGAGATTGTAAGGCTCCCCAAAAATGAAGTGCTGCCTCCCCTTATATAACCCCATCACATTCAGGGTTTGCCAGACTTGCTCCTCACTAGCACTATGGCCATTCATGGAGATCACACCCAGAATAGCCATCAGCAGGCCTGTCTTGGGAATCTCGATCCGATTTCTCAGCCTTGCATCGAAGCTTACTTCCATTTTGTTGACAAGGATGTAGATGTGCCGGAAGGGATCCACTTCCTTCAGGTCAAGGCCAAAGATCATCTCCATGTGGTCAGCAGCTCTCTGGAGGATCTCACGGTAGTGATTCCTATACATCTGGATTACTTCTCTCAGCATTTCTGCCCTGCTAATAGGCTCTTTCATGTTATACTTATACAACAGGTAATACACCAGTATAACCACTTTCTCATCTATATGGCCTCTGTCAATGGACTCAGTGGATGAAGTACTTGTGGATCTCTGAAGACCCTGTGGATTGCAATATTACTAAGAAATAAGTGAGCTTTAGGAAATAGCTTTGCAAAAGAAGGAAGAGGAAGGGAACTCTTCTCCCACTCCCACAATGGCCTGAGCACCTACCAGATCCTGGGGCTCAACTCGGGCCTGGCGGTGTCTCTCACAGGCATGCCTCTGACCCCGAGGCATGATGACTTTCAACAAAGGCAGCAGGCAAGCGGGCAGGTGACTCAGTGACCTAAAGGAAAGATGATGAGACTGCTGGGCCATGTCAACAGGTAGATAGATACCACCTAGGCCTCTACTGAAGGCCGGGTCTACAGGTTTCCTTGAGGCAACCTTGAGGTGCCCCCTGGCTGACAGCAGTAGAGGGCCTTTTCAAGGCCCCCTTGGTCGCGGGGCAGGCGCTCCGGAGACCTCACCCCGCGCGCGGCGTGTAAAATGCCGAAGGGACCGGAAGCTCCTCCCTTTCCTGCCCTGTGGCTTCCTTCCTTCCTTTCTTACGCAATCGCTTCCCTGGGGCCCCGGATGCACGCAGCCTGGCACCTCATGACCGGAAGCCGCGGCCTCTCAGGCCTAAAGTGCTAGAGAGGCGCAGGCTCTAGTAGGACGCCCACTGTGGTCTGGCGGGTGGTTCCCTCAGACCTCGCTCAGTGTTGGCTCCTTTACCCACCCCCCTCCGCCTTACCCCATCCCCCACCTTCCCTTACTCCCACCTCTCTGACCCCCCAATTCCCCCCCCCCGCCCCCCACCCCCACCTCCTCAGTTAGGGCCTGGGGACCCGTCCGGCTATTGTTTTCTAAAAGCCAACGGCCTGCTCAGTGCCCTCGTCCCCCACAGCGTCCTCGGGAAATTTCAAAGCTATTCAGATGTCCCTCCCAGGGACAGCTGATTCCTGTCCCATGTTCTCCCAGGGCGGGCCGAGAACAGGGCAGAACTTTTGGAGAACCCCCTCACTCCCAACGCGCAGTCTTTACCGTAACCCCCAGCAGAGCCTGGACCTTCTCCCTGGACTCTCAACGAAAGGGCTCCTCAGACGTCACGGGCGGAAGTGGTCCTGGGTCATTTCCTTGCCCCACCCGGGCTCCCCCCTCAGCCGCCGACAGAAGGGGCCGGGCTCTACAAGGTCCCCTAAGTTCTGGGCTGGTGGTTCCCTCAGACCTTGCCCAGGGTCCTCGCCTTTACTTTCCTGTCCCTTTGCTGGTATGAGTTGATACCCTAGTCCCACCGCCCTCACCCACCTCAGTCCCTTCAGAGGGAATTTTAAGGTTCTTGGAGGTTGCTACATTGGATGATTCCTGCTTGGATCCTTTCAGGGCTGATGGCAGGAGTGAGACTCTCTGGGAGCCTCTCCAGTCTGTGATGGGTGGTACCCTCACATCTAACTCAAGATCTTTGCTGTAATTCCAGGCAGAGCCCAGAGTCCCTCCTTCAGCATTCAAGAGACTGCTCCCCTCAGATCAATGCCTTCATTTCGCTGAAACCCCCAGGGAAGATATCAGAGTGTACCACTTCCGGCCAGATTTGCCTGGGGTCTCCCAGGACTGTTGGGGAGAAGGGGTGGGGGGAGGGGAGTTCTATGGGGTCGATTTTGTCTACAGGTGAGGGAAATTCCCTTGGAAATCCCATAGGGGCTTCTTCGTCTTTTTTTTTTTTTTTAAACTCCGATCTGAGACTGTTTATCCTTCCTCTGGTTACTTAGCCTTAAACCAAGACCACCCACACATGGCTCTTTAGGTTTCAAAGGGTGAAATGAAGGGACTTCTGAGCCTCACAGCCATACTGGAGCCTCCCAGAGCTGACAGCAGGAGCAGACCACTGTGCTGCCCACGTGTTCTGGGGTACCCCCAGAAATCAAACAGAATTATCTTTTCCTCTGTTGGTGCCTGGGACCTGCTCTCCCTTTGCCTGAGCTGCCCAGCTGCAATGCCCTCAACCTTCTGAGTCCCCAGAGAGGAAACTCAGAAGGGACTACTTTAGGAAATCCCTGCACAGAAGTTGCCAGGAAAGAAAGCAGGGGTGAGGCTCTGAGGTCCACTCTCTTCTGGGATATGGGGTCCCCTCAGACTCAATCAGGGACCTTACCTAAACTCCGAGCAGAGGCGGGAACTCTTCCCTCTGCTGACCTGATGCTTCTCAATTCAGATCAAAGTGTTCACATTCCTTAAACACCAGAGACAGAATGCAAGGGAAGCCATTTCCAGTCACCCTTTCTGGAGATCCCCCAAATCTGCCAACAGGGATGGGGCTCTGTATGGTGGCACCTCCTGTTCTGAAATGGCTGGTCCCTCTGACCTCATTCAGAGCCCTCGCCTTTAACTTTGTTAGAGCCTGGGATTCCTCCATCTGCCGGCCTGAAACTGACAGGCTGGTCACTATCCTCACTGCAGAATTTGATTTTACTGTATTTACTACAGATCATGTGATGATTTCAGGAATGGCTGGCTTAGAATCTTTTTATTATTATTTTAATTCAATTAGATTGGGATTATTACCATAAGAGAGATATAGCTTTGGACTCCACATATATCTGTCATCCTCAGTGCATTTAACAAGAAACTACATCAACTACAACGGTTCTCCACCTGTGTTATAAATGTTTGCACTGTGGACCAGCCCCCAACTCCAGTCAGTAGCTGGTAGCTACACAGACCACCAAACACAGCCAGAGTGCTTCTGCCCTCTGGTGTTCAAAGAAATCAGGAACCATGGAGGCAGATTGAGCTGGAAATAACACCCGAGTTGTTTTTCAAGGCATGTCTACACTCAGTCTTAATTCCCAGTCACTGACGTAATTAGCCTTAAGGAATTCCTCCTCCATTTTCCCCCTTCCTTGTAGCTGCATACCCCTTTTCACTACTCATTGGTAATACTTGCCCTATTTTAACTGATCTGGATCACCAGCCAATTCCATCCACTGCACAGCCTCAGCCTCAGCAGTAGCAGGGCCACATACACAGGGGAGAAATAGCTATCTGTGTCAGGCATCAAGACAGCTCTCAGCTTGGGACACTGGCAAAACTGCACAGAACCACCAGGGTAGTGAAGAGTTGTACTTTCCCAGATTCCGTCAATAGCATCACTTGGTGGGTGATACAGGAGAGCTAGCTATACTCTGCCTGACAGTGGGTAGGGGCATTCTAGGGGAGGGTGATGTATCAGGCATGCCTGCCTCCTGAGAAACCTGTATGCAGGTCAAGAAGCAACTGGACATGGAACAATGGACTGGTTCCAAATTGGGAAAGTAGAACCTCAAGGCTGTATATTGTCACCCTGCTTATTTAACTTACATGCAGAGTACATCATGTGAAATGCTGGGCTGAATGAAGCACAAGCTGGAATCAAGATTGCCAGGAGAAATATCAACCTCAGATATGCAGATGACACCACATTTATGGTAGAAAGCAAAGAGAAACTAAAGGGCCTCTTGATGAAAGTGAGAGGAGAGTGAAAAAGCTGGCTTAAAGCTCAACATTCAGAAAACGAAGATCATGGCATCCAGTCCCATCACTTCATGGCAAATTGAAGGGGAAACAATGGAAACTGTGACAGACTTTATTTTCTTGGGCTCCAAAATCACTGCAGATGGTGAGTGCAGCCATGAAATTAAAATATGCTTGCTCCTTGGAAGAAAAGTTATGACCAACCTAGACAGTATCTTAAAAAGCAGAGACATTACTTTGCCGACAAAGGTCAGGCTGGTCAAAGCTATGGTTTTTCCAGTAGTCGTGTATGGATGTGAGAGTTGGACCATAAAGAAAACTGAGTGCCAAAGAATTGATGCTTTTGAACTGTGGTGTTGGAGATGACTCTTGAGAGTCCCTTGGACTGTAAGGAGATCCAACCAGTCAATTCTAAAGGAAATCAGTACTGAATATTCATTGGAAGGACTGATGCTAAAACTGAAACTCCAATACTTTGGCCACCTGATGGGAAGAACTGACTGATTGGAAAAGACCCTGATGCTGGGAAAGATTCAAGGCAGGAGGAGAAGGGGACAATAAAGGATGAGATGGTTGAATGGCATCACCGACTCAATGGGCATGAGTTTGAGCAAGCTCTGGGAGATGGTGAAGGTCAGGGAAGCATGGTGTGCAGCAGTCCATGGGGTCACAAAGAGGTGGACACCACTGAGCAACTGAACAACTGGTCCTTTCATCCAGTAGATCTTCCCACTCAGACCACTCTACAACTTCAAGGTGACGGTGATGATGGAGAGGTTCCCTAGCCTTTCCATGTAAACTGTCCAGTACCTTCCACCAGATTCTCTACCTTCTCTCCTTCTTATATGTTTTCTACCTTTTGATGACGTCTGTATACAGCTCCCTGACTTTCAGCTGCCCTGGGTTTTCTGGACTTGTTTCAATATTTGAGCTCTCTCAGACTCTGGAAATTACTCCTCTGATCCCACCATCACCCATCCCAACATCCTCCTGATGTCCTTCACTCATTTAGTGATGTTTTTCTGTCCAGGCTCATTTCCTGGTATGTGGTCATTCTGATAAATCCTTGCTTCTCAAAGTAAAGGGAACATTTACTTGGCATATCACAGTTCATAAAGCATGTACCTAGGGGAATTCTGGTACTTAAGATATCACTGAAGAAATCTTGCTTTATATGGGTGTGTGAAGGAAAAAAATAATTTTCTGCTCAACCTATTTAGAAAAAATAGGGAAATACAAATTACAATAACAGTGAGATGATATATTTTCAATCAAAAATTTGCCCCAAATTTAAAAGCTTGATGAAATAAAATTCCATTGAGTGCTTAATTTATTCACATACATAAATATATGAGAAGATAATTTGGTATAGCATTATTGGAACAGAATATCAGCAATATTCATAAAAATTTACTATCATCACACTCGAAGGAAGCACTTTAATTGTACTTTTGTACATCTTTCATATGACAAAACATGCACATTTACCCAAGAATTGATGTTCAATGATGTTATCAGTTCTATTAATCACAACAGCAAATGAGAGACAACTTGTGTGTCTATCAGGAAGAGGATGATTAAGTTAATTATGACACATACATACTTTGTAATTCCAGGGAGTAGTTAAAAGAGTAACGTGATCTATATATACTCTCACGGAAAGATCACACCTTCATTTTATTCAGTGACAAGGACAAGTCAGAACCATAGAATGATATTTATGATAACACTATCTATGATAGTGTCACATATGTATTTTTAAAACTCACAGTGTATATTTCTAGCACAGGTATGTAAGACTGGCCTGGAATAAATGTTAAAATACTACACAGAATTTTTAATGCAATTACCTCTGGGCAGGGATGAATCTTTGAGGAATGTAGTAAGGAAGAGTAATTGTGATTTCTTCCTATTGTTAGAATGTTTTGGAAACAAGAATATATACCCTATTTCCTTTGTAGTTAAGATATTTAAATAAACATAACAACAGAAATAGTAGGTGTGTATTCCCCAGATAAAGTTTTTTATGAGATATGATAAGAGAAGTGATTTCTGAATGGCTTAACATAAAATTTTATTTCTTGTGCACATAAAATCTGCTGGGTACTGGCAGTGGAGGAGAGGGTCTACATTGTCAGGTAACTCAGGGATCCAGGCTACTTCCATCATGAGCTACCACATCTCAACACAGGCTCTCCACATTTGCTGCTGAATGAAATAAGAAGCATGAAGTTGTCCTGTGTGTGTGTGTGTGTGTGTGTGTGTGTGTATTAACTGTTCAGTCATGTCTGACTCTTTGCGACCTCATGGACTGTAGCCTGCCAGGCTCCTCTGTCCATGGAATTCTCCAGGCAAGAATACTGGAGTGGGTTGCCATGCCCTCCTCCAGGGGATCTTCCCAACCCAGGGATTGGACCCAGGTCTACTGCATTGCGGGCAGATTCTTTACCGTCTGAGCCACCAGGGAAGTCCTGGAGTTGGCCTACTGGTTCTCAAATACCTGGGTCTGGAGGTGAAAAGTATGTTTCCGCTCATATTTCAGTGTCAAAAATAGTCACATGACCGTTCTTAACTATAAGTGGTTGAGCATGTCTTCATATGAACCAAGGATGGAGAGCAGGAAGGACACAAAGTGAATGAGCACTTGCAGATGTTCCCATTAACTGTTATACAGTAGCTGCTCAAAAAAGAGCCACTATTCAAATTTGTTATGACCATAGCCCTCATCATTCCTGGAGGATTTTTTGAGATCAAGTTCCCTTGCAATTCAATAACTTTTTCTAGTGCCAGTATGTGACTGACGTTCTCAAATATAGGTTCACAGCCGCTTTCAAAAGGATCTTGTAAATCTCAGCAGGGAGGTGCACCCTTCTTCATTCTTAGCACCTTTCTGCACTGACCTTTTCAGTAATCTCTATAATCTCAATATACTATTTTCCTTCTTCCTTCTGCTGCATGAAAAAAATAATACTTGAGTCCCTGCTATTCACCACCTGTTGAACATGCCTGAATACTTGTACAGGTGTCTTTGACACACTGGAAAATCAGAGTTTACCTCTGGAGCAGATACAGACAAGAGGCAGAAGAATGATGGTCATATTTTTTTTTCTTATTTAAGCTGGCATCTCCACCAAGAAGACATTTTCTACCTCCGTGTCAGACTCAATAGTTGTTCCACATAATGCCCATAACCTTACCCTGAAATTTGTGAATATGTCATGTTACATAGCCAAAGGTAGCTAGTGTAATAAAAATTATGGAATGAACCTTAAAAATGGGAGGTTATATTGAATTATCTGGGTGGGCCCAATTCAACTACATGAGCCACAAGAGACAGCTGTTTCAGAAACAGGGGCCCATTTGCAAGGACTGAAGAAAGGCCTAGAGGAACTATGGCATCTCCAACTGATAGTCTGCAAGGAGACAGTCTCATTCTTATAACTACAAATAAGTGAATTCTTCTTAGAACTGGATTCTGAGAGCAACCTGAGTCAGTGTGGAATGCAATTCTTCTCAGCACCTCCCAATGAGAACCCAGACTCTGACAGCTTGATTTGGGCTTGCATAACCCTGAACAATGACAACAGCACAGCCAACCCATATTTCTCATCTACAGAAATGTAAGATAAATGTGTGTTGTTGTAAGTTCCTTAATTTATGGCAATTTGCTTATCGGCAATAGAAACATACTAAATGTTCCTAAAAATCTGAGTTTTGGGTAATGCAGTTCCTGCAGATGGTTGCTACACAGTGATTTCCTTGGTCCTTCCTCATCCTGCCACTTAGGAAAGAAGCTTTGGTTCTTGGCCACTTTGTTAAGCTCACTCTTCAGTGTAAAGATTCAGTGGTCAGTCTCAAATAAATCCAAGGTTAAATTATCCTTTCTTACTAACCTCATCCACTCTCTAAATCTCTTCCCTAACTTTAGGGTTATCTTTCAGTAACCTGTAGATCCTGTGTCAAACCAGACACTACTCACAAGTCAATCTGGAAAAAAAACTTTTGGTGGAAGTGCCTAAAGCAGATGGGTGTGTGTGTGTTAGTCGCTCAGTTGTGTCCGACTCGTTGTGACTCCATGGATTGTAGCCCACCGGGCTCTTCTGTCCATGTGATTCTCCAGGCAAGAATACTGGAGTGGGTAGCCATTTCCTTCTCCAGGGGATCTTCCTGACCCAGGGATTGAACCTGGGTCTCACACATTGTAGGCAGATTCTTTACTGTCTGAGCCACCAGGGAAACCCACGTCTAAACCTCGCTGCCGAAGTAGCCACATGAACGGGGCTATTGTTATCAGAGAGGTTCCATAGTCAGGGATGGGACAGACAGGGGACATCTGCAGGGGGTTGGGAGGCCCTAAATCAGGGAAAAGGCACGTGATTCTGGGGCTTTTTGTTCCACTGGGAGCAGAGAGCAGCTTTATGAAAGGATACTAAACAGCAGGTCAGGATCCAGACTGTAACAGGAGAGAGACACAGGGCAAGAATGATGTTATTTCTGAAAGTGCTTGATTAGGGCAGAGTCAGCTCCCAAGGAATTCTGGGGGGAGGGGCAGGAGGAGCCTCGGTGAGTTAAGTTCACAGCCTAGACTGTATTGTTTTTAATTCTTATTTTCATTTTTATTTATTGTACGTGGGAGTAGTACACATATAACAGGGTCCTTCATTGGCAACAGGGTCCTTTATTTCATCGCCTGAGAGACACTGTGGAGTGTTGAGACTAGAACTGAACTGAGAGACAGAACAACTGCTTCATTCAAGGGGTGGAACAGTGAGGGCCCTAAATGAATTCAGACCAGAGGTCTAGTCTCAGTTCTGACACTCATGAGCTATGTGAAGTCAGGAAAATTGCGAAGTTCTGTGAGGCTTTTCTATGAAGCGAGTTTGATAGGCCTTGCTGTGTAGGATTCCTGGGATATATGTAATACACAAAAGCACTAGGCATGGCGTCTGGCAAACATTGGGTCTTTTGCAGTTATTGCTATTATTATTTTGATCCCAGATCCTACCAAAATCTGCTCTATGGTCTAATCCAAGAAATGACAGAGAATATGAAGCACCCTATGGTATGGCACAATAAATCAGCTAATATGATGCTAAACAAGTAAAACTCAATATATAAGTTGCTGAGGTTATTTATTGTGTGTAAGGGAGTTTTCCAGGCTTCCCAGGCAGCACAGTGGTAAAGAATCTGCCTGCCAATGCAGGAGGCACAAGAGACGCGGGTTTGATCCCTGGGTGGGGAAGATGCCCTGAAGTAGGAAATGGCAACCTGCTCCAGCATTCTTGCCTGGAGAATTCCATGGACAGAGGAGCCCAGTGGGCTACAGTTCATGGGGTCTCAAAGAGTTGGACATGACTGAGCATGCACTCAAGCCCACATGCACATGCGCGTGCACACACACACACACACACACACACACACATGGGAGTCTTCCCCAGTTAGATGGAACTTAAGGATTCCAGAATTTGTGTGAAGTACCAATTCCTCCCATCCCTTCCAACCCTCTTTCCACTCAAACCACCTCTATTTTCATTTATTTCAATCCCATTAAAAATCTAGCCCTAACCTGGAGTTTGCCAAATTGCATACAAGACAACCTAATGAACTTCAAATGTAGTGGACTCTATCTCCCAGGCCAGAGCAAAGATGGCTAGCACAGTGGCTTCTGACCGCATGCATGTCATACAGAGTATCACCCGTTTCTCAGAAATTCACTGGGCATGATGGGCATAAAACACATAGTTAATGTGCTGTGCTCAACTGCTCTGACAAAAGGACACTGGCAAGGATGCAGGTCACCTTTCCATTCTTATTCCAGGTGGAGAATTCTCTCCGGTTTATCCATGACTCAAATGTAACTGCAAGCTTTCTATTTCAGGCTTTAGTCTCTCAACTCTGGACACTTTCTGAAGGTTTGACCCTTGCCCACCACTCCCACACCCTCATTTTGATCTACCTCCTAGCTTACCATAGCCTGACTCCCACTGAAGGATTTGCCATTTCTCAAACTCACTTGCCTCAGAGCGTTTACACTTGACTGCTCACTTCTGGATCCTCCAATGTCCTCTCTTCCTTTTGACCTGTCCTTAGGTCTCAGAGTCTCTCACCATCTGTACTTTACAGCTGTTGCTAGACTCAAAAATTTTATGGGCACACTTGGTCTTGTTTATCCTGACGTTCCCAGTAGTAGCCTAGAGCCTGTTAAAGAGCAAGTTCATGGAATGTTTGAGAAATAGATGAGACAGTGTGAAAGAGACCTTATTTATTATGATGTAATTAAAGTAAACACATCCAAGTATATATCTCTTAATTTTACAGAACAGACTAAATGTGATAAGGCATGTAAAACTTTATCACCTTTTACTTTTTTTTTCTATTTCTTGATCTGAGCCATTTTACTGCTGATTTCTTTTCACATTTCCTCGGAAATGCCTAATCCAATGACATGTTATCTTGTTCCGAATAAGTAAATAGGACTTAAAGTTTCCCAATTTGTTCTATAAAATAGTAAAACTCTTACTTTTAAACCTCATAAACATCAACACGTCTGATTTACATTATTCATAAACTCAGATTCTGAAGCTAGTTAAACTTTCTACTAAAAGGAGCAACATTCACGCACATTTATCTACACAGAACAGGAACACAAACATGTTATATACTCTGTTTTCTCCAGCCCTGCCCCAACCTTCCACTAGTGAGAACATTAGCTGTTCTCTTCAAATTTTCCTCAGCCTTTACTTGGTGCAGGAAAAGCTGCGGGCTGTGGCCAGGAGTGGGCACTGGCCAAAGCAGCAGTATGAGCCCTGGCTGAAGCTCTAGCTTTGGCTCTCTCTTCCTCATCTCTCAAAGCCTCCTTATACAAGGATGGGAAGGAAGTGGGGGCCTTATCATGGATCTTAGCTACAAACTCCAGCACTTTCATCTTGATGGTTTCAGTGTAGGCTCTCGGGCCCCACAGAAACTCACAGCGTGGAGGATCACTACTGGCCACCTGGTGGTACTCCAGATACTTTTCCTGCACTAAATCTTTGGTGATGAGCTGCTTCGGATCCCCATAGACGGAGCCCTTCTTCCCCTCATATAAGTCCATCATATTCAGCACTTTCCACACTCGCTCCTCAGCAGCACAGTTGCCCTTCGTGAAGATTACACCCAAGACAGTCCTCAGCAGACCAGTCTTGGGAATCTCTCTGTCATCACCTGGCTTTTCATCATAGCCCAATTCCAGTTTATTGACAAGAACACAAGCACCCCTGTTAGGATCTGCTTCCTTCACATCAAGGCCAAACACCAGCTCTGGATGCTCAGAGGCTTTCCTGAGGATCTCACTGAAGTAATTCTTGTACCTGTGGATTACACTTCTCAGCATATCTGCCTTGGTCATGGGCTCTTTCATTTGATACTTGTTCAGAAGGTAATTCACCAACAAAGCAACGTTCTCGTCTATAGGGTCTTTGGGCCAGTGCTCGGTGGTATTTGACCCTGAGAGGCTTTTGGCCTTTCCTCTCCTTGATTGGTGGCACCTTCACTAAATTTTGCATCTGAAACAGAGGCAGCAACAGTGGTGGTGGAGCAGACTTTTCCAGGCACTTGAAGACTGCTGGATGTTCCAGTGGCAGCTGAGCTCTGGGGAACATCTTCAAAAGAAGGAGATGGGGAAGAAGGGAATTCTTCCTCTGGTTCAGTGGGCTGAGCTTCCACCAGATCACTGGGCTCTTGTCGAGCCTGGCGGCGTTTTTCACGGGTGCGAAGCTTCCTCTTCTGACCCCGAGGCATGATGACTGCCAGTACGTGAGAAAGAAGGTAAATAACTCTATCACATGGAGGAAAGAGGATGAAATGGTGTGACTCTTCAGTAGGGATGACAGCCCCCTCTGCAGGTTTCCTTGCAGGCACTGCTCTAGAAACCCTTAAGGCTCCTCTTCCCTGACAGCCTTTCTCTTGAAGACTCTGGAAGTAATTAGAGTTCACCTTTAGGCTGCAGCTCTCCAGCCCCTACCTGGGTCCTACTGGAGCTGATATAGAGTCTGGGCCAGTCTGGGCCCTCTGGAGCCTCTCCTGTTCTTGAGTAGCAGGTGTTTCTGTCAGTTCACATTCAGAGCTGTTACCGTGCTTAACTGCTCTCACGCTGACTCATCACTCCAAAGCCCTCACACCCCTGACATCATGGAGGAGGAACTGAAAGGGGACATCACTCTGGGATGGCAGCAGTGACAGAGCTCTCTGGAACCGTCTCCATCCTAGGAGAATCAGGATTCCCACCCCTCACTCAGAGTCCTTAACTTGGTTTCTTGCAGGACCTAAGACTTCTCCTTTGGCTGACCTTAGACCTACCCCTTTGGAGCAAGGCCTTCACATCTCTGAAAGTCCTAGGAGGAGTTTAGGGAGGTCTCACTTTAACATATCTTCACCAGGAACCCTTGCCAGGGATGACATCACATGTAGGGCTCTGTGAAACACCCTCTGTTCTGTGATGAGTTCTCCCCTCAACCCTCGGGTTCCTGATAGTAATTGGTGACATCTGACTAACTGGTGTCTTCCCTTCTTCAGACCTGAAGCCTATAATAATCAAACCAAGGCTCTCATCCCCCTGGTATCTTGGAATATGCAGTGGAGAGGGGGCAGACTCAGTATGACAGATCTCTGAAGGGCTTCCCAGGGCTGGTCACAGAGGAAGAGCCTGACTTGATGTACCACCCTTCAGTCCTCTCTATGACTTCTAGAAGGGCCTGGCTGGATCAATTCCTTGTAATGGCGGGGGGTGGTCCTAAGACAGCAGAGGAATTGGACAGGGACAAGACTTTCTCTCCCACAAATTCACCGAAAGAACATTTAGACGCCGAGCAAATTCCACAAAACAACTTCTGAATGCTGGCAGAGGACATCAGGAACCCAGAAAGGTAGCCCATAGTCTTTGAAAGGAGGTAGGACAAAATATAAAAGATAAAAAGAGAGACAAAAGAGATAGGGACGGACATCCGTCCCAGGAAGGGAGTCTTAAAAAAGAGAGAAAGTTTTTTCCAAACACCAGGAAACACTCTTCTCTGGCAGGTCTGTGGCGAGCCTTGGAATC
The DNA here is from genome assembly GCA_024291935.2 of Okapia johnstoni. Classification (NCBI taxonomy): domain Eukaryota; kingdom Metazoa; phylum Chordata; class Mammalia; order Artiodactyla; family Giraffidae; genus Okapia; species Okapia johnstoni. The sequence goes on along the minus strand of CM044305.1, from coordinate 21,965,447 downwards.
TCAGAGGGCAAAATAACCAGGAGGAAAAATAAGTAAATAATTAAAACCCGCGGTTTATGTACCTAACAGCAACTCCCAGTGGAGCCGCAGCCCAGAGGCGCACATCTCCAACTAGCAAGTGGGGGCTGGGCAGAGAGGGGCAGGCTGCATTGCTTTGGGTAATGACTGGGCTTGAATGCCCCGAGGGCAATCTGAGGGAACTAGCTTAAGACAGCAACCTAGACCGTGGGATAGCTTTCCCGTGAAAAGCCTTAACCTAAGACACGGCCAGGCTCACTCACAGAACAAAGGACTTAGCAGAGCAAGCTGGCTGCGGACCAGCCCATCCCCCGCTGGAAACAGGCAGGCGAGGGCAGCCAGAGCCAGAAGGGCACAATCGCGGCCCCAGAGAGGCATCCTATACCAAACTGCAAGCAGACCTCGTTGCTAACCAGGACCTCTTGGGACTCTGGAGGGTTGACACCCACCGAGGGTCGCAGCCAGAGATCAGCTCCCCAGAGGAGACACATGGCACACCTGGGAAGCTGTGCCCATTGTACACCCAGAAAACCGAGTGGTTGGGATGGAGGAAGGGAAAAAGGCGCAGCCCCCGACCACGCTAGCCAAAAACCTGGTCACCGGCTCTGCTCGGACCTGGGAAGGGCACAAAACCCAGGCTCAACCAAGTCTGCGCCTTTGTGAAGTACCCAGGAACCTGAACTTGAGTGGCTTAAACCTAGGAAGTACAGGCAACCCCAGGGGCCCGCTTCAGACAGTTCCCGGCAGTGCAACCTAGAGCCTGAGCAGTGTAGACTGGGAAAGCACACATGCCATGAGTGGGGCAAACCCAGTGTGGCTGAAACATTGTGAGCACATGCCAGTGAGATTTTTTCGCAGTGTTCCTCCCTCCCCACAGCACGACTGAACAAGTGAGACTAAAAAAAGTGACCACCACCACCCACCTTGTGTCAGGGTGGAAATTAGACACTGAAGAGACCAGCAAACAGAAGAAGCTAAAAGAAACAGAGGGAACCGCTTTGGAAGTGACAGGAGCAATAGATTAAAACCCTGCAGTTAGCACCGACTACATAGGAAGGGGCCTATAGACCTTGAGAAATACAAGCTGGACCAGGGAACTATCTGAAAATGAACTGACCCCACACTGTCCGTAACAGCTCCAGAGAAAGTCCTAGATATATTTTTACTATTATCATTTTTTTAAATTTTAAAACTTCTTTTTATTATTTTTTTTAAATTTTCTTTTATTTTCTTATTCTTATTTTTTATTTTTAAGCCCCCATTACTCCTTCAATTATCATTTTTATAACCTACTATTACCTTTCAAAAAAAAAAGACCCTATTTTTAAAGCAAACTTCATATATATATATATTTATATATATATATATTTTATAATTTTTGTGACTCTGGTGGGTTTTTTTTCTTTCTTTTTTTTTTTCTTTTTTCTATTTTTTTAATATTGTATTTTTGAGAATCTAACCTCTTCTATAGATTTTTAACCTTTGCTTTTTAGCATTTGTTGTCAACATTGTGTCTTCAAGAACCCAATCTTCAGTACCCATTTTTACTTGGGAGCGAGATCACTGGCTTGATTGCTCTCTCCCCCTTTTAACTCTCCTTTTTCTCTACCAGGTCGCCTCCACCTCCCCACTCCCCCTTTTCTTCTCAACCCAACTCTGTGAATCTCTTTGTGTGTTCCAGGCTGGGGAGAACACTTAGGGAACTGATTACTGGCTGAATCTGTCTCTCCCCTTTTGATTCCTCCTTTTCTCCTCCCGGCCACCTCTGTCTCGTTCCTCGCTCTTCTCTTCCCTGTGTAACTCCGTGAACATCTCTGAGAGATCCAGACAGTGGAGAGCACATAGGGAAGTGATTACTGGCTAGCTTGCTCTCTCCCCTTTTGATTCCCCTCCTCCTCCCTCTTCTCTTCTCCATGTAACTCTGTGAACCTCTCCAGGTGTCCCTCACTGTGGAGAAACTTTTCATCATTAACCTAGATGTTTTATCATTGGTGCTGTATATATGGAGAAGTCTTGAGGCTACTGTAAGAATAAGACTGAAAACCAGAGACAGGAGACTTAAGTCCAAATCTTGAGAACACCAGAGAACTCCTGAATCCAGGAAGCATTAACCAATAGGAGCTCATCAAACACCTCCATACCTACACTGAAACAAAGCACCACCCAAGGGCCAACAAGTTCCAGAGTAAGATATACCATGCAAATTCTCCAGCAACACAGGAACATAGCCCTGAGCTTCAATATACAGGCTGCCCAAAGTCACACCAAACCCATTGACATCTCAAAACTCATTACTGGACACTTCATTGCACTCCAGAGAGAAGAAATCCAGCTCCACCCACCAGAACACCGACACAAGCTTCCCCAACCAGGAAACCTTGACAAGCCACCTGTCTAACCCCACCCACAGCAAGGAACCTCCACAATAAAGAGGAACCACAAACTGCCAGAAAACAGAAAGGCTACCCCCAAACACAGCAATATAAACAAGATGAAAAGGCAGAGAAATACCCAGCAGGTAAAGGAACAGGATAAATGCCCTCCAAATCAAACAAAAGAGGAAGAGATAGGGAATCTACCTGATAAAGAATTCCGAATAATGATAGTGAAAATGATCCAAAATCTGGAAAACAAATTGGAGTTACAGATAAATAACCTGGAGACAAGGATCAAGAAGATGCAAGAAAGGTTTAACAAGGACTTAGAGGAAATAAAAAAGACTCAGTGTATAATGAATAATGCAATAAATGAGATCAAAAACACTCTGGAGCGAACCAACAGTAGAATAACGGAGGCAGAAGATAGGATAAGTGAGGTAGAAGATAGAATGATAGAAATAAATGAAACAGAGAGGAAAAAAGAAAAAAGAAATAAAAGAAATGAGGACAACCTCTGGGACAATGTTAAACGCACCAACATTCGAATCATAGGAGTCCCAGAAGAAGAAGACAAAAAGAAAGACTATGGGAAAATACGTGAGGAGATAATAGTTGAAAACTTCCCTTAAGTGGCGAAGGAAATAATCACCCAAGTCCAAGAAACCCAGAGAGTCCCAAACAGGATAAACCCAAGACTAAACACCCCAAGACACATAGTAATCAAATTAACAAAGATCAAACACAAAGAACAAATATTAAAAGCAGCAAGGGAAAAACAACAAATAACACACAAGGGGATTCCCATAAGGATAACAGCTGATCTTTCAATAGAAACTCTTCAGGCCAGAAGGGAATGGCAGGACATACTTAAAGTGATGAAAGAAAATAATCTACAGCCAAGATTACTGTATCCAACAAGGATCTCATTCAAATATAAAGGAGAAATCAAAAGCTTTACAGACAAACAAAAGCTGAGAGAATTCAGCACCACCAAACCAGCTCTCCAACAAATGCTAAAGGATCTTCTCTAGACAGGAAACACAGAAAGGGTGTATAATCTCGAACCCAAAAAAATCAAGTAAATGGCAACAGGATCATACTTATCAATAATTACCTTAAATGTAAATGGGTTGAATGCCCTAACCAAAAGACAAAGACTGGCTGAATGGATACAAAAACAAGACCCTTATATATGTTGTTTACAAGGGACCCACCTTGAAACAAGGGACTCATACAGACCGAAAGTGAAGGGCTGGAAAAAGATATTTCATGCAAACGAGAGACCAAAAGAAAGCAGGAGTAGCAGTACTCATATCAGATAAAATAGACTTTAAAACAAAGGTGGTGAAAAGAGACAAAGATGGACACTACATAATGATCAAAGGATCAATCCAAGAAGAAGATGTAACAATTAAAACATATGTACCCAACATAGGAGCACCACAATATGTGAGGCAAATGCTAACAAGTATGAAAGGGGAAATTAACAATAACACAATAATAGTGGGATACTTTAAAACTCCACCCACACCTATGGACAGATCAAAACTAAACAGAAAAATAACAAGGAAAAACACAAATTTAAATGACACAAATAGACCTTTAAATGATATCTATAGGACATTCTTCACCCCAAAACAATGAATTTCAGACCTCAATTGATCGTAATAGGACCCCTCTTTGTTGACCACTTGAGGATAATAGGACATCTCACCCCAAAAGCAATGAATTTACCTTTTTCTCCATTCCTTGTAATAGGGACCCTTCTTTGTGACCACTGTGGATAAAGTGAGAGACATCTTAGCTTGACAGCCCTGCTTAGCCTGACACCAGGGCTTATAACAGGGTGGTGCTCTGTGGGACCCCTCTTTGTCTTAAGGGAGGACTTCCTACAGTCCTTGCTCAAGGTTCTGAACTTAAAGCCAACCCTAGGACTCCTCCCTCTGCTAACCTGAATTGTCTAGCATTAGACCAAGGCTTTTATACACCTTTCTTCCTCCTTCCTCTGCTCCCCACCTCTTCACCCCCGCCCCCTCCCCAAACACCTCCCCCTGCCTCTTCACTCCCCACCTCTCCCCAAACACCCCTCCTTCACCCAACCCCCTTGTCCCCTCCCCCAACACCCCCATCCCTACCCCCACACCCTCCCCCACTAACTCCCCCACCTCACACTCCCCTCCCCATGGGAAGGTGAGGCAAGAGGGCATGTGGACCTTATGGCCCTGCCAGGAACCCCCAGGGCTGACCACAGGGGCGGGGCTCTGTAGGCTTGGCTCTGGGGAGGCCATTTCCCCTAGAACGCAAACAGGGGCATTTATCGACTCCTGGCAAGGCCTGGTACTCCATCCTCTACTGGTTTGAGACAGACATCCGCCCGGTCAAGTATCTCAACCTCCTGGAGTGGCCAGACGGGACATTAGGTGTGCCTAGTCCCATGCATGGGGTCTGACGGGGCCAACCGTGCGACAGGGAGCCCAGGGGACACCTCTATTATGGCAAAGAGAACGTTCCACCGACTTCACAAATGATTCTTCATTGATCCTGAGAGGCCCTGCATTCGTCTCCTGGCTTGACGCCAACACCCTGGTCCAATGTTACTGTTTTCCTAAGTTCCTAGAATATGTCGGCAATATGTCGGATGATCCCTGAGCAGAATCTTCCAGGACCAAAGATGGGGGGCAGAACTATAGTGCTTACGGGGCCTTCTGTCTTTTGAGTTAGAAGGTCCCTCAAACCTTACCTTACCCCTGGTAGAACTCGGATGCCTCTCTCTGCCGACCGGACGCCACGCTTCTTCCACCACACAGTCTTACCGCCTAACCTCTGGAGACGAAAGTCAGTGTACGGCACATCCGGGCGCCTCTACCCACACACCCCCGTGCTCTCCACGCCCACCGCCCTGCCTCCCGGGCCAGACAGCAGAGGCGGGGCTTGAGTCTGCGGTGCCTGCTCTCTTCCGTTATGGATGGTACGCAAAGCCCTGTCTGTGGAGTTAGGGCCTCATTTTGGCTCCTGATGGATTGATTAAAGGCTCCTTGGGAAATGCCACCTCCGTGTAAGCTCCGGACAGTTTCTCAAACCCTTGCAGACAGTGGGTACAAGTGCCAGGGTGATGTGAAGTGAAGATGCTGCTGCATGTGTAAGTAGGGGGACCAGAACGGGTTCTGGGCTGTTAAGAGAAAATGCATAGCGATGATGGATCTCGTCGCTTGTAAATATACTCTCTCGAGTCTTTCTGTTCAAAAAATTCTACTTTCTACAGGAAAGAGTCAGATCTGCATAATTTTGAGAACCCAGATCATTTTATCTTACCTAACATTGCACAGGATAGTGAAATTGATTGCAATTTTGACTCTCATTTATGACGAATATATTATATACCTGTTCTAATAATTGCTGCTTTGTACGCAAGGCTCTTGGTTCTGCTACAATTGTCTCTACACCCGCTTTCTGAAGTCACTTATTCGTTTGAATAATCCATGACCTTTTCTTTTCTATTTCTGTAAAATGATGATCAAATTTACAAAGAATAATTTCTGTTTCTTTTTAATAGTTCTAACATTTATTTATTTTTGTATTCTTATCCTCTGGTTATGCATTCCACTCCAATTTTAAACAGTAGAGTTGGTAGCGTGCTGCTTGCTGTGTCTTGTTCCTTACCTTAACAGTAATGCTGACATTTCGCATTTAACATTTCGTTTACTGTAGATTTGAGGAAATGCAAATTCCCTTCTAATGTTAGTTTGCTACATAGTATTATTATGCATTCATGTTTAACTCTTTTCAAAAGCTTTTTCTGGATTTCAGTACATGGTCAAATGAATTTTAAAATTTTATCTGTTAATGTGGTAATGTTTTAGGCAGTTTTTTCCTAATGTTATATCATCAGAGGCCTGGCGTGCTGCAATTCATGGGGTCACAAAGAGTCGGACACGACTGAGCGACTGAACTGAACTGAATATCATCATTACATTTCTTGGATTCAGCTTCATTTTTTTTTCCCGTTTAATTCGCTGCTCTATTGAAACTTCTATGGATTTATTTAGGATCGTTTCCTGTGTAGGGGTGAGTTTGGCTCAAGTATTCTGTTTTCAGGGTGTCCTTAGCTGGTTTTCTTATCAAGGGAAAATGAGTTAAAAGATTTCCCACTTTTTAATGCTTTTGATGTGTTGACATAAGATGGTGGTTAATTTTTTGCTTATTATTTGCTAGACTTGCCTTATCCTGAAACATTTGAAAGTGTTGAGGAGAGTTTCAGTTTGTATTTCTCAACTAGAGTTTTCTATTTCTGTTTGGACCACTTGGATAATTAATATTTTTTCGAAATACTGGTCTATTTTCACTGGGGTTTCAAATTTAATGGCAACATGTACGTTCTTTTTATTGGAGAAATTCTCAAACATACACAACGGTAAAGAAACTAATGTAGTAAAATCAATACACCTGACATCAGAATCAACAATTATCAATACATGCTCAATCTCATTCCCATTTATATCCATAGGTACCCCAATCTCTGCCACTGAAATAATGAGAAACAAATCCTAGACATAATATCATTGCATCTTTAAATATGTCAATACCTTTTTCCAAAAGATAGATATTCTTTATGAAGCACAAACCAATTACACATATCCTACCTTAAAAACTAACTATAATACCAACAAATATCCAATTATTTTTCACATTTACCTAACTGATATTTTTTAAGTATCTTGTCCTTGAATTAGGGTCAAATGAAGTCTATGCATTGTCAATGCTTTTTATGTCATTATGCTTTCTTTTATGTTTTATATTTTTATGCTTTTACTTATAGATCTTATCTTCCCCTCCCCCCATTGATGCATTACTTCATTTTCTTTGACATTTATTCTTTGGTTGTTGTTGCGGGAAAAAAAAAAAAACTCATCATATGTTCATTCCAGTTTCCTATGGCTTGGATTTTGCTGATTGCAACATTGATGTCCTTCTCCCCCTGTATTTCTCTAAATCAGTTGAAGTTGGATAAGATTAAGGTTTAACTTTTTTCTCTCTCTCTTTTTTTTTTTCCTATGGAAAGACCACTGCATGGATAGTACTGTGAACTTTCATTACTAGGAACCGAATGTATGTCTCTGCTTGTATTGATGTTTGCAGTCTTTGAAGAGTAGCATGTTGTTGTTCATTTGATAAGTCCTGCCTGACTCTTTGCGATCCTGTGGACTGCAGCACACCAAGCTTCCCTGCCCTTCACTATCTCCTGGAGTTTGCTCAAATTCATGTCCATTGAGTCAGTGATGCTATCTAATCATCTCATCCTCTGCCTCCCTCTTCTCCTTTTGCCTTCAATCTTTTCCAGCATCAGGGTCTTTTCCAATGATGTGGCTCTTTGCATCAGGTGGCCAAAATATCGGAGCTTCAGCTTCAGCATCAGTCCTTCCAATGAATATTCAGGGTTGATTTCCTTTAGGATTCACTGGTTTGATCTTCTTTTAGTCCAGTAGACTCTCAAGAGTCTTCTCCAGCACCACAATTCAAATGCATCAGTTCTTTGGTGCTCAGCCTTCTTTATGGTCCAACTCTCACAGACGTGTATATGACTACTGGAAAAACCATAGCTTTGAATATACGGTCCTTTGTCGGTAAAGTAGTATCTCTGCTTTTTAATATGCTGTCTAGGTTTGTCTGGGCTTCCACTGGGGCTTCCCTGGTGGCTCAGTGGTAAAGAATCCACCTGCCAATGCTGGAGACAAGAGACACGGGTTCGATCCTGAGTCGGGAAGATCCCCTAGAGGAGGGCATGGCAACTCACTCCAGCTTTCTTTCCTGGAGAATCAAATGGACAGAGGAGCCTGGAGGGCTACAGTCCATAGGGTTGCAGAGTCAGACATGACTAAAGCGACTGAGCATTAGGTGTGTCATAGCTTACCTTCCAAGGATCAAGCGTCTTTTAATTTCATGGCTGCAGTCACTGTCCACAGTGATTTTAGAGCCCCAAGAAAATAAAATCTGTGACTGCTTCTGCTTTTTTTCCCTTCTATTTGTTGTGAGGTGATGGGACCAGATGCCATGATCTTAGTTTTCTGACTGGCTTTTTCACTTTCTCCTCTTTCACCCTCATCAAGAGGTTCTTTAGTTCCTCTTCACTTTATGCCATTAGAGTGGCATCATCTGCATGTCTGAGGTTGTTAATATTTCTCCCGATAATCTTTATTCCAGCTTGTGATACATCCAGCCCGGCATTTTGCATGATGTACTCTGCACTTCCCTGGTGGCTCAGACGGTAAAGTGTCTGCCTACAATGCGGGAGACCTGGGTTCAATTCCTGGGTCAGGAAGATCTCCTGGAGAAGGAAATGGCAACCCACTCCAGTATTCTTGCCTGGAAAATCCCGTGGACAAAGGAGCCTGATAGACTACAGTCCATGGGGTTGCAAAGAGTCGGACACGATTGAGCCACTTCTCTTTCTTTCACTCTGCATATACGTTAAATAAACAGGGTGACAATATACAGCATTGTCGTACTCCTTTCTTCAGTTTTGAACCAGTCTGTTGTTCCATGTCTGGTTCTAACTGTTGCTTCTTGACCTGCATACAGGTTTTTTCAGGAGGCAGGTAAGATGATCTTCTATTCCCATCTCTTTAAGAATTTTCCACAGTTTGTTGTGATCCACACAGTCAAAGGCTTTAGCATAGTCAGTGAAGCAGAAGCAGACGTTTTCTTGGAATTCCCTTGCTTTTTCTATGATGCAACAGATGTTGGCAATTTGATCTCTGGTTCCTCTGCCTTTTCTAAACCCAGCTTGAATACCTGGAAGTTCTCCATTCACATACTTTTGAAGCCTAGCTTGAAGGACTTTGAGCATTACCTTGCTAGCATGTGAAAAGAGCACAATTGTACAGTAGTTTGAACATTCTTTGACACGGCCCTTCTTTGAGATTGAAATGAAAACTGACCTTTTCCAGTCCTTGTGGCTGCTGCTGAGCTTTCCACATTTGCTGGCATATTGAGTGCAGCATTTTCACAACATCATCTTTTAGGATTTGAAATAGCTCAACTGGAATTCCATCACCTCTACTAGCTTTGTTCGTAGTGATGCTTCCTAAGGCCCACTTAACTTCACATTCCAGGATGTCTGGCTCTATGTGAGTGATCACACCATCATGGTTATCTAGGTCATGCAGATGGTTTTTGTATAGTTTTGTGTCTTCTTGCCACCTCTTTGTAATCTCTTCTGCCTCCATTGGGTCCCTACCATTTCTGTCTTTTATCATGCCCATCCTTGCATGAAATATTCCCTTAATACCTTCAATTTTCTTGAAGAAGTCTCTAGTCTTTCCCATTCTGTTGTTTTCCTTTATTTCTTTGCACTGTTCATTTCAAAAGGCCTTCTCTTTCCTTGCTATTCTCTGGAACTTTGCATTCAAATGGGTATATATTTCCCTTTCTCCCTTGCTTTTCATTTCTCTTCTTTCCTCAGCAATTTGTAAAGCCTCCTCAGACAACTCCTTTGCTTCTTGCATTTCTTTTTCTTTGGGATGATTTTGGTCACTACCTCCTATACAGTGTTACGAACCTCTGTCATAGTTTTTCAGGCACTCTGTCTACCACATCTAATACCTTGAATCTATTCATCATCTCCATGGTATAATCATCAGGGCTTTAATTTACATCATACCTGAATTGCCTAGTGATTTTCCCTATTGTCTGCAACTTAAGCCTGAATTTTGCAATAAGGAGCTCGTGATATGAGCCACAGTCAGCTTTAGGTCTTGTTTTTGCTGACTTTAGAGCTTCTCCATCTTTGGATGTGGAGAATATAATAATTCTGATTTCAGTATTGACCATCTGGTGATGTCCATGTGTAGAGTTGTCTCTTGTGTTGTTGGAAAAGTGTGTTTGCTATGACCAGTGTGTTCTCTTGGCAAAACTCTATTAACTTTTGCCCTGCTTCATTTTGTACTCCAAGGCCAGACTTGCCTGTTACTCCAGCTATCTCTTGACTTCCTACTTTTGTTTTCGAATCCCCTGTCATGAAAAGTACATGTTGTTTTTGGTGTTAATTCTAGAAGGTCTTGTAGGTCTTCATAGAACCGGTCAGCTTCAGCTTCTTCAGCACCAGTGGTTGGGGCATAGACTTGGATTACTGTTATGTTGAGTGGTTTGCCTTGGAAACTAACCAAGATCATTCTGTTGTTTTTGAGGATGCACCCAAGTACTGCATTTTGGACTCTTTTGTTGACTATGAGGGCTACTCCATTTCTTCTAAGGGATTCTTGCCCACAGTAGTAGATATAATGGTCATCTGAGTTAAATTTGCCATTTCCGTCCATTCTAGTTCACTGATTCCTAAGATGTCGATGCTCCTTCTTGCCATCTCCTGTTTGACCATGTCCAATTTGCCTTGATTCATGGACCCAACAGTCCAGGTTCCTATGCAATATTGAGCCATTAGTAATTGCCCTCTGCTCTTCCCCAGGAGTATTTTGGACACCTTCCGACCTGGGAGGGCTCATCTTCTGGTGTCATATCTTTTCGCTTTTTCATACTGTTCATGGTGTTTTCATGGCAGTGATACTGGAGTGGTTTGCCATTCCCTCCTCCAGTGGACCATGTTTTGTTAGAACTGTCCACTATGACCTATCCGTCTTGGGTGGCCCTGCACAACATGGCTCATAGCTTCATTGAGTTATGCAAGCTCCTTCACCACAACAAGGCTGTGATCCATGAAGGGGGAAGATTAGCATATTTATCCATTAATTAATTGAGAGTTCTATAATATTAATTTCTCTTTCTATTATTTCTTCTAAGTTTGCTAAATGACATATATATCTATGTAGAAACCCATCCTTGTCCTCCATTTGGTAATGATATTTATACTGTTCTCTTAGAATATTTAAGTTCCTGTTGCACCTATGTTTTGTACAATATTATTTAATTAATATAACTTCTGTTTCTTTCCTTTGTAATTGATGATAACTATAAAGCTGTCAGTTGTATCAATCTTTTCGAAGAATAGGCTTTTGTTAGTTGGCTTCATTATCTTTGATTAATTATTGCTGCATTTTTCTTCATTATTTCCTGCATTGTATTTTGAGAGGTTGAATATGATGCTCTTTCTCTAGTTTCTTGACTTTTTTTGCATGTTTTAAATATTTTTAATTTTTTTACCATTATGATTTTAGTTTCAAATAACTGTATTTTTATTTCCAGATATTGTTTTACTTCTTTTTCAAATTAGCCTGTTCTCTTCCCTAATTTCTTATTCTTATGGTCTCTATGCTTTCTATTCTCTTTAATGGATTTTATTTTTATATATTAGTTTCAGGTGTACAACATAATTCAATTTTTGTATATTGTGAAACAATCACCACATTAAGTCTAGTTTACACCCATCACCACATATACATTTTTTTTCATGTGGTGAAAACTTTTAAGTTCTACCTTCTTAGCATCTTTCAGATATATACATACAGTATTATCAACCATGTTGCCATGCTGTACATTATCTTCCCAGGACTTATTTATTTTTTAACTGCAAGTTTGTACCTTTGGACTACCTTTACCCATTTCACCTACTCTCTACCCTCCGAAAATGGCAACAGCTAGTAGGTTCTCTGTCATTATTTCTCTGTCAGACTTATTTAATTTAGCATAATTCTCTCAAGATCTATCCGTGTTGATGCAAATGGCAAGATTTCCTTCTTTTTATGACTGAATAACATTAGAACTGTCCACTATGACCTATCCATCTTGGGTGGCCCTGCACAACATGGCTCATAGCCATATGTGTGTGTGTGTGTGTGTGTGTGTGTGTGTGTGCATATATATATGTATATATACACATATGCATATATAGATATATGATATTTGCTTTATTCATTCATCAGTTGGTAGACACCTACGTGGTTTCCGTATCTTGGTTATTGTAAATAATGCTGCTGTGAAAATGGGGCTGCATATCTTTTCAAGTTAGGGTTTTAATTTTCTTCCAAGAAATATTCAGAAGTGAATTGCCCAGATCTTATGGTAGTTATATTTCTGTTTTTTTGAGGAACTTTTGTACTGTTCTCCATAGTGGCTGCACTATCTTTAAATTTATTTAAGGCTATAAATATCCCTCTGAGTACCACTTGGGCTGTTTCCTGCAAGTAATGCTAATAGAACTTAATGTATTCAGTTCAATTCAGTCACTCAGTCATGCCTGACCCTTTGTGACCCCATGGACTGCAGCATGCCAGGCTTCCATGTCCATTACCAACGCCAGAAGCTTGCTCAAATGCATGTCCATCAAGCTGGTGATGCCATCCAACCATCTGATCCTCTGTCATCCCCTTTTCCTCCTGCCTTCAATTTTTCCCAGCATCAGGGTCTTTTCAAACGAGTAATTTCTTCACATCAAGTGGCCAAAGTATTGGAGCTTCAGCTTCAGCATCAGTCCTTCCAGTGAATATTCAGGACTGATTTCCTGTAGGATTGACTGGTTGGATCTCCTTGCAGTACAAAGGACTCGCAAGAGTCTTCTCGAACACCATGGTTCAAAAGCATCAATTCTTCAACGCTCAGTTTTCTATATGGTCCAACTCTCATATGCATACATGACTACTGGGAAAAACATAGCTTTGACTATATGGACTTTTGTCAGCAAAGTAATGTCTCTGCTTTTTAAAATGCTGTCTAGGTTGATCATAGCTTTTCTTCCAAGGAGCAGGCATCCTTTAATTTATGGCTGCAGTAACCATCTGCAGTGATTTTGGAGCCCAAGAAAATAAAGTCTGTCACTGTTTCCATTGTTTCTCCATCTATTTGCCATGAAGTGATGGGACCGGATGCCATGATCTTCATTTTTTGAATGTTGACTTTTAAGCCAGCTTTTTCACTCTCCTCTTTCACTTTCATCAAGAGGCTTTTTAGTTCTTATTTGCTTTTTGCCATAAGGGTGGTGTCATCTTCATATCTGAGGTTATTGATATTTCTCCTGGCAATCTTGATTCCAGCTTGTGCTTCATCCAGCCTAGCATTTCACATGATGTACTCTGCATATAAGTTAAATAAGCAGGGTGACAATATACAGCCTTGATGTACTCCTTTCCTAATTTGCAGCCAGTCCTTTGTTCCATGTCCAGTTCTAACTGTTGCTTCTTGACCTGCATACAGATTTCTCAGGAGGCAGGTAAGGTGGTCTGGTATTCTCACTCCTTTAAGGGTATCCAGTTTGTTGTGATCCACACGGTCAAAGCCTTTGGCATAGTCAATAAAGCAGAAGTAGATGTTTTTTTGGAACTCTCTTCCTTTTTCTATGATTGAACGGATGTTGGCAATTTGATGTCAGGTTCCTCTGCCTTTTCTAAATTCACCTTGAACATCTGGAAGTTCTTGGTTCCTGTACTATTGAAGCCTAGCTTGGAGAATTTTGAGCATTACTTTGCTAGCGTGTGAGATGAGTGCAATTGTGCAGTAGTCTGAGCATTCTTTGGCATTGCCTTTCTTTGGGATTGGAATGAAAAATGACCTTTTCCAGTCCTGTGGCCACTGCTGAGTTTTCCAAATTTACTGGCATATTGAGTGCAGCACTTTCATAGCATCATCTTTTAGGACTTGAAGTAGCTCAACTGGAATTCCATCACCTCCACTAGCTTTGTTCGTAGTTATGCTTCCTAAGGCCCACTTGACTTTGCATTCTGGGATGTCTGGCTCTAGGTGAGAGATCACACCATCGTGGTTATCTGGGTTATGAAGATCTTTTTGTACAGTTCTTCTCTGTGTATTTGCCACCTCTTCTTAATATCTTCTGCTTTTGTTAGGTCCATACCATTTCTGTCCTTTATTGTGCCAATCTTTGCATGAAATGTTCCCTTGGTATCTCTAATTTTCTTGAAGTGATCTCTAGTCTTTCTCATTCTATTGTTTTCCTCCATTTCCTTTCATCGATCACTTAAGAAGGCTTTCTTATCTCTCCTTGCTATTCTTTGGACTCAGCATTCAGTTGGATATAGCTTTTTTTTTTCTCCTTTGCCTTTCACTTCTCTTCTTTTCTCAGCTATTTGTAAGGCGTCCTCAGACAACCATTTTCCCTTTTGCATTTATTTTTCTTGAGGATGATTTTGATCACTGCCTCCTGTCACAATGTAACAAACCTCCGTCCATAGTTCTTCAAGCACTCTGTCTATCAAATCTAATCCCTTGAATCTATTTGTCACTTCCACTGTATAATTTTAAGGGATTTGATTTAGGTCATAACTGAATGATCTAGTGGTTTTTCCTACTTTCTTCAATTTAAGCCTGAATTTTGCAATAATGATTTCATGATCTGAGTCAGTCAGCTCCTGGTCTCGTTTCTTCTGACTGTATAAAGCTACTCCATCTTCGGCTGCAATGAATATAATCAATCTGATATCGGTATTGACCATCTGGTGATGTCCATGTGTAGAGTCATCTCTTGTGTTGTTGGAAGAGGGTGTTTGCTATGATCAGTGCATTCCCTTGGCAAAACTCTGTTAGCCTTTGTCCTGCTTCATTTTGTACTCCAAGGCCAAATTTGCCTGTTACTCCAGGTATCTCTTGACTTCTATTTTTGCATTCCAGTACCCTATGATGAAAAGGACATGTTTTTTTTGGTGTTAGTTCTAGAAGGTCTTTTAGCTCATCATAGAATCATTCAAATTCAGCTTCTTCAGCATTAGTTGTTGGGGCATAGACTTGGATTACTATGATATTAAATGGTTTCCCTTGAAAATGAACAGAGATCATTCTGTCATTTTTGAGATTGCACTCATTACTGCCTTTCAGACTCTTGTTGATTATGAGGGCTGTTCCATTTCTACAAAAGGATTCTTGCCAAAAATAGTAGATATAATGGTCATCTGAATTAAATTCTCCCATTCTAGTCCATTTTAGTTCACTGATTCCTAAAATGTCAGTTTCCTCTCGCCATCTCCTGTTTGACCACTTCCAATTTGCCTTGATTCATGGACCTAACATTCCAGGTTCCTATGCAATATTGTTCTTTACAGCATCAGACTTTACTTCCATCACCAGTCACATCCACGACTGGGTGTTGTTTTCACTTTGGCTCCATCTCTTCATTCTTTCTGGAGTTATTTCTCCACTGTTCTCCAGTAGCATATTATGCACCTTTTAACCTGGGGAGTTCATCTTTCAGTGTCCTATCTTTTTGCCTTTTCATCCTGTTCATGGGGTTCTCAAGGCAGGAATACTGAAGTGGTTTGCCATTCTCTTATCCAGTGGACCACGTTTTGTCAGAACTCTCAACCATGACCCATCCATCTTCTCTGGTCCTACATGGCATGGCTCATAGTTTCATTGGGTTAGTAAAGGCTGTGATCCATGTGATCAGCTTGGTTAGTTTTCTGTGATTGTGGTTTTCATTCTGTCTGCCCTCTGATGGATAAGGATAAGAGGCTTGTGGAAGCTTCCTGATGGGAGAGACAAGTGTGGGGGAATCTGGGTCTTGTTCTGGTGGGTGGGGCCGTGCTCAGTAAATCTTTAATCCAATTTTCTGTTGATAAGTGGGGCTGTGTTCACTCCCTGTTGTTTGGCCTGGGGCCAAACTATGGTAGGGGTTAGTAATGGTAATGGCGACCTCCTTCAAAAGGACTTAGGCAGGCACTGTTGAATTCAGTGCCCCTGACCCATAGAGCTGGAAGTTTTTATAAGCTGAATGTCTCTGTATTCCTTATGCTCTTGGAGTTTTTTGAATATACATATACACAGACACATCCACACACACACAGACACACACAAATACTAGTAAGAAGAAAAAAATTATTTTGGAGAAGGATATGAAGAGGAGGAGAGAAGCAGAGAATTATTTAAAGAAGGTTCTAGGGTCCCGGGGGTGTTTTGTTTTGTTTTGGTTATATATGATATAAGAGACTTGAATACATTTAACTGCTTATGACTGACTTGAGATTTTCCTAATAATGAGAAAGTTTCACATTAGAAAATCAAACAAAATAATTATAAATACAGCTGTCAAAACTTGTTTATGGAGACGGAAATTTCTCTCAATCAGTAACTCAGGTAAAATTTAATGCAGGAAATTATTTACTTAAGTAAACTCAAGTGATGGAGAAATCAAACAGGATAGAGTCAGGCAAACCAATGCTTCCCACCTCTAGGACAGAGAGACAAAGAGAAGAGGTAGTGTTACTGGAGACTGGGAGTTGGGGTCAACAGGATCTAGAACCATGGTTAACATAGATGATGACAGCTAGAGCCATGGGAAGATGTAACCATTGAAGGAGAAGCCACTTGATGCAGAGAGGGGAATTAACAAGAAAATATCTGGCAGTTTCTGTCTTTCTGGGCTATAATCTGCTGGTGTCCTTGTTGCCTAAACCTTGATAGCTGCCAACTATTGAAGAACCTAGGAGTTTCAGCCCTCAGGAGCTATCTTTGAAATACTTTTGAAATACTAGGAGAACAAAGAAAGAGTAAGGAGTGACCTTGAGGGCAAATAAGTATAGGACTGGCATACCACAATCTTAGATTAAATGAGACAAATATACAAGTTGATAAAATTGTTTTATTAAAATCAATATCAGTACATGATAAAAAGAGATGTTATAAAGCTAGATGATGGATATCTACCAAAAGCCCCCCTCTGTAACAAACGTCATACTTAGTGGAAAAACATTTGAAGTTAGGTATTAGATAAGAATAGCTACTATCAATATTTTTTATTCCACATTGTGATAGTCACCTGCCAGCCCAGTAAAAGGAAATAAATGAAATAAAAGAGAGAGATTGGAAAATCAGACCATTTAGTTGTCAGTTCTCCACCAAATATCTCTAGGTTCAGCAAAATATCCATAAAAATCCCAGAAGGAATTTTTCTTCTTTAAAAGAAGTTAATATACCATAAAATTTGATGAAAGTGAAAGAAGAGAGTGAAAAAGTTGGCTTAAAACTCAACATTCAGAAAACTAAGATCATGACATCTGGTCCTATCACTTCATTGCAAATACATGGGGAAACAATGGAAACAGTGAGAGACTTTTATTTTGGGGGGCTCCAAAATCACTGCAGATGGTGACTGCAGCCATGAAATTAAAAGACGCCTGCTCCTTGGAAGAAAAGCTTTGACCAACCTAGACAGCATATTAAAAAGCAGAGACATTAGTTTGCCAACAAAGGTCCGTCTTGTCAAGGCTTTGGTTTTTCCAGTGGTCATGTATGGACGTGAGAGTTGGACTATAAAGAAAGCTGAGCACCAAAGAATTGATGCTTTTGAACTGTGGTGTTGGAGACAACTCTTGAGAGTCCCTCGGACTGCAAGGAGATCCAATCAATCCATCCTAAAGGAAATAAGTCCTGAATTGGAAGGACTGATGCTGAAGCTGAAACTCCAATACTTTGACCACCTGATGAAAAGAGTTGACTCATTGGAAAAGACCCTAATGATGGGTAGGATTGAAGGCAGGAGGAGAAGGGGACGACAGAGGATGAGATGGTTGGATGGCATCACTGACTCGATGGACATAGGTTTGGGTAGACTCCGGGAGTTGGTGATGGACAGGGAGGCCTGGCATGCTCCGATTCATGGGGTCGCAAAGAGTCGGACATGACTGAGCAACTGAACTGAACTTATATATTGCTGGTGAGGATGTAAATTTGTACACTCATTTTAGAGAACAGTTTGGCAGTTTCTTAAAAAGTTAACCATTCACCTGGAACATGGCCTATCTATTGCACCACTAGCTATTACCTGAGAGAAATGAAAGCTTATATCCTTTCAAAGGTGTATATATGAAAGTTCACAACATGTTTATTTGTAACAGTGAAAAACTGGAAATGAATGTCCACCAACAAATGAATAGATAAGCAACTATGGTAGATACGTACAATGGAATGAACTATTGATACATGCCAAAACATTTATGACTCTAAATAATTATTTTGAGTGAAAGAAACCAGACAACATAACACTTACTGTAAGATTTCATTTATATACAATTCTAGGAAATGAAAACCAATGTATAGTGATGTAAAAGAACATCATTCAGTGGTTGCCTGTGGACTGGGAAGGATGTAAAAGAAATTATGAAAGAGCATGAGAAACACTTTGGGAGTGATGGATATATTCATTATGTTGATTGTGGTAATTGTTCCATGAATATTCATATGCCAAATTTATCAAATTGTGTGCTTTCAATATATTCAGTTTATTGTATGTTAGTTACAGCTTAATAAAGCTGTTAAAAATTCTAGAATAAGCCAATCTAATCTGTAGTTGAAGTCAGAACTGTGGAAGAGGAGTGATGTAGAGGTGATTTGTTGAAATTGGTTGGGAAAGGCATGACTGATCTTTGTGAGGTGGTAGAATAAAACTATCTTGATGGGGATGGGTTACACATGTATATGGATTTGTACATTTGGGTTTTATGAATGCCCTCTGTGAGTATTGTATAAGAACAATAAGAATACAAATATTATTCAGAATAGAACAACATGAACTTGAATTCATGAAATGTGAATACCCAATTTTTATTGATATTGCTTAGCTATCCACTTTAATCCATTGGTGAAGCATAAGTCAACTATTACTTGATCCTTCTTAGCTTTGTATACAACAAATATTTGGGTAATTTTCCATGCATTTTTGCTTTTCACATGGCTGTGATGGTACCTTATATATGTTCTTCAACTGATTTTTCCATCTCTTAGATACTTCATGGCTCACCTTACTCCTTTATCTGGAATTGATTCCTAATATTTGTTGGTCTTAATTAACCCGATCCCAAATGTCATAATAATAAAAAGAACAAAGTAACATCACTTAGTAATTAAGTCTAGATAAGTTCTAGAAGAGTAATTTTTGAAGCCAGGACTTAAAAAAAACACATTTAGATAGTTTTAACTATATATAGGGTTGCTAATAAGCAGAAGCAGTTGCTGTAAAATTACCATAAAAGTACAGGAAATAAATTACTTAAAATGAAAGAGAATAATAAACTAATTTATGGCAAACATGTTTATGTGACCTCAAGGCATAAGTTCCAAAGAAGAGAGTCAGGTGTGTGAGATATTTGTATATTGCCTATACTCTGTTATAGAAAGATAAGCTTTTTGACTGTTCACCTCACAATTAGATGATATTTTGCTCAAAACTGACTACTCTTCCTTGAGATTGCTCACCACGTTGATCACAGTGCTTTACCTAGGCATTTGCTATTTTCATTCTCATATAGATCATATTTTGATATTCACACTGATTTTTGTTAACCACAAACCAGCTATTAAGATATAACTTATTTTAGCAAGTAATTCATGAACAGGCATCCCTACTCCATCTCTACTACTTCTATTATCCCTCAACTCCATATCTCATCAGTGACCCTGTACCCATCAGCAACAACCCAGTGTCTTATGACAGTATCTCACGTATATTCTTAGTATTCAACATATTCTTTTTTTTTTTCTTTTTCTATTTTCCACCATATTCTTAATCTCTGCCCCATTCTTTAAGCTTTAACCAATTATGGACTCTGTTTTCATATCTGTCTCCAGGGATTAGACTTGAGAATGAGTTGTGATTTTTGGCAATATAGAATTAGTTTTAAAGAACAAAAAAAAATACTTCTATTAACATATAGCTTAGATATGGCAACTATCAACGTTTTTGTTTTATTTTTTTGCTTATCTTTACTCTTAGCTTATCTTTATTTTTTAGCATACTGCCTAGCAATTAGGGACAAATGTTAGCACTGCCTTTTTCGAGTTTATAATCTAAAAACAGGAATAATAGAAGAGGAAGCACAGACTTCAAACATTCTCAACTGATAGTATTGTAATGAATGTCCAAAGTCTCTTTTTTCAGGTCGACTTATATGGGTTTCTAGGGTTCATTCCTAAGCATGACATCATGCTGATACTATCTCTGAAGAAGATTCAACAGTATTCAGAGTCTACTGAGCTAGTAAAGTTTCTTAAGGGATCAAAAATGTCCTCTCATTCTAGCTTCCAAATTTCCCATAATGACTTCAAGTGCAACTGCTATAAGTGATTGACTAAAACTGGGCCTCTTCTTTAGTCTTTGTTGGTCGGTGATAGAAACAGCTTTGTGATGTTGTCCAAATCTCTAACGCCCCTAGCACCAATATCCTGGTTCAACACTGGGGCCAGGAAGTTAATCCTGAAGCTGATGAAATCCAGGGAGAAGATATCTAAACTACTGATTATTGTAGCTAGCACCATAGCAGTATAGATAACTATGACATGGAATTAGTGGTACAGCTGCCCACGTGAATACAGAGCTCAAGATGATAGGTGCCGCATCACACTTGGATATAAAACTACATTCCCCCCTCCTCCATAAACACATTTGAAATTGTGCAGTACTTAAAGAAAATACATGAGGAAGGGGATAAGACAAGAGCCTATGACAGAAAGTCATGAAATTTTTCAGTAGTTAAATACCTTTGTTACTCCGTATTCTTGCACATAATACCATACAAACATTGTGTACAGCTATTTAGATAATTATATAAGATAATCGATGCAAATTATGAGTAGAATGAATTTGTTGCCTACAATTTTAAACTGTTTTTTCTGCTTCAATACAGAAGAAATTCAGATTTAGGCATGTAATTAGCAAAGGAGCTTATAGTGATGTAGCTTAAATATTCACATATATTTCTCAAATGTATGTGAATAAAAATATATAAATTTATATATACCATCAATATATAAATAATACTGAAATATATGTAAATTTAGATCCAAAGGATCTATAAATATATAATTTATACACATACATATTCTTACAGTTCTGACAACATTTAAAGTAAAAAATATGGACATAAGTAAAAATAATGTATATGTAACAATCAGGTCAGTTCAGTTCAGTCGCTCAGTCCTGTCCGACTCTGCGACCCCATGAACCGCAGCACGCCAGGCCTCCCTGTCCGTCACCAGTAGAGGGTTCATTTTTATCATTATTTAACCTCAATGAGTTTGTTGTTCTGTTAAAAACAAACAAAAAACTACTTGTGCTATAAGTAGACAAGTTAAAATGGTTGTAGAATTGCTTTGATAAATGACTGGTATGAAAAGTGTATTACTTGATGTACACTTTTACACTTCACCATGTTACATATCTCACTTTTTAATGATGTATTTGAAGCTAGTTAAACGATTTGAAGATGTTCAAACTTATGATACATATTAAAGCAAAAATAGAAGCAAAGTGAAAAGTTTAAATGCTATTTTAAAGGCTGATTTTGTTTGTTTGCTGTTTGCAAACAACAACAAAAAAATAAAGATATATGGTTGCTGTCAAGAACTGTGAAGAGGATAAGATTTTTGTTCTTTTTGCAATATAACAAGTTAGCCTGTCACAGTTTCATGGATGCTGGCAGAAAACACAAGACTCTTGGGTAAGAGACAAAGAACATTATTACTCATAGCAATGGTAGTGGCTAGAGTACTGGCATTTTCTTACACTGGTTACCCAAGTCCCAGTAACCAGAGTGACACGAAGAGGTCTAGGTGACACCAGAACGTACAGTGAGTTGCATTGCAGGAGAGGATCCCTGTGCTTAGGAAACCTGAATCTTGTATAATGGGCAGAAATCATGCCTTCCCCCTGCTCTGGAGACATTATTTATTATCTTCCAAGGCTGTTTGCCACACAGACTTTGTTGAAAAATCATCTGGAACAAAAGGCAACCAATGTCTCACAAGATGCGCAGAAATGCAAGCGACCCATAGAAAATTGTCCCTAATCATTACATGTTCTATTTAATAGTCATTTGGATAGTTGATTCTCTCCTTAGACCTAAACTTTTGGTGAAGTAATATGAATGGATTATTTGCGGAAAAATCACCTTTGCAAAAATGTATTGTCTCAATCAATCCATTTTCTTAACATCCATCTAGTGCACATTTGATTGAGAGAATGTAAACAGTAGTACATAAATTAATTGGACGGACTATAAAAGGTCAGATAGGTGAATATAATGAAATCTGTATGGTTAGGAAAAACCTTTTTCTTGCATTTTACACACACTGACCATTAGTATGTGACAGGTATATGTTCTTGATTGCTCTGACCACAAACTTCTAAGCTTTTCAAATGGCAAATAATAAGCATTCATTTCCTTCTCTAATGAGACGACGTATATTTTCTAATATCTTGTAAATAAGGAATCAGTGAGATATAATAACACATTAATCCTTACCAGTGTTCTAATGGGAGTAGCCTTTGGCTATAGGGAGATTTTTGTAATATTAAATGTAAAATTAGATTTCAAAATTTAACATTTAGCATTCTAAGCACTATGATCATCTCCTTACAACAGTCTAAGCAGTGATCATCATTACCTTGGAATTCAAAAGAAAATACTTCTACTTGCATTTTTGAAACCACTAGTATTTTAACTGATGAAATTTCTTGTCAAGGAGGATGGGGGTACTTTTGGATCAAATAGTCTTTAAATTAGCTAAAATGACAGATACATACAAAACTGCTAAAAATCTCCTGGTTATTATATCACTTATCAGAATGTGTTGAAGCTGTGTTTCAAAACCAAATATAGTCATATTAAAACTGCCTATAAAATAGTCCAAAACATATCAGCTCTCCCTCTAAAAATTCAAGAGGGTGTAAAAATGAAAACACTGAATATGCCATGTTAAACTGAAGATCCCTTATGATTAATCTTTATTTTTTGCTACAGGTTTATAAATATGCCAATAATTCCTGCACTACATTAAAAAAATCTTTATTATGAACTGATCATGGCAACAAGGATACAAAAGTCCACATTTTAAAAATATGAATTTAAATTTCTCCTTAACACTGACATAAAAACAAGCAGTGACTAGAGTTACATCAATCCTTCCCAACTGTCTCAAAAAATATGTACACTGTTACAATAAAAACAGTTCACCAGCTGTTTATGTAAAAATTATTTGACGAAAAACAAGCATGGCCATATGGCACTCTAGCTCTGCTGTGGGATCATGAAGAATAATTTTGTAGGCTGTAGTACATAATGGTCATGCTAAGTAGGGTGTCAACTATTGCAGACACATTACATTAATAGTTAATCTGCCCTTTTATCCTGTAAGTACTTACATTTCTTAACAGCTTGTAGTTTAGAAACACGTTTAACAACTCACTTATTAAGAATTAAAATTTTGGAAATGATAAAATATTTGATGCAATGTGGACATACACAACATTCATTTACTAATTGGATGATAAGAATGTGATAGAGGAGCTGGTTTTTCATTTCTAACCAGAGGTTCCAGAATATGAATGCATTACACCACTGATTTAAAAGAAGAAAATAATTAGAAGAGGTACTTCATTTAATAACCATATCAACATACTCACTTGCATTCTTAAAGAGTGTAAGAGTTGTACCTTACTCACCCTTATATTCTTTGCAACATCGATTACTGTGTCTTGCACATTGTAAGCTGTAGTAAATATTGGCTGAATAGAACACTCAGAGAAATGAATTATAAATGCCACTGGCAGACCCTCAAATCTTTAGGTTTATTTAGAATTTCTGAAATACTTTGGGGAATAATCCTCATCCATTATGTAGACTGCATAATAGAATGATGTGTAATAGCTTATGCAATTCTAGTATTTTACTCTCACGTTAATTCTCCTTATTGAGTTGCTTACATATTGGGGGCTAGAGACAACTGAAAGACAAAAGTGAATGGCCTGAGTCTCATTAGCAAATCAGAGTTATTAATTTAAGATCCTGGAAAAGAAGGTGGAAATCAAAATGGAGAAGAAAAAAGCCAGGTTAGAGTCCAGTCATTCACATTTGTGTGTTTTAGTCAATACCCCGACAAAAAGATGTTTGTTGACATGTGGCTCTGTCATTAATAACTTTAAAATGTCAACTGAGTGTCATGGTGACATTAATAACTGAGAAAGAAACCACAGCAGATACAGTTCTGTAAGAAAAATGTTGCAGATGTACCATCTATTTCTAAAATGCTTATCCTCTGTGGTTTTCATGGTTCATTTGATACACGAATGCCTAGTTTAAACTTGTGATCTATGTTGTTCCCCCCTCCATATGAATTCCAAGACAATGATGTTAATATTTTACTTCAGAGACTTAGAACTCCACACTTAAGCATTTCAGATTGTTCATGATTGCCTTGTTTATCAATAGTAAACCTATTGGTGTGTAGGTGATTATATCTCACGGGACATTGAAAGGAGGCTCTAGACTCTGGTATGGATAGCTGGTATTGGTTCATGGAATATAACAATCATAACTAATAAGAGTGTATTATGAAAGTAATTTGAAAGATATTCAAGGGAACAAAGTTTTTCAGTTGTTATAGACACAAATAGTGAGATCTCATAGCTTGATATTTGAACGATGGGCTAGAGTCACAGAAGTTGCAAGACTTCAGTCAACGACTGCTGGCAATGCAGCAAAGCTCATAAAATTGAAAGAGACTCTAGTATATAACATTATTATCCCTCTATGATATTCAAGTTTAAGAAAGATTAAACTTTTTAGTGAATTTGTTTCACATGCTACACAAAAATTTATCAAAAAGACTATTTTCTAGGAGTGCATACCTTTTTCTTGATTTTTATTATGGCGTGTGATTAAAGTAACTGACTTTTATTACTTTAAAATACCTTTTTAGCCAGAGAATCTGCTGCTCATTTGTTCACTATGAGAAGTGTTTTTAGTAAAATATTCGATACATATATATTTAAGATTTCAAGGGTATACACAATATTTGAGAAGGCAATAGTATGGATATTGAGAGATATGCTTACCAAGAATGGATATGGGTCATATGAAGTAATGGGTGATGATAATTGGTGAACTAAAATATTATAATACTTTGTGAAATGAAAGTCAGCTTGTATTAGGAAATAAGAATACATGCAAGGGAGTTCAGATTTCTTTATGGATAAATATTATATATTTTTAAAAATTCATAGTAAGATATTAAAATTAAGCATGCTTACTTATAAAAGTAAGGGATTATCCAAAGAAGAGATAAAAATTTACCCATAAATTTCATATCCAGATATAACCTATAAAGATACATTTTAAAGTTTTATTCACAGTATTTTAAATTTTCTTTAGTATTTGTGGCAAACACTTTCTGCATCTTTATTTTTGTTTTGTTCATTTAATTTGCATACAGAATTTTAATTTTTTGTAGTTAAAAGCTATCATATTTATCATTTATATAAGATTTCTGAATTTGAAGTCATATTATAAAGATGGTTTTCTCTCCCAAATGCTCTTTAATATTTTTCTACTCTTTTAACCCTTAAATTTGTAATATATTTACCAGGCAAAATCATAAACAGCTGATGTACCATTTTTCTTGGTTTTTTAAAAATTCTTGCAGCGAAGCTTTCTGTTGTTGCTGTTGCTTTAGTTTGTTAATGTGTGTGTTTATAACTTTTATTGAAATTTACATAAAAACAAAAGTGAACTAATCATAGATACAGCTCAGTGTATTTTCAAAAACTGAACACATCCATGTAACTGTTGTCCAGATCAAGAAAAAAACCATGACAGACAGTACTGTGAAAAAAAAAATTGCTGCAGACATGCCATCTGTTCCTAAAATTCAGAAGCCCCCAACATACCTCCTTCCAATTGCTGCTCCGTCCAAAAGATGACTACTATCATAACTTCTTAAAGTTCTGAGAGATATAATTTGCCAGTTTTTGAACTTTATATAAATTGAAGCAATAAAATAACTGCCTTTCATATAGCTATTGACCACTTGGATATTCTCTTTTATTAAGTGCTTATTCAGGTCTTCGTCTATTTTTCAATCGAGTTGTCTCCCTTTTTCTTATTGTCTTATAGTCCTCTCTCTATTTTGAACGTAAAGACTATTAGAAGTTTGTAGGGAATTTATCTTTTCCCATTTGGGGGCTTGCTTTTTCATTCTCCTGTGTATGTTGATTCCAAAAGTCTGGCAATCTTAATACATCCTATTTTATCACTTTTTAAATTTTTTAAAAAATTTATTTATTCATTTATTTTTGGCTGTGTTGTGTCTTCGTTGGTGCATGGGCTTTTTCTGTAGTTGCAGCCAGCAGGGGCTACTCTTCTTTGCTGTCCGCAGACTTCTTACTGCAATGGCTTCTCTTGTTGCAGAGCACAGGCTCTAGGATGCACAGGCTTCAGTAATTGCAGCACATGGACTCAGTAGTTGTGGCTTCCAGGTTCTAGAGCACAGCCTCAGTAGTTGCGGCACACAGGCTTAGTTGCTCTCGGTGGCATGTGGGATCTTCCCCAATCAGGGATGGAACCTGTGTCCCCCGCATGGGCAGGTGGATTCTTTACCATTGAGCCACCAGGGAAGCCCTAAAAATTTTGATTATTATTTTTGTATCCTATTTAAGAAATTGTTGTCTGTTTCGTGGTTATGAAGATGTTCTAACACATATTCTTCTAAGCACTATATATGTATTTTCATTGGAGTATAATTGGTGTATTGCTTTAACTCTCATATATATGCAATTCATCTACAACTGAGTTTTTTATTTGTTAGTTTTATTGTGAGATAGAAATCAAGTCCCCCGCCTCCATAAATATTCTGTTGATCCAGTACCTTTTACAAATAGGCACTTTTTTCAATGCGTTCAGTTGTCATAAATCAAGTGCTTGTATATATGTGGGTCTATTTCAGAATTCTCTGGTCTTCTCTGTCGGCCTGTTGTACTCCCTTTTTGTAAGTAATATATTGTCTTAATTACTGCAGTTTTTTAAATCATTTTTGATATCTGGTAGTGTAAGTAACAAACTTTTGCTCTTCTTCAAGATTGCCTTGGTTATGCTTGGCTCTTCATATTTCCATACACATTTAGAGTCAACTTGTCAATTTCCATTTTTAAAAAACTGCAGAAATTTTGATTGGGAGTGCATTGATAATAGGAGACTTGACAGCTTTAAAACATTCAGTTCTCCAATCAATGAATAATTATTTAGATCTTTAATTTTTCTCAGCTATATTTTGTAAAGACATCTTTGCTCACATTTGCCAAATTTACTTCTGGATATTTTATTTCTTTAGATGACTTAGTAAATGTTTTAATTAATCACATTTTTATTTGTTTATTTAAATGATAATAATATAAGAATACAGGTAATTTCTTTATATTCAACTGTGTCCAAATCTTGATGATTTTATTTATTAATTGTAAGATATTTTGTCTATAGAGTCTTAAAATTTTTATATAAAACTTTTTATGGTTTTTAATTGCAATTTATAGCCATTTAATTTTTTTGAATCCTTATGCTTTTTTATTGAAGTATAGTTGATTGATGATACTGTGTTAGTTTCAGGTGTACAGCAAAGTGATTTGATTATATATATATATATATATATTTCAGATCATTTTCCATTGTAGATCATAAGATATTGAATATGGTTCCCTGTATTATACAGTAACTCCTTTTTGCCCATCTATTTTGTAAATAGTAGTTTGTATCTGTTAATCCCATATTCCTAATTTATCCCTCCCCCATGTCTTTCCTCTTTGGTAACTGTGAGTTGGTTTTTCTATGTCTGTGAGTCTTTCCATTTTGTGTATAGATTCATATGGATTATTTTTTTAGATTCCACATATAAGTGACATCACATATTGTTTGTCTTTCTGTCTGACTTACTTCACTTAGTATGGTATCCTCTAAGTCCATCCATGTTGCTGCAAATGGAAAGATTTCATTCTTTTTTGTGGCTGAGTAATATTCCACGTGTATGTATACCACATCTTCTTAAACCAGTCATCTGTTGATGGACACTTCAGTTATTTTCATGTCTTGACTATTGTAAATAGTGCTGCTATGAACATTGTGGTGCATGTATTTTTTCCCATTATGGTTTTCTCTGGATATATGCTCAGGAGAGGGATTGCTCGATCATATGGTAGCACTAATTTTAGTTTTTTAAAGAACCTCCATACCGTTCTCCATAGTGGTTACACCAACTGACATTCCCATCAACAGTGTAGGAGGGTTTCCTTTTCTCCAGACCCTCTCCAGCATTTATGATTTGTAGACATTTTGGTGACAGCCATTCTGATTAGTGTGAGATGATACCTTATTGGAGTTTTGATTTGTACTTTTCTAATGATTAGTGATGTTGAGCATCTTTTCATATGCTTCTTAGCCATCTGTATATCTTCTTTGCAAAAATGTCTATTCAGATCTTCTGCTCATTTTCTAAGTCATGTAATCCTAGTTATCAAGGGAATGTGGAATAAATTGGTGGCAATTGGGCTAGATTTGAAGAGTTTTGTGCACCATCATATGGAGTACTGAAGTTACTCCATACAGACAAATATTTTTACATACAGTTACAACAAAGTAGACTTAAGAAGAAGAGTGAAAGGGGAATCTAAAGCCATTAAGCAGGCATGCCTTAGTAATAGCATGCATAGAGGCCATTTTGATTCCTAAATATCTCACTGTAACATACATTTGGTGGCTGGCAGCACCTCTAACATAGCTGGGGTGTGATGGGTATTTCCTTTGCACATTGCCAACATGTCTCCGCTTACTTTACCTCAGAGGATTCTCCAAAACTGGGAGCGCTTTCTCTGGGATTTCCCTATTTTCTGTTTCATTGACCCTATTCTTTCACACCTACTTTTGAGGATCCACATTCCTGCTTTTAATTTCTTGTCTTAGATTCTGTTCTTGAGTTCACTTAAAAAATTATCCTTCTCCTTTTCTTTGAAAAAAGTAGGGGTAAATGGTCCTTGATTTATTTGCAAGCTACCTGTTCTCCTTAATGAAGTTTGAGTGTTCCCTAGAAGCAGAGTTCAGTGCAACTAGACCAAAAGTCTTTAGTAATCCTTGTATAAGGTAACTTGAAAGGATCCCGCATTTTATAGTTCATATGTGAAAGAAACTTGATAGGGTCTTCCTAACCTTGGCAATAACCCTTTTGAATCTTTATGTCTTAATGTATGTATATATGTATGTATCCTTATGCTTTTTGTTTTGTTTTTATCTTGTTTTTAAATAGTATTCTTTCTGCCCCATGCTTTTTTTTAAATTAAATTATAGTTGATTGACAATATTGTGTTAGCTTCAAGTGTACAGAAAAGTGATTGAGTTATATGTATTTTTTTCAGATTATTTTCCTTTGTAGATCATTATAAGATATTGAATACAGTTACCTGTGCTATATAGTAACTACTTGCTACTTCTCTATTTTATGTATAGTAGTTTGTATCTGTTAATCCCATACTCCTAGTTAACTCTTATATACTACTTTAATGGGCTTTCCAGGTGGCACTAGTGGTCAAGAGCCCTCCTGCCATTGCAGGAGACATAAGAGATGTGGGTTCGATCCCTGGGCCAGGAAGATCCCCTGGAGAAAGGAAGGGTTACCCACTCCAGTACTCTTGCCTGGAGAATCCCATGAACAGAGGAGCCTGGTAGGCTACAGTCCATAGGGTCATAAAGAGTCAGACATGATTGAAGTGACTTAGCACGCATGCATGCATACTACTCAAATATGTAATACTCCATCATGCTGCTTTCCCTATCTCCCTGGAAGTTTTGATTTATTTATTCATTATTGATATATTTTTTTAATTACATTGTGATTGAGTGTGTGTGTCAGTTGCTCAGATGTGTCCAACTCTTTGCAACCCCATGGATTGGGGCCTGCCAGGCTCCTCTGTCCATGGAATTTCCCAGACAAGAGTACTGGATTGGGTTGCCATTCCCTTCTCCAGCAGATCTTCCCAATGCAGGGATCAAATCAGGGTCTCCTGCATTGCAAGCAAACTCTTTATCGTCTGAGCCACTAGGGAAGACATTGTGATTATATTATATTATTTAAATTCTTTGAAATTCCCTTAAAGTTGCTTTATGATCTAGTATATGGTCGATCATTTTAGATGTTCCCTGTGTGCCTGAAAAAAATGTGTGTTATGAATTTACTGGATGAAATGTTCTCTATATATTCTGTACATTAAATTTAAAACTGTTAAAATGTCCTGTATTTTATACATGTTTTACTTGCTTGATCTATCAATTCAGAGAGGCATACTAAATATAAATATTATATATTAGAGATTTCTATGTATAGTATCATGTCACTATCAAACAGTTGCAGTTTTACTTCTTTCCTTCCAATTTGGATGCCTTTTATTTCTTTATCTTTGCTGATTTACTGTGGCTAGGACTTCCAATACTACATTGAATAGTGGTAGCAAATGTGAGCATTCTTTTCTTATTCCTGATCCTAGAGAAAAAGCCTTCAGTTACAACTGACTGTGATGTTAGCTTTGGGTTTGTCATAAATGGCCTTTATTATGTTCTCTCTATACCCACTTTTTGAGTGTTTGTAATCATAAATGGATGTTGAATTTTGTCAAATGCTTTTTTGCCATCTATTGAGATAGATCATGTGATTCTTATCCTTTGGTTTGTTCATGTGGCATATCATGTAGATTGATTTGTGAATATTGACCCCTGAACTAAATCCCACTTTATCATGATGTATACTCCTTTTTATGTATTATTAAATTCATTTTTTAGTATTTTTGCATCTCTGTTCACCAGAGATATTGGCCTACAATTTCTTTTTTTTGTGATGTCTTTGTCTGGTTTTGGTATCAAGGGAATGTTGGCCTCATAAAATGAGTTTGTAAGTGTTCCCTTTGATTTTTTGGAAAGTTTGAGAAGGATAGGTGTTGACTCTTCTTTAAATGTTTGGTAGAATTTCCCTGTAAAGCTGTCTGGTAATGGACTTTTGTTTGTTGGGAGTTTTTTGATTAATGATTCAATTTCAATACCAGTAAATGGTCTGTTCAGAATTTCTGCTTCCTTCTGATTCAGTCTTGGAAGATTGCACATTTCTAATAATTTATCCATTTTTTCTAGGTTGTCCTATTTGTTGGTGCATAATCGTTCATAGTATTCTCTTATGTTTTGTATTTCTGTAATACCAGTTGTAACTTCTTTTTCATTTATTTGCTCTCTCTTTTTTGCTTAATGAGTTTGGCTAAAGGTTTATCAATTTTGTTTATCTCCTCAAAAAGTCAACTCTTGGTTTCACTGATCTTACCTGTTGTTTTTTTGTCTCTATTTTACTTATTTCCTCTCTGATCTTTATTATTTCTCTCCTTCTGCTGACTTTAGGCTTTGTTCTTTATGTAATTCCTCTAGATGGAAGTTATGTTGTTTATGTGACATTTTTCTTGTTTCTTGAAATAGACTTGTATTGCTATACAGTTTACTCTTAGAACTTACTGTCTCTGTATGAAATTAGGTGAAATTGTTGTTTATCTAATTGTCTTGATAGAGTATCCTTGTGTGGAAGCAGCCTTATGTAGTCTTGGTTTCTGCAGTGGATTTGGTGGGAGAGCTGAATATGAAGTCAGCACTGGTCACATCTTCTCCTGGTGAGCACTGGCAGCTGCCCCCCTGATGGGTTGTAAGACTGGAGTTGGAGGGGCCAGAACCTGCCCCAGACGTGAGTGGTTCTTTCTCCCAGGTTCAATGGCAGGTACCACCCTAATGAAGCTGGGGCCAGGGCCCAAGGGACTAGAGCTTCAAATCTGAGCTAACTCCCTGGTGCAGTGGTGGTCTCTGCCTTGGCTGGAGTTGGAGCTGGACCCTAGGAGCTGGAGCCACTAGTCTGAGCTAGCTCCATTTCTCCCCTGCACAGATGGCAGTCTCTGACTTGGTCAGGAAGAGTGCTGGAGCAAGATGGTCTGGAACAGGAGCTTGATGCAGGCTAGGGGGCATTCGGGGGTGGTTCAGGTAGGCCAACTGGAGCATTAGAAAGTTTTCAATCTGCTGTTTCCACACTGGGACTGAGAGCAAGCAGGTCTGTGCACATGCGGAATCTCAATTTCCTACAGCCCTCCAGTAAGCTCTACTGGTTTTCAAACCAGCCAAGGGGCTTATCTTCCCAGTTTTGGACCCCAGGGCTGGGCTGCCCCATATGGAGCTCAAATCCCTCACTCTTTAAGAAGGATTTCCAAGCCTGTGATATACTCCTCCTCTTCTGGTTCAACTGCCAGGGATGTGGATCCCAATTAAATCTTTCTCCTCTCCTCCTTCCAGACTCTGTGGTACTTTCTTTATAACCTTGGTTGTAAAGAGCCATTCTTCTAGTCCTCAGGCTGTTTTCAGAGGGTTGCTCAATATTTACCTGTAGTTTTGATATGTTGGTGGGGGGAGATGAGTTTGGGATCTTCCTACTTTGCCATTTTGATCCTGCCTCTCCTGGAATTCATCTTTTGATTACTGAGCCTCTGAGCCTGTCATAGGCATTATTGGCCTTTCAGCTGCCAATGAAAGATAACATGTAGTATTGCAAGTACTGCTTTCACTTATTTAGATTTCTGTCTTCTCCAGCATATTGACTCTCTATTTCCTCATCATTTTGTTAGCCTTCCGATTGTATTTTTTTTTTTTGTCCATATCTTTTAGTTATACTTATTGGACTAAGTAATGTTCTGGATTATGCAATCTACCATTTCAGTCAATTTTAGGGGATTTTTTTAAAATAAATTTATTTATTTTAATAGGAGACTAATTACTTTACAATATTGTAGTGGTGTTGCCATACATTGACATGCATCCGCCATGGGTGTACATGTGTTCCCCATCCTGAAACCCCCCTCCCACCTCCCTCCCCACCCCATCCCTCCGGGTCACCCCAGTACACTAGCCCCGAGCACCCTGTCTCATGCATCGAACCTGGGCTGGCAATCCGTTTCACATATGATATTATACATGTTTCAATGCCATTCTCCCAAATCATCCCACCCTCACCCTCTCCCACAGAGTCCAAAAGACTGTTCTATACATCTGTGTCTCTTTTGCTGTTTCTCATATAGGGTTATCGTTACCATCTTTCTAAATTCCATATATATACGTTAGTATACTGTATTGGTGTTTTCCATTCTGGCTTACTTCACTTTGTATAATAGGCTCCAGTTTCATCAACCTCATTAGAATTGATTCAAATGTATTCTTTTTAATGGCTGAGTAATATTCCATTGTGTATATGTACCACAGCTTTCTTATCCATTCATCTCCTGATGGACATCTAGGTTGCTTCCATGTCCTGGCTATTATAAACAGTGCTGCGATGAACGTGTCTCTTTCAATTCTGGTTTCCTCGGTGTGTACGCCCAGCAGTGGGATTGCTGGGTAGTTCTATTTCCATTTTTTTTAAGGAATCTCTACACTGTTCTTCATTGTGGCTGTACTAGTTTGCATTCCCACCAACAGGGTAAGAGGGTTCCCTTTTCTCCACACCCTCTCCAGCATTTATTGCTTGTAGACTTTTGGATAACAGCCATTCTGACGGGCGTGAAATGGTACCTCATTGTGGTTTTGATTTGCATTTCTCTGATAATGAGTGATGTGGAGCATCTTTTCATGTGTATGTTAGCCATCTGTGTCTTCTTTGGAGAAATATCTGTTTAGTTCTTTGGCCCATTTTTTGATTGGGTCATTTGTTTTTCTGGAATTGAGCTGCAGGAGTTGCTTGTATATTTTTGAGATTAATTCTTTGTCCGTTGCTTCTTTTGCTATTATTTTCTCCCATTATGAAGGCTATCTTTTCACCTTGCTTATAGTTTCCTTCGTTGTGCAAAAGCTTTTAAGTTTAATTAGGTCCCATTTGTTAATTTTTGCTTTTATTTCCATTACTCTGGGAGGTGGGTCGTAGAGGATCCTGCTGTGATTTATGTCAGAGAGTGTTTTGCTTATGTTTTCCTCCAGAAATTTTATAGTTTCTGGTCTTCTGTATAGATCTTTAATCCATTTTGAGTTTATTTTTGTGTATGGTGTTAGAAAGTGTTCTAGTTTCATTCTTTTACAAGTGGTTGACCAGTTTTCCCAGCACCACTTGTTGAAGAGATTGTCTTTTCTCCATTGTATATTCTTGCCTCCTTTGTCAAAGATAAGGTGTCTATAGGTGCATGGATTTATCTCTGGGCTTTCTGTTTTGTTCCATTAATCTATATTTCTGTCTTTGTGCCAGTACCATACTGTCTTGATGATGTAGCTTTGTAGTATAGCCTGAAGTCAGGCAGGTTGATTCCTCCAGTTCCATTCTTCTTTCTCAATATTGCTTTGGCTATTTGAGGTTTTTTTGTATTTCCATACAAATTGTGAAATTATTTGTTCTAGTTCTCTGAAAAATACCATTGGAAGCTTGATAGGGATTGCATTGAATCTATAGATGGCTTTGGGTAGTATACTCATTTTCACTATATTTATTCTTCCAATCCATGAACATGGTATATTTCTCCATCTATTTATGTCCTCTTTGATTTCCTTCATCAGTGTTTTATAGTGTTCTATATATAGGTCTTTTGTTTCTTTAGGTAGATATATTCCTAAGTATTTTATTCTTTTCGTTGCAATAGTGAATGGAATTGTTTCCTTAATTTCTCTTTCTGTTTTCTCGTTGTTAGTGTATAGGAATGCAAGGGATTTCTGTGTGTTAATTTTATATCCTGCAACTTTACTATATTCATTGATTAGCTCCAGTAATTTTCTGGTGGAGTCTTTAGGGTTTTCTATGTAGATAATCATGTCATCTGCCAACAGTGAGAGTTTTACTTCTTCTTTTCCAGTCTGGATTCCTTTTATTTCTTTTTCTGCTCTGATTGCTGTGGCCAAAACTTCCAAAACTGTGTTGAATAGTAGTGGTGAGAGTGGGCACCCTTGTCTTGTTCCTGACTTTAGGGGAAATATTTTCAATTTTTCACCATTGAGGATAATTTTTGCAGTGGGTTTGTCATATATGACTTTTATTATGTTGAGGTATGTTCCTTCTATTCCTGCTTTCTGGAGGGTTTTTATCATAAACGGATGGTGAATTTCGTCAAAGGCTTTCTCTGCATCTATTGAGATAATCATATGGTTTTTATATTTCACTTTGTTAATGTGGTGTATTACATTGATTGATTTGCAGATATTGAAGAATCCTTGCATCCCTGGGATAAAGCCCACTTGGTCATGATGCATGATCTTTTTAATACGTTGTTGGATTCTGTTTGCTAGAATTTGGTTAAGGATTTTTGCATCTATGTTCATCAGTGATATTGGCCTATAGTTTTGTTTTTTTGTGGCATCTTTGTCTGGTTTTGGGATTAGGGTGATGGTGGCCTCATAGAATGCCTTTAGAAGTTTACCTTCCTCTGCAATTTTCTGGAAGAGTTTGAGTAGGATAGGTGTTAGCTCTTCTCTAAATTTTTGGTAGAATTCAGCTGTGAAGCAATCTGGTCCTGGGCTTTTGTTTGCTGGAAGATTTCTAATTACAGCCTCAATTTCCGTGCTTGGGAAGGGTCTGTTAAGATTTTCTATTTCTTCCTGGTTCAGTTTTGGAAAGTTATATTTTTCTAAGAATATGTCCTTTTCTTCCAAGTTGTCCATTTTATTGGCATACAGTTGCTGATAGTAGTCTCTTATGATCCTTTGTATTTCTGTGTTGTCTGTTGTGATTTCTCCATTTTCATTTCTAATTTTGTTGATTTGATTTTTCTCCCTTTGTTTCTTGATGAGTCTGGCTAATGGTTTGTCAGTTTTATTTATCTTCTCAAAGAACCAGCTTTTAGCTTTGTTGATTTTGAGTATGGTCTCTTTTGATTCTTTTGCATTTATTTCTACCCTAATTTTTAATTTTTCTTTCCTTCTACTAACCCTGGGTTTATTCATTTCTTCCTTTTCTAGTTGCTTTAGGTGTAGAGTTAGGTTATTTATTTGACTTCTTGTTTCTTGAGGTACGCCTGTATTGCTATGAACCTTCCCCTTAGCACTGCTTTTACAGTGTCCCATAGGTTTTGGGTTGTTGTGTTTTCAGGGGACTTTCTTAGTCATGATTTTATAATACTGATACATGAGTGTTGACAAAGAGTGTATGTTCCATCTCTAATTATGCTTCCATAGCATGTAAATTTCCTAGGGCAAAGGCTATCTGTGAAACTTTCTCTAGAAAGTACAGATATTGGTACACATTTAGCATGGATTATATATTCAGTAATATGTAAGAAAGCTCTTTGTAAGTTTCTGAGACATTAAATTCTGTTTTCTCTCTTTTTGGCTGTGAAAGTTTCATTATTGTTAGGTTAATCCTCTTAAATGTAAATATTGAAATATATAACTTAATAAAAAGGCTAATCTAAAAGCTTAAACGCACTTGCATGCAGCAGAGTAGATGCCTATTCATGTCTGTCTCTAGAAAACCATACTAGAAGCAATGCTAGAACCAACTGAAAAAGAAGAAAAAACTGACTTGCTAGAAATCCTGCACCATGCTGTACTTGTTTGCTAGGCATTTAATCACTTATTTTAACAACTTTTATTAAATATCTATATGTGGTGGGCACCATCCATATACTGGATATATAGAACATTCTGTCCCTATTTCTCTAAGACACCAAAGTCCCATGGTAGCAACTGTTTAATAGATACTTGTACAAGAGTGTGGTGAGTTATCTGAGCAAGACAATGACATTAAGTTCTCAGAGTCCTGGGGATAAGAGGATTGATTGACAGCATTACAGCTTTGAGAGACTGGTGTGTCTTTCCTTTCATCCCAGCTAAGGATGTGCATAAAAGCCAATTCCACGTGCAATTCCTCCTTCTTCTCCCTTTTGTTTCCCAAGGGAGAATGACATCATTCCTAGGTTTCCCTCCACTACTGTACACTTTATTTTTGAATAGAATCCCTAAATGATTTCAATAAAAGTCAAATAACATGTATAAATGTTAAAAAAGAGCTGAAAGTAAACAAATATATATTTTTTGAAAATCTATCAAAAAAGAATAATTCGTCAAGGAGATGCAGCTATTGTTTCTTTTCTGTGATGATCTTAAAATCTTCAAAGTAGCTGTCATATACATTTATGAAACAATTCAAATTTTATTTCCTTTTATCCATTATGAAAACTTACATGCTGATCTCATAAATATTTACTGACAATTGTAATCCTTGATATTGAGTTTATTATTATAATATACAATATCATGAATTCAAATTTCTCTCAAAATTGAACTTTCCCATAAAAGTGAGTTATTTTTTTTAATAAACTAACTCATGGCATTACTGCAACTTAGAGGTTTTATAAAGTAAGTTGTTAGAATAACTTTGATTAATTTTAATGAGATTTAGTCCTAGACAAGTTGGATATATTAGCAAAAGTCTTTGATTATTTAGATAAAGATAAAAGCCTAACATTTTAAGGAAAGTAGAGATTCAAAATAAATCTACTTCAACAAATAAAGGGATATGAAACCAAATTATTTGTAATCTTTCACTGAAACAGAAACAAGAAAAGTAATAAAATGAGTTCACTTAGATCAATGCTGATACTCCAACTCGTTATGTATTCTAACATATTAATTTCCTTCCATTCTTCTTCTGAAAGTATTAGCAAATGAATCTCATTGTAAAATATGCTTTTCTTTGTTAATTTCAGTCTGCCTTCCCAATAGAATATGAAAATGAGCTTTAAAAAATTAACACGACTAATCTAAGACAAGTATTTAAACATATAAATTCATATATTAAAAAGTACAAAGACAATGTGGTTGAGAATTACTTTATTTTCATCGTATCATGCTTCTGTGTTTACTTATATATCCTGAGGACTTTTGATGGAAATATACTTTTAAAGTGGGAAAGCTTTTCTAGTTATCATAACCTCATAAAATTCTTCTTCTGTGACCACTAATTATAGATTGTTTATCAAAGGTAAATAAATGAAGCTGAATGATTTTCTGGTATATATGATGCAATCCACTTTATACATCTAGGCTGAGAATTTAGGTACACGAATCTATATATGAACTTCTGAATCTCCCTTTTTATAAAGTTATTTCATTTACTAGATATTAAAGTACTTTTTTAGTTGGAAAATGGAATTATTAGATATAAAAAGTATCAAAAGGAAATGTTAATGTCTTTATTTCAACTTACATTTTAATTGTTTCTTATAATGCTGACTTTGAATGATTTCTGCTCCATCTCCTGTGTAGCTAATTATCAAGTAATAATTTTTTTAATTAGTTTATTTATCTATTTTTTAACATTACAATATTATATTGGTTTTGCTATACATTGATGTGAATCTGCCATGGGTGTTCATGTGTTCCACCTCCAGAACCCCTTTCCCACCTCCCTCCCCATCCCATCCCTCCGGGTCTTTCCGGTGCACCAGCCCCGAGCACCCTGTATCATGCATCGAACCTGGACTGGTGATTCTTTTCACATATGATAATTTACATGCTTCAGTGGCGTTCTCCCATATCATTCCACCTTCGCCCTCTCCCATAGAGTCCATAATACTGTTCTATATATGTGTTTCTTTTGCTGTCTCGCATACAGGGTTATCTTTACTGATTTACTAAATTCCATACATATGTGTTAGTATACTGTATTGGTGTTTTTCTCTCTGGCTTATTTCACTCTGTATAATAGGCTCCAGTTTCATCCACCTCATTAGAACTGATTCGAATGTATTCTTTTTAATGGCTGAGTAATAATTTTAATTTAAAAAACGTATATGTATCAGTTAGGGACCAGGCATAGAGAGAATTTAAGCTATGGAGTTTAATAGAGGAATTTTAATATTGGGAATATAATGTTCAGAATATGCTAGAAGAATTGAAAGGGAGAACAAGGGACTGCGAGGCAATTTGGCTATTAGCTGAGGATTACTATCACTGTTCACAGTTTACCATTACTAAACCTAGTGCTAGGGGGGCAAGGATAGGAAACAGTGGCACAAAGGAACAGGAGTAAGAGCCTTCTAATAGGAACTGGAATTTAGCAAGGAGGAGAGTTGCTGGAAGTTACAACAAGGAGATGCAGACACAGCAAGATGGCAATCTGAAGCAGAGAGGTAGGAGAAATACCCTAGAATCTGGCTTCCACTCTCCACTTACTCTCAAATATTCTGCTTCTGGCTCCCATTGACAGAACTCAGTTAGTCACAATTGGTAAGGGAGCATGGGCTATGTAGCTGTGGGACTCAGTCTCCTGAGACACAGAGTACAGCAGGAGAAAAGTAAGAAGTGGCCCTTAGAGCCTAGTAGTGGTAGTAGTAGTGTTAGTTGTTCAGTCGTGTCTGACTCTTTGCGATCCCATGGACTGTATAGCTCGCCAGGCTTCTCTGTCCATGGAATTCTCCAGGCAATATTACTGGAGTGAGTAGCCATTCCTTATTCCAGGGGATCTTCCCAACCCAGGGAGTGAACCCAGGTCTCACACATTGCAGGCAGATTCTTTACCTTCTGAGCCACCAGGGAAGCCTCCTTTCGAGCATATTGGCCAATAAACAGATCAATATATTCTAAATAGTTAGTAGCTCTAATGTTATTTTTTTCTAGCATACCATCACATTCTAAAATTTGTAGAAGGTTGGAAAATAATCAGACTATAGTTGACAAAGTCAATATGCATAGGGGTTCAAGGTAGTGGGGGAAGTCTTGAAAATATAAAAACAAAACAATGCACTGAAAAGGCATTTGAAAAGGAAATATTTACTTAAAAATGAATGAATGGAAAATATAATGATCCTTGCTTAACACAGCAATGAATATCTTCGGATTATCTGTATTACAAAACAGTGAATGTACATCTGTGAAATTTGACAAAAGAGATGTTACTACCATGTTTCTTGAAATTGCTCTGCTAGGCTTGGTACATTGAATAATGTGGGGAAACAGAATGAGATATAGTTATTGGAAAGTAACAAAGAAAATTACCATTTTGCAAGGGATACTATCTATATAAAAACTCAGAAAATTGTTTGAAACAATTATCAGCTTAAAATGCATTTTATTGTTAAGAGTAAAAATAACTAAATATTATGAAAAATTCTATGTATTCTCAAAAGTAACTAGAAATAAAATGAAAAATATGCTCCATTCATGAGAATAACCAAAAGTTGGTAATACTTTTGTATAAAAATTGGATATGAATTTCATGCAAACTTGTATACAACTTTATACTCTGAGTAAATAGAGACTCATATCAGGCTGGTGTTGGTTAACTTTTAACTGGTCAACTTGACTGGCCACAGGATGCCCAGATTACATATAATTCCTGGAATGTCTGTGACACTGTTTCTGAATGAGATTAGCATTTGAATTGGAAGAGTCACTAAAGTAATTTCTCTGTCCAGTGTGAATGGGCATCATCCAATCCGATGAGGGCCTCACTAGAATATAAAAGGTAGATGAAGGAGGAATTAAGCTGTTACATTTTCTCCCATCACCTTACCTTAATGCTTGAACTAGAACATCTCATCTCATCTTCTCTGGCTCTTGTATTGGGATTTATACCATCTGCTCCCCTGATTCTGAGGCTGAAGACTCAGACTGAATTACACTTCCAGTTTCCCCAAGTCTTCACTTTGTACATGGCAGATTATGGAAGTTCTCAAACTCCAGAATCATATGAGCCAATTCCTCATAATAAATTTTTTTTCTCTCTCTCTTTCTGTCTATATATACACACACACATAAGATTATTTTTTTACATATTATACATTATTTGAAAGTAAAAAGTGAAAATGAAGTCACTCAGTCATGTCCAACTCTTTGTGAGCCCATGGACTATAGCCTACCAGGCTCGACCGTCCATGGGATTTTCCAGGCAAGAGTACTGAAGTGGGTTGACATTTCCTTCTCCAGGGGATCTTCCCAACCCAGGGATCGAACCCAGGTCTCCCACATTGTAGGCAGATGCTTTACCATCTGAGCAACCAGGGAAGTCATATATTAAGTCATATATTATTTATAAATTTCTCTATTATATATATAAAACATAATAAAATCATCAGCTAAGAAAATATCCTAGTTTTAGATGCGAGTTATTGGTAGATAGAAAGCTGATGGTTCCTATTAAAAAACAGATTCAGGAGCGCTGAAACTAACACCAGAAGTAAGCAGATCTTCTCAAGGAAACAGCAGGAGGATTAAACTGAGAGGCCACAAATATCAAAGCCAGATTGAGCTCTGGGTCAATTATCAACATAATTATTTTAAAGAACTTTATTGAGAACACCTGGGATGTGTGCTCTTCTGTCTACAAGCTCATAAACACAACAGCTGGCTGTAGTAATTTTATTCTCAGAATGAAGTTCAAGAAGTTTTTCTGGATAAAATGGTCTGTTCTGGGACAAGGGTACTATTAGGTTGGTACAAAAGTAATTGCAGTTTTGCATTGATAAACTTTGCCATTTGATATTGGAATGCTTTCTTAAACAACTGTAGTCATATTATATATGATTTTAATGCACATTTTTAGCTTTATGTTTTCTTTTTGCTAATGACTTAGTCAGTTCAGTTCAGTTCAGTCACTCAGTTGTGTCTGACTCTTTGTGACCCCATGGACTGCAGCACACCAGGCCTCTCTTTCCATCACCAACTCCCGGAGTTTACTCAAACTCATGTCCATTGAGTCGGTGATGCCATACAACAATCTCATGCTCTGTCATCCCCTTCCCCTCCCACCTTCAATCTTTCCCAGCATCAAAGTCTTTTCCAATGACTCAGTTCTTTGCATCAGGTGGCAAAATTATTAGAGTTTCAGCTTCAGCATCAGTCCTTCCAATGAATATTTAAGACTGATTTCCTTTAGGATGGACTAATTGGATCTCCTTGCTGCCCAAGGGATTCTCAAGAGTCTTCTCCAACACCACAGTTCAAAAGCTTCAATTCTTCGGCATTCAGCTTTCTTTATACTCCAACTCACATCCATACATGAGTACTGGAAAAACCATAGCTTTGACTAGACAGACCTTTGTTGGCAAAGTAATGTCTCTGCTTTTTAATATGCTATCTAGATTGGTCATAACTTTCTTCCAAGGAGCAAGTGTCTTTTAATTTCATGGCCGCAGTCACCATCTGCAGTGATTTTGGAGCCCCCCAAAATAAAGTCTGTCACTGTTTCCACTGTTTCCCCATCTATTTGCCCATGAAAAGATGGGACACCGGATGCCATAGATCTTAATTTTCTGAATGTTTGAGTTTTAAGCCCCAAGGAATTTTTTTAAAAAAAATCATAACTTGGGTTTTGTCTAAATTAAAACATCTGCTCTGCAAAGGACACTGCAAAGAGATTAAAAGAGGTGATCTTCAGACTGAAAGAAAATGTGTTAATTGGAATTTGTTTGGGGTTTTCTGTTGATATAGAGTTATATAAAACTGTTTATGTTATTTTGGATATTACCCCCCCTTATATGTCATATCAATATCTGACAAAACAACTTGGATCTATTTTAAAAACTCCTAAATCTAACCAGTTAGAAAAAACAAATGTAAATTATAAACTAGCAAAAATTCTGAACATCTCACCAAAGAAAATATTCAGATAGCAGTTAGGCATGTGATGAAAAGATGCTCAAATCATTTTTCCCTAGGAAATTGCTGATTTAAAAATAAGATATCATGCCCCATCTATGAGGGAGTAGCTAATATGCAAAACCCTAAAAATACAAATTGTCTGAACAGTTGAGCGACAAGCAAGGTGTGTGTCCATTCATATTTTGGTGAGAATGCAAAATGCCTCAGCTTTTTTGGCGACAGTTTGGCATATTATTTACTATAGAGGAGTCAAGGGATTTGTGACTGCACAAAGAAAAAGATGGGACCATGAGAAGCAGTAACACATCACAAGCTTTTGCATGTGAGGGAGACGATACACACAGAAATAAAGCAAGGGCAAGGGAATTACAGGGGGAAGCGGGGTTGGAGACGGAATAATTTGTGTGTTAGGTTGATAACTCCCTGCAGATCGTAGACTATCTTTCTCTGTCAGAAATTTGATTGGCATTAGTGCTTGGTGTCTTATAATGCAAAGCTCTATTCTCATCAATGGCCAAAGAACACTTGGATCAATTTTCACAGCACTATGAATAAACTGTATCCTCCCCCAGAATTCAGTTGTAGCCCTAACATCTAATGTGATGGTATTTGGAGATACAGCTTTGGAAGGAGGACTTAAGTTTAGCACTAGGGTGGGGCTTGTCTTGATGGGATTATTACCTTTGTTAGAAACTGATACTGGAGAGATTACCGAAAGGGAACTCTAAACATTTGAGAACTAAGAGAGAGAGGCAGCCATTGAAGCAAGAAAAGAGATTTCAACCTCTGTTCCTTCAAAAGAATAGAGACCTTCCTGCAAGCTAAGGAAACTTGTATAGCTTCACATCTTAACTTAAGTATTGTCAGCTTCCAGAACTGTGAGGGAAAACAGTTTCTGTTACTTACATTACCCAGTCTGGGTGTTTTGTTATGGTAGGCAGATTAACTAAGGTATTCAGAGTATGACAAAGCAGGCAGGCTCTAAAATGGTAAAAATGTGCTTACTTGTCGAGTTGTCGAACTGGTACACTTGTGAGTATTAATGCATCTTATGTTACGGTATGGAATAATCAAACTTAGACACTGTGATATAGAGAAAAACTACCTTTGATTAATTCATAGGACTCTTACAAAGCTCAACATAGTCACTACCATATGTACAATCACACACCTATGTATTTACCTACAATGAGTTAAAGCATGTGTCCAACATAAAAAAATGTCCACATGAATGCTTCTATAGCAATGTTAATTTCATAATTGCCAAACACTGTAGCACCCAAGATGTCTTTCAGTTATTTAAATAGATAAACTGTG
This sequence comes from Okapia johnstoni, assembly GCA_024291935.2. Classification (NCBI taxonomy): domain Eukaryota; kingdom Metazoa; phylum Chordata; class Mammalia; order Artiodactyla; family Giraffidae; genus Okapia; species Okapia johnstoni. Next base: position 21,921,400 of record CM044305.1, on the reverse strand, counting down.
TGTATACATGTACAATGCACTTTATTCAGCAAAAACAGATAATGATGATAACTAGCAGTAGATCACGGACATTTCTTGGAAAAAGAAAATGTTTGTAAATGCTAATTCTAGCTATCTAAAAGAGGCTAATCCAAAAAAAGCTAAATATTGTAGGACTCAGTTATATGATACTCCATAAAAGATCAAACTAAAAACTAAAAGATATTAAATATTCTGAATCCACATACTGATATATAATAAAATGGTAGAAAAAATTAAAAATAGGGGAGAAGTGATAAGTTTCTCTGAGGAGTAGAATTTAAAGTATAATTTATGTAGATATTACGCCCTAAAAGGACGGGAGCACAAATCCACCTCCTTAAGTCTGGGGTGGAGAGAGTGGGACTTCAAAGAGCAAAGCATATGGAAATGGGAGAGGGTGTGAGAAATATAACTTAACATCAGAGAAATTGCAAAAGATTACCCATCAGGCAAGGGTGCCAAGGTCAAATGTGATAGTCCAAAACAGTCCTGATCAATAGAGTTATCAGGCCAACAGTCTAAGTGCATGTTGATATTTTGACAATTATTCTGTAATGTTCTCTTAGTACAACAAACCCCATGTAATCATTAGGAAAAAAATATAAGGTCGAATTTCAATAGAAAGGGCATTCTGCAATACATGTCCATTACTCTTAAACTGTCAAGGACACAAAAAAGAAAGAAGTCTGGGTAACTGTCATGCCAGATAGCCTAAGGAACATGACAATCGCAACATGATTTTGTCTTTCCCGGTTATGTCTGTTACATTTAAAAAAACATAATTGGGATAAGTGTACATATCAAGGAGAAATTTACCCTTGAATGATTTTGAAAAAGAGAATCCCAGGCAAATAAATAGGAAAATACTACATTTTGTAAATTAGAGCTACTCTTGTGAGTTCCAGGAGTATGACGGATGCAAGTAAGACAATTGAGAACTGCATATTTGAGGTGATTCTGAGTGATAAGCTCAGTGAGGTATTCGGATTGTTTAGACCACGTGGAACTTTGACACCATCACAGGAAAAAGTGTTGCAAAAGAGTTCAAGGGTATGACCACTAGACTATGTGCTGCTGCTGCTGCTGCTAAGTCGCTTCAGTCATGTCTGACTCTGTGCAACCCCATAGACGGAGCAGCCCACCAGGCTTCCCATCCCTGGGATTCCCCAGGCAAGAACACTGGAGTGGGGTGCCATTTTCTTCTCCAATGCAGGAAAGTGAAAGTGAAAGTGAAGTCGCTCAGTCGTGTCCGACTCTTAGAAACCCCATGGACTGCAGCCTACCAGGCTCCTCCGTCCATGGGATTTTCCAGGCAAGAGTACTGGAGTGGGGTGCCATTGCCTTCTCCGGACTCTTGTAGAGAGAATGAAAAAAGTGGGCAGTGTAGGACATAGGAACCAAAAAGTGAAGGTGCTATATTTCTTATGAGTAGTTTGGCTTTTCTAGAAATGGTAAGTAGAGATATATGTTTTTGAAAGAAACGTTTAAAGGGGAAACAATGGGAGAAGGTTAGTAAGATTACAACGGAAGGGAAACCAAGTAACTTCTTATATTAACTCAATATATTTGTTTAAAACTAGGAAAAACCAACATTGATTCTTTACTATTAACTAACCTGGCTCAGATGGTAAAGAATCCACCTGCAATGCAGAAGATCCAGGTTCAATCGCTGGGTCAGGAAGATCCTCCAGAGAAGGGAATGGCTACCCACTCCTGAACTCTTGCCTGGAGAATCCCATGGACAGAGGAGCCTGGTGGGCTACAGTCCATGGGGTCACAACAAGTTGGACATGACTGAGCAACTAATACTTCAACAACCTGTAGACTTTATTCAGATTTTAACACTGTCCACTAATGTCCTTTTTCTGTTCCAGGATCTTATCCAGGAGACCAAATTGCACTTAATCACTGTATTTCCTTAGGCACCTCTGGTCTGTGACAGTTTCTCACCCTTTCTTTGTTTCCTATGACCTTGAAAGCTTTGAAGAGTACTGGCTAGGTGTTTTGTGGAGTGGTCCTCAATTTGGGGTTGTCTAATATTTCCCTCATGGCTATACAGAGGTTATGGGTTTTTCTTGTAGCATACTGGAGGCACATGCTATCAATGTGGCTTTATCACTGATGATATGAACTACCAACACTTTAAGTGGTATGGGATTTCTTTACTATAAAGTTACTATTTTACCTCTTTTCATATTCTGTTGTTTGAACACAAGACACTAAATTCATACATATTCACAGTGGGAAGGTAATCAAGCTCCATCTCTTAATGAAAAGGAGTATTTATTTATGCTATTTGGAATTATTCTGTAGGGAGATATATCTCTTACCCCCAGTTTATTTGTTATTTATATCAGGATGGACTCCATCTTTATCTAAGACTTTAGGCTGTAATATCATACCACATTATTTGGGGGTGCTTTTGGGGGGGTCAGTTTCTTCCAGCTTTGGCTATTGGGCACTCTGAGTTGTTTCACATGGCAGTTTGAAATAATCCCTTTTCTTTGCTGTCTGCAGTAAACTACAAGATGCTACAGGTTTATCTTGTATATACCCTGCCTTGAAGGGGCCAACTAGAATACAGTTTTTATCAGACATTTTTCCAAGGTTCCCTGGTTCCTTTTATTGGAGAATGGTATTAGAAATCTGGGTGCTGGTGGTGCTCATTAATTCTGGGTTGTCACTGTTGCCAGGGCCTCTCAGTGGAGAGGGCTATGAAACATGTCAGTATACTGACCCATGTAGGCTTCCCAAGTGGCTCAGTGGTAAAAAATCTGCCTGCCAATACAGGAGGTGTGTGTCCGATCCCTTGGTTGGGAAGATCCCCTGGAGTAGGAAATGGCAACCCACTTCAGTGTTCTTGCCTGGAGAATCCCATGGACACAGGAGCTTGGCAGGCCACAGTCCATAGGGTTGCAGAGAGCCGGACATGACTGAAAGACTAAACAACAACAACAATACTGACACATGTATACACACTTGTCTATAATTATGTCTGCATTTATCCACCTCTGTATACTTCAGTGTGTCTTGCTTCCAACTCTCATTTCAGTTAACCACAGAGTTTTGTTCTAATCTTTCCTCCTTGAATAGCTATAATTTCCTTCTCTAACAATAAGAAACGTGGTTTTCACCATCCTTCATCCATTTACTTATTTATTCATCCCGAGAATATAGACAATGCTGTGAGTTTTGACAAATGCATTGAATCATATATCCACCACTCCAGTAGCATTTAGAGTAGATCTATCACCCTAAAATTCTACAGGGTTTTGTTAGTTTGTTTGTTTGTTTTTGAGAGAGGAAACCACTATGAGAAAGCACATGGGAAAAAAAATCTTTCCCTTCAAATATTTGGCTCTATCTGATGATGTTAAGTTAAATTTTATTTCCATATTTCTAAAAACATTTTTTAAATTTGGTAGATACACTTGCTAAGAATTCATAATTATAAGCTTTTAAACAATATTCATGAGTGTGACTATCAATTACCACTTACTAATCTCAGAGGATGAGCCTCCCATGTGGCTCAGTGGTAAAGAATCTGTCTGCCAATATAGGAGACGCGGGAGATGCAGATTTGATCCCTGGGTCAGGAAGATTCCCTGGAGGAGAAACTGGCAACCGTCTCTAGTATTCTTGTGAGGAAAATTTCAAGTTCAGTGTAGCCTGGTGGGCTACAGTCCATGGGATCACAAAGAGTTGGACACAACTGAGCTATTGAGCATGCATGCAATCTCAGAGGATAACATCTGAGAACCAAACCTTATCTCTTACTTAGAGAGCAACTCACTGTAGAAACGAAAAGAGAGGCTACTCCATATGATCCAAGATCTTAATGGTTGTGTATCATTGATCTCAGTCCCTCACAATTTTGGTCATACGTGTCAGCTCAGAAAGATAGTCCCTAAAATATCTGGGTCACTATAGCTTTGTAAAGAGTAATCAAAAGAACCAGTCACTCAAAATCAAAGCTGTACTTTGAATTTGATTCTAGGCAGAGATCCATAAGCAACAGCCTCTTCAGCTAATATCACCCAGATCAATGGGTAGCTGAGGGTGGAAGTACTGTCCCTACTGCAGCATGTCCTGTTTTTACATTTTGTACTTTTTTTTGGTTCGTTGATATTTTGTCTGTTCTTCTCAGAGGCCTACAATTCAATTTCAGGGGCTTCAATTACTAACATAACTGCCATATAGCTGACAGAAGTCCAAGGTGAGACTACAGCCATATTACTAGATGAAAGGTGACTCTTAAATGTCATGAAAGAATCTTGAGATGTGGGTTCTCAATTTCCATCATCAGCTAAACCAAGTTCAGTTCAGTTCAGTCGCTCAGTCGTGTCTGACTCTTTACGACCCCATGAACTGCAGCACACCAGGCTTCCCTGTCCATCACCAACTCCCGGAGTTTACTCAAACTCATGTGCATTGAGTTGGTGATGCCATCCAACCATTTCATCCTCTGTTGTCCCCTTCTCCTCCTGCCTTGAATCTTTCTCAGCAGCAGGGTCTTTTCCAGTCAGTCAGTTCTTCACATTAGATGGCCAAAGTATTGGAGTTTCAGCTTCAGCATCAGTCCTTCCAATGAATATTTAGGACTGATTTCCTTTAGGATGAACTGGTTGGATCTCCTTGCAGTCCAAGGGACTCTCAAGAGTCTTCTCCAACACCACAGTTCAAAAGCATCAATTCTTCGGCACTCAGCTTTCTTCATAGTCCAACTCTCACATCCATACATGACTACTGGAACAACCATAGCTTTAACTAGACTGACCTTTGTCGGCAAAGTAACGTCTCTGCTTTTAAATAAGCTGTTTAGATTGGTCATAGATTTTTGTCCAAGGAGCAAGCATCTTTTAATTTCATGGCTGCAGTCACCATCTGCAGTGATTTTGGACCCCAAGAAAATAAAGTCTGTCACTGTTTCCATTGTTTCCCCATCTATTTGCCATGAAGTGATGGGACCGGATGCCATGATCTTAGCTTTCTGAATGTTGAGTTTTAAGCCAACTTTTTCACTCTCTTTCACTATCCTCAAGAGGCTCTTTAGTTATTCACTTTCTGCCCTAAGGGTGGTATCATCTGCATATCTGAGGTTATTGATATTTCTCCCAGCAGTCTTGATTCCAGCTTGTGCTTCATCCAGCCCAGCAGTTTGCATGATGTACTCTGCATAGAAGTTAAATAAGCAGGGTAACAACATACAGCCTTGATGTACTCCTTTTCCTATTTGGAACCAGTCTGTTGTTCCATGTCCAGTTCTAGCTGTTACTTCTTTACCTGCATACAGATTTCTCAAGAGGCAGGTAAGGTGGTCTGGTATTCCCGTCTCTTGGAGAATTTTCCACAGTTTGTTATGATCCACACAGTCAAACGCTTTGGCATGGTCAATAAAGCAGAAATAGATGTTTCTCTGGAACTCTCTTGCTTTTTCGATGATCCAGTGGATGTTGGCAATTTAATCTCTGGTTCCTCTGCCTTTTCTAAAACCAGCTTGAATATCTGGAAGTTCACAGTTCATGTACTGTTGAAGTCTGGCTTGGAAAATTTTGAGCATCACTTTGCTAGTGTGTGAGTTGAATACAATTGTGCAGTAGTTTGAGCATTCTTTGGCATTGCCTTTCTTTGGGATTGGAATGAAAAGTGACCTTTTCCAGTCCTGGACACTGCTGAGTTTTCCAAATTTGCTGGCATATTGAGTGAAGCACTTTCACAGCATCGTCTTTTAGGATTTGAAATAGCTCAGCTGGAATTCCATCACCTCCACTAGCTTTGTTCATAGTGATGCTTCATAAGGAACACTTGAACCAAGTTGCAATGCACCAAAACGGTGATGCTATATATCACTATTTGTTGCAAAAATTTAGTTGTAAATTCTATGTGAGCCCATGCTCTGCAATTTTTTAGCTCAATGACTTTGGAAAGTTAACTTCTCTGAACTTAAGTTTCCTGTCTTCCATTTTAATATGATTTTTATGTGAACAACTGAGAAATTACACTTTGATGTACTTGATAGTGTTTATCCGTACTTTATTTCCACAGATGGTTGCTTGAATAATGGGGTTAGAGATAAAGAGGCTACTGAAGCTAGGAAAGAAAAATTAACATTATACTTTGAGTAAAGCAACAGGATAGGAAACTTCCCATTCCCCTCCAATGAAAACATCCAATACCCCTATTTCTCCCAAGAACACAGCTTGAGACTAGTGTGTTGTGAACTTGCTCTGTGATACATCCATCTCTGAAACCTTGTTGTCCAGTTAAGAAATAGATATAAAGTGCTCCATAGGCTTTGCAAACTAAATCTAAAAGTCTAGACCTCTCATTTTACTGTTGAAGAGACTAAAGTCAAGGTAAATTTAGATAGTGAACTTCATAACAGCTGATACAGGATGGCTAAGATCCAGTCTATTGCAAATTTATTGATTATTCTTTTTGTTCACAACATGGTAGAATGAATACTGCTGAAGATTGGTTTTGGACGAACAGGACTCACCAAAATTTTTTGGCCTGCCATTTAGCTATTAGGCTCCATTATATTTTTTTCCCCTCTCTATTCTTTTCCACACCTGTCCTTTTAAGGAACGACTGCCAGATGTCTTTTTAAAAGTATAGTTTGGCATCTGTCACAATTTAATGCAGTTAAATTCTGTGCATAATTAAGAGACAATTATAATATTGCATAAAGGCCATGAGGGCCTACACAGAACTGGCCTGTAGAAATTCCATATTGGACTGAAAATAATCTATGCTGAAAAATTAAATTTAAAGGTGCACTTTTTCCTGCTTATTTGATCGAATTGTTTGTTTTGCCCACCATCTCATGGAAGACTAGAGCAATATTGTATTGCTCTCTTCTATATGCTAATAAGACCAATATTTGCATAAATTAAAATTGTAACAATTACTTCCATTTTCTGGGGAACTACACTGGGTGTGTGTGTGTGTGTGTGTTAAGTCGCTTCAGTAGTGTCTGACTCTTTGTGACCCCATGGACTGCACCCTGCCAGGCTCCTCTGTCCATGGGATTCTCCAGGTAAGAATACTGGCATGGGTTGCTACGTCCTTCTCTGGGGCATCTTCCTGACCCAGGGATCGAACCCCTCTCTTAAGTCGCCTGCATTGGCAGGAGGGTTCTTTACCACTAGCGTCACCTGGGAAGCCCCAGTGTAACTACACTACCAGCTGGATTTTCACCTATAATCATAACTTTATTTTTCAAATTAGTTATTTGACTTCCTATCTTAATCAAGTCCAACCTTTCTCTTTAGAGGCCTTTTACTCCTCCAAATGGCAAATTACCCATGTCATCTGGAGACTTAACACAGTTCAAAGTAGTTGGAGGCAGTTGCATCAGTCAGAGTTCAAACCGAAAAACAGAAATGCTGGGGTGATATGCATATTAACAGGAGACTTATATAGGGACCTGATAGTGTGTAATTGTAGGAGCTGTTTAAAGAGTCTTAAGACTTTTTTTTTTTGGTCTTTGCTTCAGGTGCTGGAGCCCAAAGCCAGCAGCATCCAGGAAGGAGAGACGGATGTGAAATGGGGAAAGCAAGGATGGACTGGAAGCCATGAGGAATAGCTGGACCCCACAGGGACAGACTAGAACTTGTGTTGATCTTTCACTGCCCCTAGACCTCCAACTCTGATGATGTGAGTGCCCTGTAGAAGTGGGCACTCTTATGCAGCTGGTGAAGCTGAAAGATAGGAGGGGACACTGGTGCAGCTGTGGCCCAGGCTTGCTGCCTGACACTAGGGTAAGCCAGCATATCATGTGCCCTTGAGCCTAGTTTCTGAGCATAAAATAAATACTTTACCTTTGGCTTCCAAATCTTTCTCCAAATGCCTCTTGTAGCACAAGCAATCTCAGAACCATGTAGAGGACTCTGAACAAAGTTTTAGCTCATAGTACAAATCCCGCACAGAGGTAAACCTGCTTCTCAACAGCAGGTGAAAAAAGAACCAGGTAGTTAATCTGCTCTTGCTGCTGTTGTCACCACCACTTGAGTGTCACCAGAAGTTCCATGTGTTTTTTCCAATGTTGTGTTGATTTTGTTGTTAGTATACATCCCACCCAACTGTGCAGGGCTGCCCCAAACTTGGGATTCTAGTTCATAACTGTTCTGTGTCTTGTTTTAAACCACAGTGCTTGGTTCAAAGTCACCGGGTTGTTTGGGGACTTTTAAGGTCCTTTCCTGACAGCAGACCTTGGTAGAGGCTGCCACTTGCTCACAGATAACCAGGCAGTTGTCCCTAACTTTGAATCTCAGTGAGTAGGAACTTGTGTCAAGTTATTTTCCATTCCATAGTCTAATCTCATTATTTAGATTTCTCAATTTGCTCCCAAGGGGCCATCAACAATATCCATTTTAAGGAATATTATCAAAGTAAAATCATGGTCAGGCCATAGAATGTCTTATTATACCCTTCCTCCCCAGCAAATATCTGCAAAGAAGGGTGTGTTATACTTCACAGGGTGTTGGGGAAAGGCAAGCCTCTGCATTCACTTACAAAAAAAACAGGTGTAAAACAAAACTAAATATTACTATTGAACAGTAACTGGAAATCCAGTACCCCAAACTGACATTAAATAAGGTTTAAAACAAGATATTTTTAATTGCAACTTAACCTTTTATAAATAGTTGAAGAAGGTGTGAAGCAATGCATGTGTGTCTAATGGGATATTTCTTCCAATATTATCCAAGTTATTGATAAGTACAAAAAACTCATTACTGTAACATTATTATTAAAGTTAGATATATATTTTCACATAATAGAAATTCTTATATTCCTGGCTGGTATCATAGGAGATGGTAGTCCCAAGAGGACTCTCTAGAAGGTAATCCTGTGGGAATTCTCAAGCCATGAAAATTTAAGAGAACTGAGAGGGCAGAGTATACAATGCTATGTGATTAAGTTTAATTCTTGCCACCTTCTATGTGCTCAAATTAACCACTATTAACATATGAGTTCAGAAAATGTGGACAAACCAAGTTACTTTTTTTAGAATGATGAATTATTTTGTTAGGAATTTATCTACCCACCTCTCCCCTTTTCCTTTTCTGTGATAGAGAATGAGCATCTGTGTATGGGTGTGTGTAAGCATGTGTGTATGATCAAGTGTCCATATTCAAGGAACAAGACCATGGTTTGTTTTATTTTACTTTATTTTAAAGAATAAACATACTTCTGAATTTTTCAGCTCATCTGAAGCAACTAATCTTTAAACTTCTAAAAGTGAAAAAAATGACCATTTTCAGAGTATCAGAATTGAGAAGATAGATTCAATAAGGCTATTAATTTTTTCACCAGAATTATGAAATTTAGAAGTCAATCATAAGAGATCAAAGGAAAAGAGGCATAGCTAAGCTCCTTATTTATTCCTATAGATATAAGGGGTAAAGAGGAAGGAGTAAAGAAACCAAGTGAAGGAGGAAGAATGTGAAGAAGGAAAGGGGGAAGGCACAGGAGGGAGATGGAAGAGGCAATTTCTACTGTGGAAAGCAGATCAAAGACAAGCTAATCTAGTAAACTAAATCTTAAAGTCCAGCCTTCTGAAGTGAAGCCCAGCTGGAGCTGGAGTGCAAGGCTTTCAGGATGGCAGGGACCGCACACCTTCTTGGTTTTCTTCCTCCTCCGACACATCTGAGGTACTGGAAGACTCATCTGAGTTGGTTTCTACCACCTCAATTCCAGTAGCTCCCCAGTGCGGGCAATGTCCTCTCTGTGTCAGGTGACCCATGACGAACCAAAGCATCTGGCTTTCGAACAGCTTAGTGTGTCTGTCTTTATCTCGTTCCTGCTTGTTCCTCTTAACCACATTCTTTAAGCCAGCAAGGCGAGTGATAACTTTAGCTGTGGGTGCCCAGATCTTAGCATCGTGGTCTAGGCCGCTGGTTGCCATCACAGGTAGGTAAGGATGGGGTTCAAGACAGTTAATAGTCCCTCCTTTATCCCCTTCCATGTACTGAACAATCTGGCAGGATGACTTCTCCCAGAAGAAGATGTGCCCGCAATCACTGCCACTCACGATGAACTCACTTCTGGGACCATAGAAATTGACACCTTTGACTGTGGTATTATTTCTGTGCCCCTTGTATCTTTTCACATACTGGGCTCCATCACCGTGAGAGGAACTGAAGAGGTAAATATCCTCATCATTGTAACTGGCCAGGAGCTCTGTGCCATTGTGACTGTACACAAGGCAGGTGATGTGAGCTTTAGCATCACAGAGCAGGTGATGAGGACAGAATTTCTTGAGTACTCCATTATTATCACTCTTATTAATCTTCCTCTGGTCGTAAATTCTTACAAACTGATCTCGTCCCCCCACTGCAAAATGGTAATTATTGGCAGGATTCACATAGATCGAATACAGCCCCACTCTCTTCTTCTTCTCTCTGGTTACCACCACTTTTGAAGCCGGCCGACCTCGTCTGAGATCAATGGCAAAGACAACTGCATCTTCACCTGAAGTGAGGAACTTAAAAGGGGAGTCAAGATCCAAACCCAACTTGTGGGAGGCTCCCCTGTGCTGGGCCACACATTTAGTTATCTCGCGGTGTGGGAGAGCAGACAGCTTGGCTATGCGGATCTGCCCATCGCGGCCACACATGGCCAGGGTGGTATCACCACAGTGGGGAAGGAACTTGGCCTGAAAAACATTATTTCTGTGACCACTCTCAAACTCCAGTACTGGCTGCCGATGCACCCAGTCCCACAATATCACCTTCAGGTCATCACTGCTAGTGGTCAGCCAGGTACCACGCTGGTTAAAGTGCACAGTGTTGACACAACCACTGTGGCCTGAAAGCTGACACTGCAGGTGGAAACGCTGCACAAAGACTCTTGCCCCACAGGCCTCATACACAAAGCGGGCACTTGAACCCAGCTGCCGCTCTCGAAGAGCATTCAGGACTTTCCAGCGTGGGGTGGGGAGGGCGGATGTCTCGGAAACTACCCATTCCTCCAGGGCCCGATCCTCGGCATATAAATACTGGGCATGGGCTTGGTTAGCCTCACGGCACTGTCCCTGAGGCCACTTTTCTTGTGCCAATGCTTCCTCCACCTCTCCTTCCTCTCCCGGCTCTCCTAACTGGTACTGGAACTGGTTTCTATCACCCGTTAAGAAACGTCCAGCATCTCCCATGCTTTCCAAATCAGTGTTTATATTGGTATTTGCTGTGTTGGCATTTTGATTTGCTCTGCCGGGCTGGCCAGGGCTGCCACCATCGCCGGAACCGCCACCATTTCTCATCACTTCCGCACTGGCGCCACCTGCCTCCGCTCCGGAACGCTCCTCGGAGTTTTTCTTTATCTCAGCTTGGCCGTCTTTGATGCTCACGTAGTCAGACATCTCTTAAGGATGCGTGATCTAGTAAGTCTGGAACAAAAAAAAAGTCTTTGAAGCCTGCAGAAGACAGTGGGCTTGCAGTTAAAAAGCTACAGTTAGCGGCACGAGGCCAAACCCCAAAAGGCAAAGGGGTGGGGCAAGAACCGCCTAAGGCATTACGAGTACAGGAGCTGGTAAGGTTCAAAAGACTTCATCTCATTTAACAGCTCGTGGCATTTCGAGACTGCTTCGATTTTTCCAGAACCTAAGCCACGCCTCCGTAAGACATCTTGTATTGTCTGCTGCTGCGCCTACCGTTCTGCTGAAGTTTGATACAGATAGTGCCTTGAAAAACATTTTTATTAGAAAGTCATCTGCAAAGGTACGCCTCCTGAGGCAAAACAGCTATGGTAAGACTCGCGGTGCTTTTCTTAAAGATAATAATGTACAGTATGAAATGAAGAAATACGCAAGTGCAAGGAAGGATTGTTAAGGTCCCGAGTTAGTTTCGGACATGCAAGAAATATTTCAGTAAATCAAAGAGCTTGAGGGAAACCTTGAGGGTCCTAATTGGTGGAAATGGCAAGTGTGTGCTAAGTCGCTTCAGTCGTGTCAGACTCTGCGAGCACGTGGACTGTAGCCTGCCAGGCTCCTCTGTCCACGGGATTCTCCAGGCAAGAAGACTGGAAGGGTTTGCCATTTCCTTCTCCAAGGAATCTTCCGACCCCGGGATCTTCCTACCCAGGGATCAAACCCACGTCTCTTGTCTCCTGCACTGGCAGGCAGGTTCTTACACACTGACTAGTGAGTTGCTTTTTAGATTAAAAAATGAATACTTTTTAGTATGAATATATCCCAAATATTGCATTAGATACTTTTACTAGAAAAATTCATTATTTATCTGAAATGCACATTTAACCGTGTCATGTACAATAATTTTATTTGTTAAATCTGGCAGACTTTCTTAGAAGAGTAATTTAGTCCCTCAATGTAATCAAAGCTGAAATTAACTGGTCAAGTTAAAGTAGACATTGAAATGAGTAACTGCTTTGCCAATTTCAAACAGAAACACAACCATTTTTCTCTTTTCAGCAGAGATTCTAATATATTTATTTGGAGTTAATTCAATTTAAGGTATTTAGGAAATGCCAACACAATATTATGAAAAAAACAATCTGTGCTGTTATAGAACTATGAAAATATTTTAAACATCTCCCCAAATGTGTCAGAGGCTTTTTGCCGGGGGTGGGGGTGGGGGTGCGGGGCAGGGCGAGTGCGGCAGGCAGGGAGGGTTTAGGGAAAAAAAGCGCTTTCAGAGGCAGTTAATTGGTATTGCTGTGTTAACTTCAGAGTTTCTCCAAACGAATTATCTAAGGTGATGTCAGTAAATTTTCAAAGGGCTACAGTAAACTGCTGACTAAGAATGCCAGAATGAAGAACATGAGATTTCCCCGAGTGATTGCAGGATCAATGCAAAATTGATTAAACATAGATGTAGAAAGTTTTCTAAAGGGAGAGAATGGTTCCAAAGCTAATAGTAATGGAAAGACACATAAAAGAATATTCATAGCAATTTGTAAAAAATAGCACAGCAACTTGAAAACTACGTGAAAGCCCGTCAAAAGTAACATGGATAAGTTGACTACCATATATTTCTATAATGGAGTAACGTAAAAAAGTGAGGATTAATGAGTTAAAACCAAATATATCAACCTGGATTAATCTTAATGCAATGATAAGTGAAAATACAAATGACAGAATAGTTAATAATTTCATTTTTATACTGATGTTTATAGTTTTCATATATAATAAAACTACTTTAAAAAAGCAAGAAAATAATTGATTCAAAATTCAGAATAAATATTACCTGTGGAGGAAAGGAGGAAGTTAAAATCTGGTAGAGAGGAAGCTCCAATAATTCTTGGTAATATTTATAGCTTACTGTGGATATAGGTGGGCTTCCCTGGTTGCTCAGATGGGAAAGAAGCTGCCTGCAATGCAAGAGACCTGGGTTCAGTCCCTGGGTCGGAAAGATCTGCTGGAGAAGGGAATGGCTACCAACTCCAGTATTCTTGCCTGGAGAATTCCATGGGCAGAGGAGCCAGGTGGGCTACAGTGCATGGGGTCGCAAAGGGTTGGACCGACTGAGTGACTTTGTTATTCTTTTTATTATTTACTGCCTGGCATATACATTTATGTACCCTTTTCTGTGTATTATACACATTGCATAGTAGTTTTTTTAAAGAGAGCAAACTTTGGCTATGAATTGGCTTTTCAATGTAATTTTCATTTGTTTGCTTTCAATCTAATTGATCCATTTGATTTATTTCCATTCCCATTCATCTCTATTCACCAGAAATTTATTTAGTGTTTCTATGCACCATGTACTGTTCTAGGTTCTGACAATTAAGATGAGAATAAAAGTGATAATCCCTTCACTCATGGAGTTTATATGTGTGTGAATGTTAGTCACTCAGTCCTGTCCAACTCTTTGAGACCCCATGGACTGTAGCCATGATTGAACGTGGGTCTCCTACATTGCAGGCAGATTCTTTACTGTCTGAGCCACTAGGGAAACCCTGTTGAGTTTATAATACAGTAGAAAAAAGAGACAATAGACAAGCCAATATGTAGATAGAACATATGAGGCAGTGGTGAATTGTAAGGAAAGAAATAAAGATATGGAGAGAACTAAGGTATGTAAGTAGATATAGACTGGAGGTTGTTATTTTAAATAGTGCATTCAGGAAAGGTCTCCTTTATGAGGTGACATATAAGTAGAGGCTGAATGAAAAGATATGCAGATATCTACAGCATGCAGATATCTAGGGTAAGAACATTCCTTATACAGTGACATTGAATGCAAATGCTCTAAAATTGTAAGACAATATGAGTGTTCTTGAAACTTCAAGAAGGCCAGTATGACTTACAGTGCAAGTAAGCACTAGGGAGAGTGTCAGGCAATGGGACTGAAAGAAACAAAGGCTTGTTGTCCATAATAAATAATTTTAATTTTTATTTCATTCTATGTGTACTGGAAAGTTTAGAAATTTTAGAATCTTGTGAATAGGTCAGTTGCATTATCTGACTGACTTTTGAAAGAGATGATTATGGCTTATATATGGAGAATAGAATGGCATAGCAGGAGAGAGCAGAAGTACTAAACTATTTCTTTAATCCAGGTGAGAATTTTTTTTTAATAAATTTATTTATTTTAGTTGGGGGCTAATTACTTTACAATATTGTAGTAGTTTTTGCCATACATTGACATGAATCAGCCATGGGATTACATGTGTTCTCCATCCTGAACCCTCCTCCCACCTCCCTCCCCATCCCATCCCTCTGGGTCATCCCAGTGCCCCAGCCCTGAGCACTTGTCTCATGCATAGAACATGGAATGGTGTTCTGCTTCACATATGATAATATACATGTTTCAATGCTATTGTCCCAGAACGTCCCACCCTCACCTTCTCCCTCAGAGTCCATAAGACTGTTCTATGCATCTGTGTCTCTTATTCTGTCTCGCATATAGGGTTACCGTTATCATCTTTCAAATTCCATATATATGCATTAGTATACTGTATTGGTGTTTTTCTTTCTGGCTTACTTCACTCTGTATAATGGGCTCCAGTTTCATCCATCTCAATAGAACCGATTCAAATGTATTTTTTCTAATGGCTGAGTAATATTCCATTGTGTATATGTACCACAGCTTCCTTATCCATTCGTCTGCTGATGGGCATCTAGGTTGCTTCCATGTCCTGGCTATTGTAAACAGTGCTGCGATGAACATTGGGGTACATGCGTCTCTTTCAATTCTGGTTTCCTCGGTGTGTATGCCCAGCAGTGAGATTGCTGGGTCATATGGCAGTTCTATTCCCCAGTTTTTTAAGGAATCTCCACACTGTTCTCCATAGTGGCTGTACTAGTTTGCATTCCCACCAACAGTGTAAGAGGGTTCCCCTTTTCTCCACACCCTCTCCAGCATTTATTGTTTGTAGACTTTTGGATAGCAGCCATTCTGACTGGTGTGAAATGGTACCTCATTGTGGTTTTGATTTGCATTTCTCTAATAATGAGTGATGTTGAGCATCTTTTCATGTGTTTGTTAGCCATCTGTATGTCTTCTTTGGAGAAATGTCTGTTTAGTTATTTGGCCCATTTTTTGTTTGGGTCGTTTATTTTTCTGGAATTCAGCTGCAGGAGTTGCTTGTATATTTTTTGAGATTAATTGTTTGTCTGTTGCTTCGTTTGCTGTTATTTTCTCCCATTCTGAAGGCTGTCTTTTCACCTTGCTTATAGTTTCCTTTGTTGTGTAAAAGCTTTTAATTTTAATTAGGTCCCATTTGTTTATTTTTGCTTTTATTTCCAATATTCTGGGAGGTGGGTCACAGGTGAGAAATTAAGGCGGCTTAATCTAGAATGACGATAGGGCATGTTGTGAAAACTGGTAAAGTTTGGAATCAATTATAAAAGTAGAAATTATAGCATTTACTAATGAATTGAATGTGGCATAGTCAAGCTACTGGCAAGAAGCACATGTCACTTGGGCAGTTTGAAGCAGCTCAATAAATGATTATATATATATATATATATATATATATCTTTTTTTTTTTTTTTTTGCAAAGGTAGGGGTAAAGTGAAGGTAAAGAGGAGAGTGAAAAAGCTGGCTTAAAACTCAACATTCAAAAAAGTAAGATCATGGCATCTGGTCCCATCACTTCATGGCAAATAGATGGGGAAACAATGTAAACAATGATGATCTAGTCTTGAACTTGAAGGCGGTGGCACTAAAGATGAAGTAGATTTGAGAGAGACACTCAGTTTACTGTTTACTAGTGGTAATGCTGTTAGCTACTTATTGAATAAGGACTGTGAAAGAAAGATAAGGAACACCATTATTTGGGTCATCTACTTTCTGTGACCCTGATTGAGAGAGGATAGGAGGGATAGAATGGGTTGAGGTTTGAAGGGATGATTTCTGGTTTCGTTTTGAATATGATGAATTTCAGATGTTTGTGGGATTTGAGCCTCTCCTAGCTCCTTAAGCAGTTTTAAAGCTACATAGTGTCTTATTTAATTAAGCCAAGATCACAGTATATCCTAATGTGTTTTCAGTGCTTTAATATTTTAGTATGTTTTTAATACTTTTGATGTTTTAGTGTTTATTTTTAATGTCTTAGTATTTTAATATTTAATCAGAATTCTTGGATTTTTGCTGTCCTAAATTTCCGGTTCTATTAGTGGATGCTGATTTACTGCCAACCAAGTGGGATTAATTTGGCTGTTGCACAGTGGCTTCTTTTTGAATTCACTGCTTCTAAATTTCATCTATAATGTGGGAAGTTGAACTAACCCTACAGCTCTGTGAAGGAACCTGCTGACCCCACATTGAGTCTGAATGCCTGGTAGAAATCAGGAGACACAGCATTTGACTTATTCACAGAAACTAATAAGATCGGTTTTCACCCTTCTCCTAATTTACAGTCCCCAACTAGGGTTGATGACAAATTTAAAAGTATGCCTATCAGCAAGCATGGCTTTCTGTAAGTCACAATTCACCAAATAGACATCATGCGATTGAAAATGCAGAAGCATCATGCAAAGAATGTGTTATAAACAACTTAAAATGAGTTCAGAACGTGACAAAACAATCTGGCTTCATATTTTCAAAAGAATAGCCCCAACAGACAGGGAAGAACACTTTAAACACTAAAGGGATTCAGTTCTCGTCTCCTTTTTTGCCCGCTTGTCTTTCCATCTGGCCAGAGTTGCTATTTTATCCAGTACTTTCCTGTTTAGTAACATCCTGTCTTTACATTTTGCTTGCAATCTATTCTGCAAGCCTAATTGTTGCCCTCTCTCAGGAGAATGTGAATGATTTTAAAGTTAGAAAGGGAAGAATCTGCATGGACACAAAATAGCAGTCATTTCATTATAATTAGTCTATTTGTCTTTCTTTTACTTATGCCAGAAATGTATCAATAACTTCAAAAAATGAAGGACTACCACCTGCCTAAAAGCTGAATGCAGCCCCCTATCTCTTAATTATTTTCTTTGCTTCAAATGAAAGCAAAATCACATTGGTGAAGATTTGTGCTCTTGGTAAATGTCAGATATTTCTGTTAGTTGCATAATTCAGTGAGTTACAGAAAGTGTACCATTCAAAAATGTGTGTGTGTGTGTGTGTATATATATATATATATATATATAAACTGAAATGTATATATATACATTGTACCATTCAAAAAATATATATATATACACACACTTTTCACAAATGTGTATATATATAAATTGAAACCTAAATTATCTTTGATTTTCATCAATTATTAATTATGCATTAATAAAGCATGTAGTCAACATAGAAAACTGAATATCCATGTATCTCACTAGAAATATAATTTAAGTGAATAGCAGAACATTATTTCTAAACATCTGTAAAATGGCTGTTCATGATAATGTGTGAAATAAAGCTATAAAACTAAAATACAGAAAGATTCTGTTGTAATCTAATGGAATTCTTACCATTCCCCATTATAGAGAATTAAGCACAAGAGATCTAAAAGTAGTCAAAGGTATATACTTTGTTAAACATACTCTTGGGAGTAGTGCCACTATTTATTTCTCTTCTCATTTACATGCAGAAGGGAATTTCTACTCTTCTCTGTTTTTGAAATACTTCTGCCTTTACTCCTACTGTGATAATTCAGACTCTGAAACATATGGCAAGCCACATTTCACTGCTGAGCAAACTCACTGCTCACGTGTGACACGTGCTCTTGTCCAAACTTTTGCCTCCTTGCTCAGACATGGTGGGCACTCTTGGGCTTCTTGTCAACAGGTAGTAAGTATGCATGGACAGTGATGAGGGCCTGTATTTAATAGAAATGCTGGCCATCCTTCTTGCTAGTGTTTTCTTTCACCATTGAATCTCTGTGTTAGTTGGATCTGGCATCCTTGTCTATGCACTGTTTGGTGACATAGACTCAGTGCTCTGCGGGTCACATCAACTGTCTGTTTATATGTTTTTTTCTTCCCCTGTTCTCTCCGCTCCTTCCACCAACCCATCCACTTTCCATGAATATTCAGTTCAAAGATTGAGATTTTGGGCAAGTTGGGAGATCCCCACTTCAGCTTCCAACTTTAACCATGTTTTCTTGTCCAGCTTTTCTGGAGAATGTTGTTCTGGGGATCGGGAGAATGGTGATTATAAAGTCCTTAAAAAATTAATGAACCCATTTGATGGGGAAAAAGGTGAATGGTAGGATTTGATTGCTTGAATTCAGTTTTATAAAATGCAAAGGAGAGGGCTGCTGCTGCTGCTAAGTCGCTTCAGTCGTGTCCGACTCTGTGCAACCCCATAGACGGCAGCCCACCAGGCTCCTCTGTCCTTGGGATTCTCCAGGCAAGAATACTGGAGTGGGCTGCCATTTCCTTCTTCAACGCATGCATGCATGGTAAGTCGCTTCAGTCGTGTCCAACTCTATGCGACCCTATGGACAGCAGACCACCAGGTTCCTCTGGCCACAGGATCCTCTAGGCAAGAATTCTGGAGTGGATTGCCATTTCCTTCTCCAGAAATGAAATATATTTAGGCTCAAAAAAGCAAAGGTTTATGATGCAAATATTTGCCAGCATTAAGATGTATTGGGGCTTCCCTTGAGGCTCAGCTGGTAAAGAATCCACCTGCAATGTGAGAGACCTGGGTTCCATCCCTGGGTTGGGAAAATCCCCTGGAAAAGGGAAAGGCTATCCACTCCAGTATTCTGGCCTGGAGAATTCCATGCACTATACAGTCCGTGGAGTTGCAAAGAGTCGGAGATGACTTTCACTTTCATTATGTATTTACTTTAAATATATGAGTATCATGTTGTGATCTGTTATACAGCTTGAATTGCAAATACAGTTAAACAGACTTTAGATTTCCTTAAAAAATAAAGTATGCAGTTTCATATATCATATAACTAAATTAGCAGAAAATCCAACGTTTCTTTCCCTGTCCTAACCACCTCTCACATTCCAGTTTGTTGAAAACATATTGCTTATATAGACCTAAACGTTGGCAAATGTCATGAGGAAGGAAGGTCAGTATAACTTCTAAACCCCAGTAAGGATTATGTGATAAATTTGTTAATGTTTTGTTTTACCACTGCCACATGAGGACATTTCGATAATTAAAATCTTACAAAAGCCACTAGTGAGAATCTTCAAGGGAGGCAAATTCATTCCTGAAGTACTTAGCTCACCCATGGATTCCTCTGTTTTGAGTACCTGTGGATATACTTCTTCAGTTCAGTTCAGTCACTCAGTTATGTCCAACTCTTTGCGACCCCATGGACTGCAGCATGCCAGGCTTCCCTGTCCATTACCAACTCCTGGAGCTTTCTCAAACTCATATCCATCGCGTCAGTGATGCCCTCCAACATTCTCCTCCACTATCGTCCCCTTCTCCTCTTGCCTTCAGTCTTTCTCAGCATCAGGATTTTTTCCAAGCAGTCAGTTCTTCCCATCAGGTGGCCAAAGTATTGGAGTTTCAGCTTCAGCATCCGTCCTTCCAGTGAATATGCAGGACTGATTTCCTTTAGGATTGACTGGTTGGATCTTCTTGCAGTCCAAAGGACTCTCAAGTCTTCTCCAACACCACAGTTCAAAAGCTTCAATTCTTCGGCGCTCAGCTTTCTTTATGGTCCAACTCTCACATCCATACGTGACTACTGGAAAAACCATAGCTTTGACTAGACAGACCTGTGTTGGCAAAGTAATGTCTCTGCTTTTTAATATGCTGTCTAGCTTGGTCATAGCTTTTCTTCTAAGGAAAAAGTGTCTTTTAATTTCATGGCTGCAGTCACCATTTGCAGTGATTTTGGAGCCCAAGAAAATAAGGTCCCTCACTGTTTCCATTGTTTCCCCATCTATTTGCCATGAAGTGATGCAACCAGATGCCATGATCTTCGTTTTTTGAATGTTGAGTCTTAAGCCAACTTTTTCACTCTCCTGTTTCACTTTCATCAAGAGGCTCTTTAGTTCCTCTTCACTTTCTGCCATAAGCGTGATGTCATCTACATGATGTACTCTGCATAGAAAGTTAAATAAGCAGGGTGACAACATACAGCCTTGATGTACTCCTTTTCCCAATTTGGAACCAGTCTGTTGTTCCATGTCCCGTTTTTTGCTTCTTGACCTGCATACAGATTTCTCAGGAGACAGGTAAGGTAGTCTGGTATTCCCATCTCTTGAAGAATTTTCCACAGTTTGTTTTGATTCACACAGTCAAAGGCTTTGGTGTAGTCAATAAAGCAGAAATAGATAGTATTTTTCATCCTATACCAGCTAGGGATATAGCACCAAAACTTGTTTAAGACAGTAATTGAAAAAATTAAAGTTAAAAATGAATTAGTCATTGCTTTGCCTAGAGCTGGGGTCATGGGAGAGGATTAAATGAATGCAAAGTAGCATTAGGGAATTTCTGAGAGATCATGGAAATAATCTATATCACGATTGCTGTGGTAGTTATATGATTGAATACATTTGTTAAAACTCAGAAAACTGTACACTTAAAATGAATGAATTATGTTTCATATGAATTACATCTCCCTAAAGCCACTTCTTCCCATTCTTCTTTCTTCCCTCACCCTGGAGAGCCAGACTCCTCATTTTCATCTTCCTAAACCTGAAGTTTGCTGTAGAACTCTCCTTGTATGTCCAAGGAACTTTATATTCCACCTATTTTTAAATTTATATTTTAACTTAAATTTAATAAATTGACCTTTCAATACTTATTAACTCAGATATTTTCTCATTTTTCCCTCTTGCATAAATGGAAGCATGCTCTTCACACTTTTTTTTAAAATCACTCAACAGAATGTTTATTGAATGCATACTAAATGTCGGGCAGTGTTATAGACACAAAAGATAAAAGAGGGAGAAAGATAAAACAAACAAACATGTCTGATATGTTAATATTAGGTGATATGCTAAGTAGAAAAATTTTGTAGGAGATAAGGATCAGAATGCTGGGATAGGAGTTATGTTTTTTTGCAAAGTCTGGGCAAAAAAAGACATGAAGGATATACTAAATGAACATAGATTTTAAGGGGGAGAATAAGGTACATAGACATATATCCCTATCTATCTATCATCTATCTATCTATTCCAGGGAAAGCAGCAAGTATGACTTTCCTGAGTAGAAGGGATGCTTGGAATGGTTGAAGAAGCACAGGATCCAGAATGACTGGACCAGCCATCTGCAAAAGGTAAGAGAGGGAGAGATGAGGTCTGGCGGGTAGCAGAATGTCAGATTATTTAGAACCATGTGGCCCATTTGAAAGGTCTGTGACTTTCCCTTAAATGTGATGGTGAGATTTCTCGGAAAGAAAGCAGACTTTGGGGGGAAAGAAAGCCTTATATATGAGTTCTTTATTGGGAATGTGACTCAGGAAGCAGTGGTGAGGAACAGAGGGGTCCAAGCAGAGAAGAAGGGAGAGCAAAAAAAAAGTAAAATATGCATATGTATTTTTTTGAGCTGGCCACTGCTACAAGTAATTTAATATGAAATATAACGATTATGCCATTTATGATAGCGTCAAAGGTACCAAATACCTAGGTAAATATAACTAAAGATATTCAAAATCTCTACACAGAAATCTATAACTGAATGAAACAGTAGGAAAAGAGATTCTAAAAGACAGATAATAAATGAAGGCATATACATGTTCATAGATTGGAGGACTCACTTTTTAAAAGATGTAAATATTCCTAAATATGAACTATAAAATCAATACAATCTATGTAAAATTCCCTGGAAGATGTGTATCAGTACGTGTAGGGAGTAAGGGGAATGTGGAAATTGACAATTGGTTTTAAAATTTATAAAAAATTCATGTACAGCTGAAACAACTCTGAAGAACAAAATTGGAGGATTTATGCTTATAGATATCAAATTGATGATTAAGATGCTGTGGTGTTCCTACAGAGACAAATAGATCAGTGAAACAACACAGGAAGTCCAGAAGCATACCCATGCATGTAACGGTGTTCAAGTTTTGAAAAAGTGGTCACTAAAATTGTCTTGGAAGCATATCTTCATGAGCTTAAAGGGGAACATTTTACCAACTGCAAAGGAAAAAAATTGGCATGTTGGACTATTTTATTTTTATTTATTTATTTTTCTTTTTTCTTTTCATTTTTTTTTAATTTTAGTTGGGGGCTAATTACTTTACAATATTGTAGTAGTTTTTGCCATACATTGACATGAATCAGCCATGGGTTCACACGTGCCCCCCATCCTGACCCCCACCCCCATCCCCCTCCCCATCCCATCCCTCTGGGTCATCCCAGTGCCCCAGCCCTGAGCATTTGTCTCATGCATAGAACATGGAATGGTGTTCTGCTTCACAAATGAAAATATATATGTTTCAATGCTATTGTCCCAGAACGTCCCACCCTCACCTTCTCCCTCAGAGTCCACAGGACTGTTCTATGCATCTGTGTCTCTTATTCTGTCTCGCATATAGGGTCACCATTACCATCTTTCAAATTCCATATATATGCATTAGTATACTGTATTGGTGTTTTTCTTTCTGGCTTACTTCACTCTGTATAATGGGCTCCAGTTTCATCCATCTCAATAGAACCGATTCAAATGTATTTTTTTTAATGGCTGAGTAATATTTCATTGTGTATATGTACCACAGCTTCCTTATCCATTCGTCTGCTGATGGACATCTAGGTTGCTTCCATGTCCTGGCTATTGTAAACAGTGCTGCGATGAACATTGGGGTACACGCGTCTCTTTCAATTCTGGTTTCCTCGGTGTGTATGCCCAGCAGTGAGATTGCTGGGTCATATGGCAGTTCTATTCCCAGTTTTTTAAGGAATCTCCACACTGTTCTCCATAGTGGCTGTACTAGTTTGCATTCCCACCAACAGTGTAAGAGGGTTCCCTTTTCTCCACACCCTCTCCAGCATTTATTGCTTGTAGACTTTTGGATAGCAGCCATTCTGACTGGTGTGACATGGTACCTCATTGTGGTTTTGATTTGCATTTCTCTAATAATGAGTGATGTTGAGCATCTTTTCATGTGTTTGTTAGCCATCTGTATGTCTTCTTTGGAGAAATGTCTGTTTAGTTATTTGGCCCATTTTTTGATTGGGTCGTTTATTTTTCTGGAATTCAGCTGCAGGAGTTGCTTGTATATTTTTGAGATTAATTGTTTGTCTGTTGCTTCGTTTGCTGTTATTTTCTCCCATTCTGAAGGCTGTCTTTTCACCTTGCTTATAGTTTCCTTTGTTGTGTAAAAGCTTTTAATTTTAATTAGATCCTATTTGTTTATTTTTGCTTTTATTTCCAATATTCTGGGAGGTGGGTCATGGAGGATCCTGCTGTGATTTATGTCGGAGAGGGTTTTGCCTATGTTTTCCTCTAGGAGTTTTATAGTTTCTGGTCTTACGTTTAGATCTTTAATCCATTTTGAGTTTATTTTTGTGTATAGTGTTAGGAAGTGGACTATTTTAAAAGTAGGAAATTCTCTTCATTGAAAGATACCAGTTTAAGATTCAAAAAGCCAGTGTATTTATAACCCATATAACTGACAAAGCAGTGTATCCAGAATATGTGAAAAGGACCTATAAATTAAAGAAAAAAGATTGAAAACTCAAGAAGGGACAAGAGATTTTTTTAATAACGGTCATAAAAGTGAATATAAAAATACCTAATAATCCTATAGAAAGATGCACAACCTCATTCGTAACTACAGAAATTCAGATTAAATCTATGATGTAGGTGTTCCCTAGGATGAATACAACTGAAAAGACTGAAAATGTGCAATATTATTGGCAAGGATATAGAGAAATGGAGCTTTCATATGCTCCTCATTAGGATGTATGTTGAGAGGACAACTACCTTGGAAAAATATTTGTCAGTATCTACCAAATTTGCTAATATGCATATCCACTGATCCAACAATACCACTATTAATATATACCCAACAGAAAGGCACATGTGTATTTAGTAAAACATGTAGAAAAGAAAATTGGTAAAAGTATTATTCATAATATCCCAAACTTGGAAACAACCCAAATGCCACTTAACAATGAAGTAGATAAATGAGTTATCTCTTTATACAATGGCATATACAGGAAAGAAAAAGGGACTGCTACTATAGAAAACACCGAACACAGGGAACAAAAGAAGCCAGATATAAAAGAATACTTACTGTATGATTCTATTTGAAAAAACAGGCACATAATCTTTCTTTGGAAGTCAGGATAGTCATTATCTTTTAGGAAAAGGGTTCGTGGGGTCTCTGAGGTGATGAATATACAGTATTTCTGGGTCTGTGTGTAAATGCAGGAGACGCAGGTTTGATCCCTGGGTCAGGAAGATCCCCTGGAGAAAGAAATGACTACCCACTCCAGTGTTCTTGCCTGGGAAATCTCATGGACACAGGAACCTGATGGGCTACAGTCCATTGGGTCGCAAAGAAGCGGACATGACTTGGTGACTGAACATGCATGCACGTGCTTTATGTACATGTCCACTCAGTGAATGGCTATAGCTGTCCACCTACGACTTGTTTAGTTTTGCTGCCAAAATCTTGACTCTCTGTGCACTGATGCTGAAGTCAAATATGGAGACGGTTATGGAGGAGAAGGAAAGAGTGGCTTAATTTCTTTGCCAGGCAAAGAATACAGTAGACTAGCACCCTAAGAACTGTACCCTCCCTCGCTGATGAATCAGTTCAATTCAGTTCAGTCGCTCAGTCCTGTCCTACTCTTTGAGACCCCACGGACTTCAGCATGCCAGGCCTTCCTGTCCAAAACCAACTCCTGGAGTTTACTCAAACTCATGTCCATTGAGTCAGTGATGCCATCCAACCATCTCATCCTCCATCTTCCCCTTCTCCTCCCACCTTCAATGTTTGCCAGCATCAGGGTCTTTTCAAATGAGTCAGCTCTCTGCATCAGGTGGCCAAAGTATTGCAGTTTCAGCTTCAACATCAGTCCTTCCAATGAACACCCAGGACTGATCTCCTTTAGGATGGACTAATTGGATCTCCTTGCAGTCCAAGGGGCTCTCAAGAGTCTTCTCCAACACCGCAGTTCAAAAGCATCAACTCTTCTGTGCTCAGCTTTCTTTATAGTCCAACTCTCACATCCATACATGACTACTGGAAAAACCATAGCCTTGACTAGATGGACTTTTGTTGGGAAAGTAATGTCTCTGCTTTTTAATGTGCTGTCTAGGTTGGTCACAAATTTTCTTCCAAGGAACAAGAGTCTTTTAAATTCATGGCTGCAATCACCATCTGCAGTGATTTTGGAACCCCCCAAAATAAACTCAGCCACTGTTTCCACTGTTTCTCCATCTATTTGCCATGAAGTGATTGGACCAGATGCCGTGATCTTTGTTTTCTGAATGTTGAGCTTTAAGCCAACTTTTCCACACTCCTCTTTCACTTTCATCAACAGGCTCTTTAGTTTTCTTCACTTTCTGCCATAAGGGTGGTGTCATCTACATATCTGAGGTTATTGATTTTTTTCCCAGCAATCTTGAATCCAGCTTGTGCTTCATCCAGCCCAGCGTTTCTCATGATGTACTCTGCATACAAGTTAAATAAGCAGGGTGACAATATACAGCCTTGACGTACTCCTTCTCCTATTTGGAACCAGTCTCTTGTTCCATGTCCAGTTCTAACTGTTGCTTCCTGACCTGCATACAGGTTTCTCAAGAGGCAGGTCAGATGGTCTGGTATTCCCATCTCTGAAGAATTTTCCACAGTTTATTGGGATCCACACAGTCAAAGGCTTTGGCATAGGCAATAAAGTAGAAATGGATGTTTGTCTGGAACTCTCTTGCTTTTTCCATCATCCAGCAGATGTTGGTGATTTGATCTATTCCTTTTTGCACTGATCACTGAGGAAGGCTTTCTTATCTCCCCTTGCTATTCTTTGGAACTCTGCATTCAAATGGGTTCATCTTCCCTTTTCTTCTTTGCTTTTCACTTCTCTTTTTTTCACAGCTATTTGTAAGGCCTCCTCAGACAGTCATTTTGCTTTTTTGCATTTCTTTCTCTTGGGGATGATCGATCTTGCTCTCTGTCTCCTGTACAATGTCACGAACCTCCTTCCATAGTTCATCAGGCACTCTGTCTATCAGATCTAGTCCCTTAAATCTGTTTCTCACTTGCACTGTATTATCGTTACAGATTTGATTTAGGTCATACCTGAATGATCTAGTGGTTTTCCCTACTTTATTCAATTTAAGTCTGAATTTGGCAATAAGCAGTTCATGATTTGAGCCACAGTCAGCTCCCGGTATTGTTTTTGTTGACTGTATAGAGCTTCTCCGTCTTTGGCTGCAAAAAATATAATCAATCTGAGTTTGGTGTTGGCCATCTGGTGATGTCCATATGTAGAGTCTTCTCTTGTGTTGTTGGAAGAGGGTGTTTGCTATGACCAGTGTGTTCTCTTGGCAGAACTCTGTTAGCCTTTGTCCTGCTTCATTCTGTACTCCAAGGCCAAATTTGCCTGTTATTCCAGGTGTTTCTTGACTTCCTACCTTTGCATTCCAGTCCCCCTATAATGAAAAGGACATCTTTTTTGGGTGTTAATTCTAGAAGGTCTTGTAGTTCTTCATAGAACTGTTCAGCTTCAGCTTCTTCAGCATTACTGTTTGGGGCATAGACTCAGATTACCATGATTTTGAATGGTTTGCCTTGGAAACAAACAGAGATCATTCTGTCGTTTTTGAGACTGCATTCAAGTACTGCATTTCAGACTCTTTTGGTGGACTATGATGGCTACTCCATTTCTTCTAAGGGATTCTTGCCCACAATAGTAGACATAATTGTCATCTGAGTTAAATTCACCCATTCCAGTCCATTTTAGTTCGCTGATTCCTAAAATGTCAACGTTCACTCTTGCCATCTCTTGTTTGATCAGTTCCAATTTCCCTTGACTCATGGACCTAACATTCCAGGTTCCTATGCAATATTGCTCTTTACAGCATCAGACCTTGCTTCTATCACTAGTCACATCCACAACTGGGTGTTGTTTTTGCTTTGGCTCCATCTCTTCATTCTTTCTGGAGTTATTTCTCCACTGATCTCCAGTATCATATAGGGTACCTACCAGCCTGGGGAGTTCATCTTTCAGTGTCCTATCTTTTTGCCCTTTTCATACTGTTCATGGGGTTCTCAATGGCAGGAATACTGAAGTGGTTTGCCATTCCATTCTCCAGTGGACCACATTTTGTCAGAACTCTCCACCATGAACTGTCCGTCTTGGGTGGCCGTATAGGGCATGGCTCATAGTTTCATTGAGTTAGACAAGGCAATTCCCTGATGAATAGGTAGAGGTTATATAGTCAAGGAGGGGCATGTGATAAGGATCAAGGTAGTAATAGTCTTGCATTCTTCTTTCTTCTGCAGGGTTTCAAAAGGGAAGATTAGTGTGTGTGCAGGGTCTCAGGTGGTCAAGGTATATAAAACGGAGATTCTGATTTATAAAAGCCCATATATGTATTTACTCAGGTGTATATCTATACAAAAATAAATAATAGCCTAATCTTGATGAGCTTCTCTGGTCCCTTTAATCTTGCCTCAGGTGGTTTCCTGCATTTCCTCCCTTGATTAACCCATTAGTTCGATTCTGCCCTTTGGAACTCAGGGAAGGTCATGGAGGCTGGAGTATTGCCTATAAAAAATGGGGGACAAAAAGGCCTCCATGTCCAGGAGCCGCGAAAGGGCCCTGCTCGGCCTCACTTTTGCATATGTAATGCTTAAAATTTTGTGTATACAGTAATGTGTTCTTAAAAATACGTGAGGTGATGTATGTCTTATGATTGTCACCAAGTAGGCACATAATTGATATTAGCTAATGACATAAAGAAAGGGATTACATAAAATTTGATCTTAAATAGGACTGTGAATTAGTCTGGGAAAAGAGATGTTAAGAACTGATACCCCCAATCTCATTCAGATTAAAAAGAGAGTCAGAGGTCATGAGAACTGATAGGAGAGAGAATAATTGCTTAACGGCTCCTGAAAAAATTTATTATGGAGAGAGGGAGTGGAGAGGGATGCCCTAAGGGTGAACTGAAACAGGGGCTGATAATAGAGGGTGACCTTTGATTTATGTTGTTGTATATGTTACCAAGCTTTGGTTATAGGGAGTAGAGTACACAAGCAGAGGGTAGTGCTATATTGATTGAGATAGCACAAAATCGCTAAAATGGGCTGCTAACTCATTCCTTCTGTTCCCTTCAAGATAGCTACATTATTTGATGGAAAAAGTAAATGTAAAGGGACATTTACATTTGCAGTATATTATTTTTTAACAGATTTTGATTTATACTTTATATATATATATATATATATATAGGCTATATATATATATATATATATATATTTACCTTGATTATCTTAAGTATTTACACTTAAAAGATGAACTTATTTCTTACTGTGAGCAACTTTATAACATACTTTAGAATTATTCCTAGAAATTTATATTTTAATATTTAGTTCATTTTTAATAATTTAAAACTGCAAGTTATATTCAGTTCAGTTCAGTTCAGTCACTCAGTCATGTCCAACTCCTTGCAACCCCATGGACTGCAGCACGCCAGGCCTCCCTGTCCATCACCAACTCCCAAAGTTTACTCAAACTCACGTCCATTGAGTCGGTGATACCATCCAACCATCTCATCCTCTGTCGTCCCTTTCTCCTCCCGCCTTCAATCTTTCCCAGCATCAGGGTCTTTACTAGTGAGTCAGTTCTTCGAATGAGGTGGCCAAAGTATTGGAGTTTCAGCTTCAGCATCAGTCCTTCTGATAAATATTCAGGGCTCTTTTCCTTTCAGATGGACTGGTTGGATCTCCTTGCTGCCCAAGGGACTCTCAAGAGTCTTCTCCAGCACCACAGTTTGAAAGCATCATACTTTGGTGCTCAAGCTTCTTTATGGTCCAACTCTCTCATTCATACATGACTACTAGAAAAACAATAGCTTTGACTATATGGACCTTTGTCAGCAAAGTAATGTCTCTGCTTTTAATATTCTGTCTATGTTTGTCATAACTTTTCCTCCAAGGAGCATGCATCTTTTAATTTCATGGCTGCAGTCACTATCCACAGTGATTTTGGAGCCCAGGAAAATAAAATCTGCCACTGTTAGCATTTTTTCCCCATCTATTTACCTTGAAGTGATGGGGCTGGATGCCATGATCTTAGTATCTTGAATGCTGAGTTTTTAAGCCAACTTTTTCACTCTCCTCTTTCACTTTCATCAAGAGGCTCTTTAGTTTCTTCTTTGCTTTTCTTCCATTAGGGTGTATCATCTGCATATCTGAGATTGTTTATATTTCTCCTGGCAGTCTTGATTCCATCTTGTGCTTCATCCAGCCTGGCATTTCGCATGGTGTACTCTGCATATAAGTTAAATAAGCAGGGTGACAGTATACAGCCTTGTTGTACTCCTTTCCCAATTTTGAGCCAGTCGGTTATTTCATGTAAGATTTTAGCTGTTGCTTCTTGACCCACATACAGGTTTCTCAGGAGACAGGGAAGATGATCTGGTGTTCCCATCTTTTGAAGAATTTTCAACAGTTTGTTGTGATTCACACAGTTAAAGGCTTTAGCACAGTCTGTGACCCAGAAGTAGATGTTTTTTCTGGAATTCCCTTGCTTTTTCTGTGATCCAACTGATATTGGCAATTTGATCTCAGGTTCCTCTGCCTTTTCTAAATCCAGTTTGTATATCATGGAAGTTCTTGTTCACATACTGTTAAAGTGGATGGCAAAGAGAATCAAATAGTCAGCCCTTCAAAGGATATTAGTCCTGAATATTCATTGGAAGGACTGATGTGAAGCTGAAACTCCAATACTTTGGCCACCTGATGTGAAGAACTGACTCATTTGAAAAGACCCTGATGCTGGGAAAGATTGAAGGCAGGAGGAGAAGGGGACGACAGAGGATGAGATGGTTGGATGGCATCACCAACTCGATGGACATGAGTTTGGGTAAACTCTGGGAGTTGGTGATGGACAGGGAGGCCTGTGTGCTGCGGTTCATGGGGTCGCAAAGAGTCGGACCAACTGAGCAACTGAATGATCCTTTATTTATGCTCTAATTTTTGTTACTTTCTTATAACTTTGGGCTTCTTTTGTTCTTTAGTAGGTCATTGAAATGCTGAAGTGAGTGTTTTTTTTGAAATTTTTGTTTTCGGTGGATAAGCATTGTTCTATATGAGCTTCAGGTAATAGCTTTGGTCATTGGTATAAGTTTTCAGTGTGTTTTTTTTTGCATTTTAATTTGTCTTTATTTTTTGTTTCTCTTTGATTTTCTTCTTCTACCCGTATTTTGTTCAGTAGGATGTACATTTAATCTTCACATAGTTGTGTGAATATTTACAGTTTCTTTTCATAATTGCAAAATCTATTTTCAAACTGTTGTGATCAGAGGAAGATAATTAATGTGGTGTGTCTGCTCAAATTTTTAAGACATTTTGTGGTCTACATAATCTATCCTGGAAAATATTCTATGTGTACTTGAGAAAATAATATGTATTCTGTTCTTTTGGATGGATAATATGCTGCTGCTGCTAAGTCGACTTCAGTCGTGTCCAACTCTGTGCGACCCCATAGATGGCAGCCCACCAGGCTCCTCCGTCCCTGGGATTCTCCAGGCAAGAACACTGGAGTGGGTTGCCATTTCCTTCTCCAGTGCATGAAAGTGAAAAGTGAAAGTGAAGTCGCTCAGTCATGTCTGACTCTTAGCGACCCCATGGACTGCAGCCCACCAGGCTCCTCCGTCCATGGGATTTTCCAGGCAAGGGATATTCTGCATGCATCTGTTATATTTCAGTGGGATTAATGTCTTGTTTAAGGGAAATGTTTTTATTTATGATTTCTATCTGAATGATCTATTGATATAAGTGGTATGTTAAAGTCACTTTCCATTTAATTACTGTCTCTCCCTTTAGGTGTCGTATATTTGATTATATATTTGGGTTCTCTTATGTTGGCAACATAAATTATAAACTAATGCTATATCCTCTTTTTTGATTGACCTCCTATATCATTAGTAATGGTCCTTTTATGTCTTCTTATTAAAGTCTTTATTTGAAGTAGATTTTGTTGATATACGTATAGCTAACCAATGCTTTCTTTTGATTTCCATTTGCATTAAATTATTTTTTTAATGTCTTCACTTCAAGTTCAATGTTTACCTTATATCTGAAGTCAGTCTCTTGTAGGCTGCCTATAGATAGGTCTTTTTTTAAAAAATCCTTTCAGCCATTGTATGTCTCTCTACTGGAGGCATTTAATTCACTTACTATTTAAAAGTGATTAGTGATGAGGAATAAAAATTATATTTTTACTCTCCATCCTAAGTTTATGTTTTGATGTTCATTTTCATTTTTATCCTTATGTTTTCCTTAAATAAAATTATTGTAGTTATAGTAATGTTTACTGCTTTTTGTGTGTTTAACCTTCATGTAGCTTTATAAGTGATTAATCCACTACGTTTACTTTATTTTTTACCTTAGCCAAGGAGGATATATACTTTCATATGTTTCCTTGTATATTATTTAGTGTCCTTTCTTTTTTTAACTTTTGATATTGGGGTATACCCAATTAACACGTTGAATAATTGCAAATGAAAAAAGCAAATGCGACTCAACTATACTACACATGTATCCATTCTCCCCCAAACTCCCCTCGTATTCCAGACTGCCGCATAACATTATGCAGAGTTCCCTGTGCTATACAGTAGATCTTGTTGGTTACCTGTTTTAAATATAGCAGTGTGTACATGTCCATCCCCATCTCCCTAACTATCCCCTCCCCCCATCCTTCCCTTCCACCCCCCGCAACATATAAGTCATTCTTTAAGTCTGTGGATGTTTTTCTGTTTTGTGAGTTCATTTGCATTATTTAAGATTCCACATATAAGGGATTCCATAAAATAGTTCTCCTTTGTCTGACTTACTTCACTCAGTATGACAATCTCTAGGTCCATCCATGTTGCTGCAAATGCATAGATTATTTCATTTTTATTAATGGTTGCATTATTGGCCTTTAAATAGGTTTCCAGGCCAGGGATGGCTCAAGTCAATGTGCTGTTTTCATTGAAATACAAATAAATGTTAATATCAAAGTGAGCCCCTTAATCAATGAAAATTAGCATATGCATTAATTAGCATGTGTGAAGCGTATGCCCTCCCCAAAAAAGTATGCTTATATCAGCTAACATTACATACAAGGGTCACAGGACACAAGCAAGTAATAAGCATGCTCCATCATCACACCTCAAAAGAAGCCACTTATCTCCATCCTTGACTTCTTTTTGAGGTAGGAAGAGAAAGAGGCATTAATTTTTAATCTTTTGACTGTGCTGTGCATCATGTGACGTCTTAGTTCCTCAACCAGGGACTGAACCCACGCCCCCTGCACTGGCAGCTCAAATTCAAACCAATGGACTGCCAGGGAAGCCCTGAGGCATTAATTTTTTAAAACATATTTTGTAATGATGATACAAGTCAGATGTACCTGCCAGTGGCCATGTTTGCCAATAGTTATTCCCTGCCTAATAGTGAAACTAATACAGAGGAAATTAGAACTTAGATGTGGAGAGAAAGGTAGAGTCACCTGAATGTATTCATTTATCATTTTGATAAAGCCATATTTATGATTAACAGCCTTATAGGTAGAAAAAAGACATTTTCAAGGAGAAAGTAGTGATTCCATTAATGGTAGCAGGGGGTGTGACTGGGATAGATAAAGCTGAAGGTGTTCAATTCAGAGACAAATTGTATAATCAAGGTCAGGTGGATGATTTGACATTTCCTAACATGGGAAATTTGAATGTGAATTTTAATTTAATTTAATGTGAGTTTCAAATTCAAATTCAAATTTCCCATGTTAGGAAATTTCAAATAATCCACCATTCAAAAAACAAAGATCATGGCATCCTGTCCCATCGCTTCATGGCAAATAGCTGGGGAAACAATGGAAACAGTGAGAGACTTTGTTTTTTGGGGCTCCAAAATCACTGCAGATGGTGACTGCAGTCATGAAATTAAAAGACGCTTGCTCCTAGGAAGAAAGAATGACCAACCTAGACAGCATATTAAAAAGCAGAAACTTTACTTTGTCAACAAAGGTCTGTTCAGTCAAAGCTTTGGTTTTTCCGATAGTCATGTATCGATGTGAGAGTTGGACGGTGAAGAAAGCTGACCACCAAATAATTGATGCTTTTGAACTGTGGTGTTGGAGAAGACTCTTGAGAGTCCCTTGGACTGCAAGGAGATCCAACCAGTCCATCCTAAAGGAGATCAGTCCTGGGTATTCATTGGAAGGTCTGATGTTGAAGCTGAAGCTCCAATACTTGGGCCACCTATGAGAAGAGCTGACTCATTTGAAAAGACCCTGATGCTGGGAAGGATTGAAGGCCAGAGAAGGGGACGACAGAGGATGAGATGGTTGGATGGCATCACTGACTTGATGGACATGAGTTTGAGCAAGCTCCGGGAGTTGGTGATGAGCAGGGAAGCCTGGCGTGCTGGAATTCATGGGGTTGCAAAGAGTCGGACATGACTGAAGGACTAAACTGAACTGAACTGAACATGGGAAATTAGAAACAAGAAGAAAAGTTCTACATGCTTTACAACTATGATCTTCCATTCTGTCTTTATCAGAACTCGTATTTCACTTTACATGATATTAAACTGAATGAACTTTCTCTCTCTCTTTTTTTTATCAAATGGTAATCTGTATACTTGAACACTGGATCCTATCAGGGCTTGCCTACACAAGGATTTAATTTTTTATATTATTCTTTTTCTTCCTGCATCAGGTGCCAATAAACTATGACCCGCAATCTGAATTCTGCCTTTCATTTGTTAGTAAAGTTTTATTGGAATACAACCATGGCCATTCACTTACATATTATCTGCAATTACTTTTGTGCTGCAAGGATAGAACTTAGTAGCTGTGAAAGAGACCATATGGCCCTGAAAGTCGAAAATATTTAGTATCAGATTCTTTAGAGAAAATATTTGCCAACTGATGTCTGGCATCCTTAATATTTTTTTTGTCTTGATTAGATTATTCCAGTTAGCAAATAAATAGCCTGTAATATTTCTTATTAAAGTGGTAAGAGTGGTAAAAAAAAAAGTGGTAAAAAAGAGTGGTAAAAAAGTGGTAAAAGAGTCTCCTGACTCTTTTCCTCCTTCAGTTACTGTCCCAATTCTCTACTTCCTCTTACAGAAAATATACTCAAAAAGCTTGCACATTTCCCAGTTGTTTCCACCTTTTCTTGTCCATTTTTTCTTGAAATCCATTGAAGAGCTTGTTTCGACCATTTTATAAAAACTACTCTTTTAAGGTCATCAGTAGTGTACATGATTCCAATTTCACTGGCTAATTTTTAGTCCTCATCTTATTCATTAGCAACCTTTGACATATTATGGTAATCCAATTTTCTTGGAACAATTATTTGATTTTCCTAATACCTAATGAGTCATTTACTCTAAACTCAAGTCACTTTTCCTGGTTCCTCCTCGTTTTTATGACTCCTCAACTTGGGAGTATGCCAAGATTCAGTCTTCAGTCCTTTTTTTGCAATCATTAATATTTCCTTGGTAATTTCATCCAGGATCA
Source organism: Okapia johnstoni (assembly GCA_024291935.2). Classification (NCBI taxonomy): domain Eukaryota; kingdom Metazoa; phylum Chordata; class Mammalia; order Artiodactyla; family Giraffidae; genus Okapia; species Okapia johnstoni. Next base: position 21,886,377 of record CM044305.1, on the reverse strand, counting down.
TGGCTCCACTTTGCTGAGGCCTATGTGAAGTGTTGTGTTAGTCACTCAGTCATGTCTTACTCTTTGTGACCCCACAGGCTGTAGCCCACCAGGCTCCTCTGTCCATGGAATTCTGTAGACAAGAGTACTGGAGTTTGTAGCCAGTCCCTAGGGATCAAACCTGGGTCACCTGCATTGGCAGGTGGGTTCTTTACCACTGACTCACCAGGGAAGCCCATGTGCCTAATTACAGAGCCTCAAAACAAATAAAATAGAAATTGAGAGCACTCTTGGTGGCTCATCTGGTAAAGAATCCACCTATAATGCAGGAGACCTTGGTTGGCTACCTGGATTGGGAAGATCCCCTGGAGAAGGGAATGGCTACCCACTCCAGTATTCTGGCCTGGAGAATTCCAAGGACTGTATAGTTCATGAGGTCGCAAAGAGTTGGACACAACTGAGTGACTTTCACTTTCACTGTATTAGGGCTTCCCTTGTAGCTCAGCCGGTAAAGAATATGCCTACAATACAGGAGACCAAGGTTCAATTCCTGGGTTGGGAAGATCCCCTGGAGAAGGAAATGGCAACCCACTCCAGTATTCTTCCTGGAAAATCCCATGGAAAGAGGAGCCTGGCAGGCTAAAGTTCATGGGATTGCAAGAGCAGGACATGACTTAATGACTAAACCACCACAAAGGAGAAGAAAAAGATACTTCCAGATACTTTTAAGGAGATTTTAACTCCTTTTCTCAAAAATCTCCACATAATAACTAGCCAAAATTTAGTTAAATCATAGATATTTGGAACCATAATATAAACTACTGTGATTCGATTTATATTTATAGAACCCTATACCAGACTACTGCAGAATATACAATTTTTGCAAATGTATATGGTAAATTCACAAAGATAAACTGTATGCTGAGCCATAAAAAGAGCCTCAAAATTAAATATATTGAAATGATTCAGAGTATATTCTCTAACCACAATAGAATTAAATAAGAAATTAATAATAAGCCGTCTAGGTAAACCACACACACACACACACACACACACACACACACACACACCAAAAAGTGCCAAGAGGAAATTTAATAGCTTAAAATACATGTTTTTAGTAAAGAAGTGAGGTCTAAATTCCTTAAACTTAAATTCCATCTCATGAGAGTAGAAAAACAAGAAAAATTCAGCCCTAAACCATTAGAAATATGAAAATAGTAAAGGTGTGTGTAGCAATCAACAGATTATAAAACATATTAAATAATAGAGAAAATAAAGCCAAAATCTGGTTTTGGGGTAAAGATGAATGCAATCCACAACCTCTGGCTATACTAGTCAAGACTTAAAAAAAAAAAAGATAGGATGCAGTTCACCAGCATCATGAATGGAAAAGTGGATATATCACTGCAGATCCTACAGACATTAAAAAAATAATAAGAGAATGTCACGAACAACTTTATGGAAACAAATTCTAAAACTGAGATGAAATGACAAATTCCTTGAAAGATTCAAACTATCAAACTCAGTCAAGAATATACAGATAATCTGAATAGTGCTATATCTATGTATTAACTGAATTTGAATTTATAGTTAATAATCTTCCCAGTGAGAAACCTCCAGTCTCTGATGGTTTTATTGTTGAATCTTAAATGAACGTATAAGAAATAAATGATACCAATCACAAACCCTTTCAGAAAATAAAGGGTGAGGGAGTACTTTTCATACTCATTTTATGAGGCCAGCATTACCTTCATGTCACAGCCACACAACAATATTAGAAGAAAATTATGGCATAATATCCCTTATACATTTAAACACAAAATCCTAAACAGAAGATCAGTACATCTAATCCAGGTATATATAAGAAGATAAGAAGTTATGACTAAATAGAATTTACTCCAGAATGCATGTTTTCAGTTCAGTTCAGTCACTCAGTATGTCTGACTCTTTGCAACCTCATGAACTGCAGCAAGCCAGGCCTGCCTGTCTATCACCAACTCCCGGAGTCCACCCAAACCCATGTCCATGGAGTCAGTGATGCCATCAACCATCTCATCCTCTGTCGTCCCCTTCTCCTCCTGCCCTCAATCTTTCCCAGCCTCAGGGTTTTTTCAAATGAGTCAGCTCTTCACATCAGGTGGCCAAAGTGTTGAAGTTTCAGCTTCAACATCAGTCCTTCCAATGAACACCCAGGACTGATCTCCTCTAGGATGGACTGGTTGGATCTTCTTGCAGTCCAAGGGACTCTCAGGAATCTTCTCCAACACCACCGTTCAAAAGCATCAATTCTTTGGCCCTCAGCTTTCTTTATATTCCAACTCTCACATCCATACATCTGTTCAGTTCAGTCGGTCAGTTGTGTCCAACTCTTTGCGACCCCATGAATCGCAGCATGCCAGGCCTCCCTGTCCATCACCAACTCCATGAGTTTACCCAAACTCGTGTCCATCAAGTCGGTTATGCCATCCAGCCATCTCATCCTTTGTTGTCCCCTTCTCCTCCTGCCCCCAATCCTTCCCAGAATCAGGGTCTTTTCCAGTGAATCAACTCTTCACATGAGGTGGCCAAAGTATTGGAGTTTCGGCTTCAGCATCAGTCCTTCCAATGGACACCCGGGACTGATCTCCTTTAGGATGGACCTGGTTGGATCTCCTTGCAGTCCAAGGGACTCTCAAGAGTCTTCTCCAACACCACAGTTCAAAAGCATCAATTCTTCGGTGCTCAGCTTTCTTCACCGTCCAATTCTCACATCCATACGTGACGACTGGAAAAACCATAGCCTTGACTAGATGGACCTTTGTTGGCAAAGTAATGTCTCTGCTTCTGTCTAGGTTGGTCATAACTTTCCTTCCAAGGAGTAAGCGTCTTTTAATTTCATGGCTGCAGTCACCATCTGCAGTGATTTTGGAGCCCCCCAAAATAAAGTGAGCCACTGTTTCCACTGTTTCCCCATCTATTTCCCATGAAGAGATGGGACCAGATGCCATGATCTTAGTTTTCTGAATGTTGAGCTTTAAGCCAGCTTTTTCACTCTCCTCTTTCACTTTCATCAAGAGGCTTTTTAGTTCTTCTTAACTTTCTGCCATAAGGGTGGTGTCATCTGCATATCTGAGGTTATTGATATTTCTCCCGGCAATCTTGATTCCAGTTTGTGCTTCTTCCAGCCCAGCGTTTCTCATGATGTACTCTGCATGTAAGTTAAATAAGCAGGGTAACAGTATACAGCCTTGACGTACTCCTTTTCCTATTTGGAACCAGTCTGCTGTTCCATGTCCTGTCCATAATGCATGTTTTAATATTAAGATAATCAGTTAATGTAAATCAAAAGTATATTCAGAGAACAACAGGAGAAATTTACTATTATTTTATGAGATTCAGAAAAATTATTTTACAAGACAAGTATCTTATTTATGATAAAAATACTCATCAAACTATAAACAGAGCTTCTTTTGAATTTAATAAAAGGCATCTGTAAAAACTGAAAAACCCGCAGCTAACATCATACATTTTTATTTATTTTTTTAGTTTTTATTTTATATTGAAGTATGTGCTCAGTCGCTCAGTTGTGTCCTACTCTTTGTGACCCCATTAACTGTAGCCCACCAGGCTCCTCTGTCCATGGGATTTTCCAGACAAGAATACTGGAGTGAGTTGCCATTTCCGTCTCCAATACTGGAGGTATAGTTGATTTAAAAAATGTGTTAGTTTTAGGTATACAGTAAAGTGATTCAATTATACATATATCTATTCTTTTTCAAATTATTTTCCCTTTTAAGTTATTACAGAAAATTGAATTGAGTTTACTTGTGCTATACAGTAGGTCTTTGTAGATTATCTATTTTAAATATAGTAGTTTTTATATGTGTATGTTAATCTCAAACCCGCCTCACCTTTTATACCCCCTCACCTTCCCCCTTTGGTAACCATAAATTTGTTTTCTAAGTCTGTGAGTCTGTTTCCAATGTGTAAATAAGTTTATTTCTATCATTTTTTTTAATATTTCACATGTAAGTAATATCATATGATAGTTGTCTTTCTCTCTCTGACTTACATAATTTAGTGAAATTATCTCTAGGTCCACCCATGTTACTGCAGATGGCATTATTTTTCTTCTTTTTATGGCCGAGTAATATTCCATTGTATATGTACCACATCTTTATCCATTTGTTTGTTGGTAATCATGTAGATTGCTCCCGTGTGTAAATAGTGCTGCTGTGAACATAGAGGTGCATATTTTTCAAGTTAGGTTTTCTCCAAATATGTGCCCAGAAGTGGGATTGCTGGATTATATGGTAGCTCTATTTTTGTTTTTTTAAGGAACCTCCATACTGTTCTCCATCGTGGCTGTACCAATTTACATTCTCACCAACAGTGTAAGAGTGTTTCCTTTTCATCATACCCTCTCCATCACTTATATGTAAAAGTCTATTCTGACTGGTGTGAGGTGATATCTCATTCTAGTTTTGATTTGCATTTCTGTGATAATTAGCAGCCCACATCATACTTAATCATGAAAGGATGAGTGGTTTTCCCTAATAATCATAGAAAAAACAATCATTCTACATACACACCATGGTCTTAACAAGATGTGTTGGAGGCCCTAGCCATAGCAATGAAGGAACTAAAAAAAAAAAATGAGTCATAAAGTTGTTAAAGGGGAAAAAAACCTGTGCCCATATGCAGATGACATCATTGTTTAATAGAAGAATCCTGAGGAATCTACAGAAGTTTACTAGAAAAAAAAGTCAGTAAATTTAGCAAGGTCGAAGGGTAGAAAGTTAAGTGGCTCAGCTGGTAAAGAATCTGCCTGCAATGCGAAAGACCTGGGTTCGATCCCTGGTTTGGGAAGATCCCCTGGAGAAGGGAAAGGCTACCCACTCCAGTATTCTGGCCTATAACCAAGTACCAGGCATTTAGTACAAAGAACAGTAATATTTAAAATATTGAATTTATGAAAGTGCCCATGTCACCAAATACTTAAGAATAAATTGAATGAAAGATGCATGAAACTTAACAATTAAAACTAGAGAACACTGACAAGGAAATTAGAGAATAGTTAAATGAATTAAGAAATATACTATAATTCTGAATTGGAAGACTCAAAATAGACAATATAGCAGTTAAACTCAAATTGATCTATACTGTGTATTCAACAAAATCCCAATTAAAGTTCTAGCAGATTTTTCTTTTTTGGTAAAAGTTAACAACTTGATAGCTAATTTTTAATTGTGGTTAGTAAAGGATAAGTTAAAAAGAAAAGAATAATTGATCAACTAGTAAAATTTATGTTTCTGGTTTGTTTCAGTTCAATTATTTTTATAGTTTCTGAAAAATATTACAATCCACTAACTCGGCATTTAGTATACAGTTTTAACTGAGCACTAATAACACTTACTGAAAAGTATATAGAATTTGTGTACGTCTCTTTTAATCACACAATATTGGACATTGTTGTCTTTTTGTCAACCCAGAAAGCCATCAGTAAACATAAATATTACACATATCCAGACCTCTGGTTTTGAGGGAGAGGATTGTGTAAATGGTGAAAAAATGCTGTACAATGCAGATGTTAAAGGTGACATAGTAGATTTGCTTTAGCTTTTATTTAATAACTTAACCACTGCATATTTTTTATCACCTCTATAAAGTTCATTTGGGACTGTTTCCCTGTTAATCAGACTAGTGGAAAATTGTGACCTCAGTTTGTTTTGCTGCAAGTTTTTACCTCGAAAGAAATGCCAGTCAGCTTTTAACTGAGTGTTAGAGGTTAGGTCAGGTTAAGAGAATATTGTATACGTTTTTTAAAAGAAAATATTTTCAAACTCTTCATGGCACATGCAATGATGCCCTCAAGCCCTGGTGACCTGATAAACTGATAATAGCAGATTAAGCATCCCAATTTAGTTGTGGAAATCTCCTTTTTGGGATAGTATTAATTCTGTGCTACACACACACACACACACACACACACACACACGCTACTACTTTAAAGGATAAGAGGCTTTCGAACTTGACTCTACACACACACACGCACGCACGCATGAACGCATGCACACACACGCTACTACTAAAGGATGAGAAGCTTTCGAACTTGACTCTAAATGTCTTCCCTGCCATTGGGTTCTTTGTCAGAACTGCCCTATAGAGTCTATTTAAAGAGAGATTAAAGAATCAAACCCACAGAGGGTTTCTCAGTTAGATTTTGCTGTTACACTTGACAGGAAGTGGCTTATCAATTTTCTGGAGGCCTTTGGTTTAGGAAACTAGCATTTAGGATAAAAGGTAAGGCAAATGTCAAGGGCCATTTGCTCATAACTTGTCCATGTTTATATGCCTTAAAGTATTTATTCTTGTTAAATTATATAGATTTTAGGAAACTACACCATTCGTTAAATAGAAACTATGAGGATTAGATACCATAGAATTAAAATGGAAAGTGGCTTGTTTACGTATCCAGTCGAAACCCTTTTTCATCAAAAAACACAGCTGAACAAGGTGAAGCATCTCGTTCAAGGCCTCATAGCTAGTTAGAGTCTGTCTTGGCTGTATTCTTTCTAATATGCCACCCAGTGCCCTACATTTAAATTTTTGATAGCAATAGAAGCCTACTTATGTTGAATTATAAGAATTTACATTTACTTACAAATTCGAATATAAATTTTAAAATGTAATATTTGAATCATAGTTCCTGGTACTTTGAAAATAAGCTAGAGAGATTTATAAATTTTACTTGTAAGCATTAAAATTTCTATGTTAATCAGAACATAAATGTTTATTGCTGTCTTAATTATAGAGAGGGTTATAATATTTATCACTGTTATTCTCCATGATTATATTATCTTCCAGGCACTATGCTAGACTGTATATATATATGATCTTGAAAAGTAGCTACTGTTATACACATATTTTAGATGACTAAATTGACACTCATAAAGTTAAAGGTCTTCTCAAGGACACCTAGTTAATTAATGACAAAAGACTGATTCCATTTTGAAGCTATTTGATTGCAAAGCCTAAGCTCTTATGATTTTGATAACTTCAAAATGACATTTTCTGTAGCCTATGCTAATAGTAAATCAAAACTATTTTTCTTCTGGTTTCATTTAAAATTTGTTTATATAATTTTGTTTTTTATTGGCAAGTAAAGTTGCTCTGCATAAATTTCTACACATTACTATAAACCCAACCTGCAAAAATAAATGTAACCTTCAGAAAAAGTGATCCTTAGGGTACCCCTTAGTCATCACTTAAGATAGATAAGAAAAGAAAGATCCTTAGAGTTTACCAGATATAAACCAATAGTTTTACAAGGGGAAACTGAGACCTACTAATGTGAAGGATCATGAAGCCAGTTATGTTTCAGAAAGGTGTGAGGTCTCAGACAGCAAGGTATGAAAAGCAAATCTCCGAACTCCTTGGTCTGCTCTGTGTGCTGTGCAAACTGCTGTGGTTGAGGTAGGAAAGGAAAAAGAGCAATTTAGAACACATTATGTAGGCAGAATTCAACTCTATGAGGTGGTCCTTCCAGAATAAAATTGTCCTACAGTGTAGTTGGAATGTTATTTTACTAGGCATATTTACATTTCAAGTACAGTCATGTTTCTACTGTCATAATAATGAGAAAAAAGGCTGGCATGGGATGCCTAAAACCTCATAGGTACATGAAAAGAAATAGTGTATCTCTAATCTAATCTAGTTGATATCTTGAATATTTGAAAGTTATGTATAGAGTATTACTTTAAATTTTGAGTTTGTTTTCTGTTGCTATTCATAGAATAAAAAAGAAAAAAATAGAAACTTGAGTCTTTAATTAGGTAGACAGAAAAATGATCTTTTCAAATAGTTATACTTGCAGTGTTAACTTGGCCGTAGTTATTACGTTACATGTTTTAAAGAAACAAAAGTTAGTAACATCATCTTTCAAACATGCATTAATATTGAATTGTATACTTGATAAGTAACATTGTTCACCTGTGATTTATTTATCTTAGAAATGCTAATATTTTTATTAAAGTTTTCAAATAAAATTAAGCATAGTTAAATGGAAGATTGAAAGTCGTTTATTAAAAATGTAGTGATAAAACTGTAAAACAGATATTTATGTGAACAGGAACATAACAAAGAAAAGTAATTATTTTAAAAATACATTATTTAACTAGGACAGAATGGAAAGGAATAAAGTTATACATCAGGTGGAAGTCTAAAGGATTGTAATATGAAGACTAGTAAAATAAATGAATATGATAGTTAATACTGCTGTATGATAGAGAGGAAAGTTAAGAAAATCAATCCTAAGAGTTCTCATCACAAGGAGGATTTTTTTTTTCTTTTCTTTTTACTGTATCCATATCAGATGATAAATGTTAACTAAACCTGTTGTGGTAAATCATTTTGCAATATATGTAAATCAGACCATCATGCTGTATAACTTAAACTTATACATGATAGATGTCAGTTATTTCTCAGTAAAATGGGTAAAAGAAGAAAAGACAAAGAAATGAATAATTTATGGAGAGCTGGCTTTCCTTTATTCCCAACATTTAATTTTTAGTTAATTTAGACACACACTTGAAGTAGTAGCTACACTTGATAAATTTCCTGATTTATAGAGCTAAGTTTCTGTAGTTATTTTCTAATGAGTTCCCCAGTTTTACTGATGAAACTAAGCATGTGGGAGTATAATTTTCATATATTTTAAACAGCTTCGAAAAGATACTGTCAAATATCTGTGTGTATTCTTTTTAAGGCAGGCAATCATTTGATGTCAGAAAGTTCTAGTAAAGTGATAAGCTCACAATACAAGTCACTATATCTATCAATGAAAGAAAGTGAAAGTGAAGTCGCTCAGTCGTGTCCGACTCTTTGCGACCCCGTGGACTATAGCCCACCAGGCTCCTCCGTCCATGGGATTCTCCAGGCAAGAACACTGAAGTGTGTTGCCATTTCCTTCTCCAGGGGATCTTCCTGACCCAGGGATCGAACCCAGGTCTCCCACATTGCAGGCAGATGCTTTAACCTCTGAGACACCAGGGAAGTATATCTATCAATGATTTGTTTAAAATAATTGTTTCCTACACTAGCACATAAGTTGCATAACAAAATATTGTAGTCCGTCTCTTTTATATTATCCTCAGACCCAGAATAGGTTAAGGCACGGTTTTTCAACCTCAGCACTACCGACACTTGGGGTTGGATAACTCGTCATTGTTGGAGTCTATCCTGTGCTCTGTAGAATGTTTACCAGCCTCCTAGTGTCTACCCCGGAGAAGGCAATGGCAACCCACTCCAGTACTCTTGCCTGGACAATCCCATGGACGGAGGAGCCTGGTAGGCTGCAGTCCATGGGGTCGCGAAGAGTCGGACACGACTGAGTGACTTCACTTTCACTTTTCCCTTTCATGCTTTGGAGAAGGAAATGGCAACCCACTCCAGTATTCTTGCCTAGAGAATCCCAGGGACGGCGGAGCCTGGTGGGCTGCCGTCTATGGGGTCGCACAGAGTCGGACACGACTGAAGCGACTTAGCAGCAGCAGCAGCAGCAGTGTCTACCCAATAGATGTTGGTAGAACATATCCCCTTTCTTCCCCCCCTTTCTTCCCTTCTCTTTCTTCCCAATGTCTTAACAATTGTGGTAACAAGTCCCTGATGACACTTGCCAAATGTCCCTTGGAGGACATAATTGCTCCCAGTATAAAATATATTACCAAAGTAAAGAAACTGTTTTCTCCAAGCCTCTGATTCTTCACTGTTTAGAGTCATGGATCCATTTGAGAATCTCTCTTCTCAGAAAAATTCCACGCAGAAACAACATGTTGCTCATTATCTTTTAGAGCCACCTATACTCTTGTTTAAAAAAATTACTCTGAGCGATATTTCTAAATAATATGTTTGAATGAAAACAAAGAACAAATTGTGAAGATGAGAGAAAATACATATTCTTTAGGTAATTCACACATTAAATCCTTTTACCAAACCACTTGCTAAAACAAGAATTCATTTTAACTACCAATCAAGTCTCATCCTGCATGTCTGTAGGTAAATTAATCCTGTCTTTCTCAGGATACTATGAAAAGTCCAGGTCAGGGTTATTTTTTTTTCCCTTGACATACATATTAAGTTAATGTTCAGCTTTAAGTATATATCTCTCAGAAATCAGAAATCTGAGTAACACCTCCAGTAACAAACAATTTTAGAGTAAACCTAGGCATTTTCATACAAATAAAGCAAAGATGTGTGCTATGTTATTTGGAAGATATTTGAAATAAGTCATTCCTTAAACTACATCATCCCCTCCCCTTGGAATGAGTCTAAATCAGTACTCTTATATTTCCAGCCACTTGCTAGATATCTTCAACTGTATCAGCTATATTAACCATATCTTCAACAGAAGCACATTACAGTCTACATGTTGATAATGGATTTAACAGTTCTCCAAATTTCTCTTTTTATGATAGTCATATTTCCACTAATTACAGTTCTATATTTTAATCTCCTAGGTTTCATATCTAAAAAGAGTATTTCACTTTCTCTCACTATCTACCCTTGTTCACTCTGCTCACAAAGTAGCATGACTTTCAGATTTTGATAATCTGCATGTGAATTCAATCTCTGCCATTTGCTGGCATGAAAGTTTTGACAATTTAAGGATACAGCTTTCTGAGACCTTCCTTATTTGTAGAATAAACATAATAGTACTTGTAAGAGTATTTCATAGAAACTCCTTGAATATCCTATTGCCCAATATCTTAATACCATTTATACTTATAATGAAAACAGGATGAAGAAACGGAAATCAAAGTCTCAATGAAGATTAGCTATCATTATTTATTCAATTGTTGTATTTCTATCATATATATCTTTCTGTTCTGACAAATGTTTATTCTTATCTTGACATATATTAATGATTTATGTAGAATTTAAAACTTTATTTTTTCCTTAATGAATTGCAATTGTATCTGTTTTTTTTTTCTTTTTCTTTCCTGACATGAATTTAAATTCATTCTATAAGTGACTTAGGAAACCTGGAATATCATACCCCTATTTCCCTTAAAACAACTTTCCAGAAATAAAGCAAAAAAAAAAAACCCACAGCATTTATTTAATATAAAAGTAAGTTATAGTATAAAATCAGATACTTTATGAAGAGCTATAACCTTGTTTGATTCATAAAGTTAATAAATTGCTACAATTTGATTTGGATCTTAAATGTGACATTTTGTTAGCTTTTTTCCCTTAATACATTAAATGTCATTCTGATGGAATGATAAATGTGCATATATCTAAAGAAGTTTGAGGTAAATGTGCAAAGAAATATAAAAAAAATGCTTGGCACAGAGAAATGTGTTTTTGTCCTTCATTTAAAAAATGCTTATTTCAGTGGTATTTGATGACACATGGGAATATTAATAGACATGATGTTAATTTGTAATTTCCATCTAAGTCAAGAAAAACTTCAAAGTAGTTATATTTTAAAGATATTAGTTCTAAATAGGACGACTTTTTAAAATTCAATTGAGTTGTAAATAGTTTATACCAGAGAAATTTCTAAATGTGCAGGTTCAAAAGAGAAGCAAAATTCAGTTTGTTGTGTGATAGCCAGTGAAAAGCAGAATTTACAAAAATGAGAAAAGAGAGGTGAGATCATAGAGGACTTGGTAAGCCATTGTAACAACCTGGCATCTTACTGTGCTTATAGTAAAAGGATTTTTTTTTCTTTTAATTGTGAACAATTTGATGTTATTTATGTGTCAGCAAGATTGCCTTACAAAGCTCTGATGGGTGGACCTTGGTGGGCAAGACTGCCAAATACACTGACAGTTCTAGCAAGACGAAGACAGAGAATTGAAAAAAATCTATCTTTCCATATTTCTAAATTTATTTGTCTGAAAAAATAATTTAAAATGCCTATAGTCAAGTCATGCGGGCTTCCCTGATGGCTCAGAGGGTAAAGAATCCGCCTTCAGTAAAGGAGACACAATAGAGATGGGTTTGATCCCTGGGTCGGGAAGACTCCCTGGAGGAGGAAATGGCAATTCACTCCAGTATTCTTGCCTGGGATAATCCCATGGACAGAGGAGCCTGGCGGGCTACTGTCCATGGGGTGGCAGAGAGTCAGATATGACTGAGCACATGGCACAGGCATAGTCAATCATGCATTCTTCAGATCATCACATGCTCTATAATGCCCCACACATTTGTTGTGAGCGTCATTCACACATTTATGTTACTGGACTACTGATGGCATTTGAGCTTGCAATCTGGAAAAATATTCAGACCAGTGATGATCATTCTATTGCTCATAGCTTGTATGCATCCAAGCTCCTGGCCTCCTCTAATCTATCTTGTTTTATTATTTGGAAAATAATATATGCATGTAACTTAAAAAAATCATATGTAGAAATTTATGGTACAGAAAATTATAATTTAATAATATTACTATTTTAATAACTTTTTCTGTCATAATTTAGTCCCTCAGCCTCTCTCCAAAAGTATGCACTATCAGCAGTGTCTTATGCATCTCACTCCAGAATATCTCATGCATATATACATATATGTAGTTTGTATATGTATATCCTCTTTACTTTTACACAGATAGGACTATAATGATCAAATTGCTCTGTTTATTTTCACTGAGCAATATATAATTTTGGCTTCTATTTTTAAGTTTTTCTTTGTGGCATTTATCACTGCATTACATTATATGACGTACATCATATATTTGTTTTTATTTCTAGCACCTGCTTTTCTCAGTATGTTGTAAAAATTTGTAAAAGCAGGGACTTGGTCTTGTTCATGGCTACATCACTAGTGCCTGGAACTTAGTATGAGCTTAAATATTTGCTGAATGTCCTAACAAATGAATCACTTATATTGTACCATGTCAGCCCATATTTTGCATTCCATTCTTCTTAATGGTTACATGGCAATCCTCTGCACAAGTAACACTAATTTATGTAATTATCTTTCAATTTTTGGTCATAAAGACTATATTGGGGCAGCATATTCTTGTAAATATATCTTTATGTGCATATGTGAATACATTTATTATGTATGCATTTTGAGTACAGTCATTAGATAAATTCTTAAAAGAAAAATTGTTAAAGCAAAGTATGTGTGATTTTAAATTTGATAGATATGGCCAAATTGTGGTCATAAAAGGGGGTGATAATTTAGAATATAGCAAAACAATGTGTTTTCCCATATCCTTTCTGATCATCAGCATGGCACCTTAGGTACCAGGGATAAACTGAACACATCAGAAAGAACTCTAGTAAGATAATTCACCTCTTGGAGATTTGGGTTTATTCGTCTATATGGTAGAGGTCGTAATAAAACCTACCTTTAGTGTGGTTTCAAAGAGAGGAATTCGTCTTTTTAAACAAATAACAAATGAGAATGAGAAAATATCCTCCATACGGCTACTCATCAAACATTACTATTTTAATGGCAATGTTTTCATTGGTATAGTTTAAGACTATGCATTGTCCCCCGTGGGAAATACTATACACATTTAAAATTTTAAAGAATGCTGAACTGAACTTTTACATAAAAGATGGTTCATAAAAGATTGTTGTAGATTATCCTTTTTTATTGTTAGACAGCTTTTTTAGAAGAAAAAGCACGAGGCGATAATAACAATACAACAACAACAACAAAACCCTACTGCTTTTTGAGTCATTATTATTGATGCTCATCATACTAAATGGTCTCCAAATGTTTATTTTATACTCATAGCTGTCCTTTTGAGTTATACATTATTATTTCCAACGTACAAATGAAAATCAAAACAAAACAAGATAATGCACAAAACTTTTAAGTAGCTTATCCAAGGCCACAGACCTGGCCTAGAACTTGAGAACTGTGAGCTCCAGTCCTAACTTTGCCACTAACTTTCTGAGGTGATTTATAAACAATTTAATTTTCTGTGTCTGTATTTCTTGGTCTGAAAAAAGGAGAAGAAATATCAGGTGGTCATATATTACCTTGTAGTTCTAGTATTTATAAATGTAATTGCTGAAAAATCTTTTCTAAACCTCATCATGATGAGCCCACTCTGGTCTTTATCAGTTCATGTGTGACTGAGATCTTTTCTTTATTTCATATAATCCTATTTCCTTTTATTTGATCCTCTGCAGACAAAACAATATTCTGGTCAAAAACAACACTTAATTTTTTTTATTCAATTTTCTGAGTATGTAAAAACTTTGTTAGACATTTTAATACAACTAGACTTCTCCCTTTCAGTATTTTAAAACATTCTTTGTCATACACTTCGATTTCTTTATATCCTTTATTGAAACAGAGACTCAAAGTAAATGTAATCCTCTAATAAGAATTTTGACTAGGGAACTAAAGCCAAATACCTTTATAAAGGAGGAGTGATTTCTGAATGCTTTAATATCATTGTATTTTTAACATGTTTCTGACTTCCGTGAATTCATTCTTATCATTATATTGCTGATATAGTTTGAAGATGACTCTTTGTTTTCTTTTTGATTTAAAGATATTTTTAGTAGTTGTACCTAGTTGTTTTTCTCTTGCCATCTTACTTTGAGGTTAAGAATATCTCTTTTTTTATTTATTCGATTTTATTTATTCTTGAACAAGGTTTTCCCCCCTAAGTATGTTTTATTCTCACAGCGAGGATAGGGTCAAGAAATTTGGTAATTATATTTTATTTCTCTTATATATTTATTTAATATAGTCATGGAATGAAATTGTACTGTCAGACAAAGTCTTGTCATCCACAGATAATTTATTTCTTCACCACAAATTATTGTCCAACTCTTGATATATTTTCTTGGTGTGGTCTGTCCCTGGTGTTCTGTTTACTTAGAAATGGTAGATGCAATACAAAACTTTATCTGGTCACTTTGTTTTTGTCAACTAGATTATTTTTTACATATTATTTTGAGGTAGAAATTGGAAAACAAAAATTGTTCATGATTTATTCATGAGGGATCATTTGCAAAGCATGAAGTTTCTTTGTAGTACCCTCAGTAGTTCAGAGAAAATAAATACCACCTCATGTAAACTCAGTACACAGTGCTGATGGTATATTACATTCTGTTCTAAAACTAATCAGTTACAGTGATTACAGAGAAGAGTCATCAAAAGGGTCGCATTATATAAAGGATGTTAAAGTAAGCATGAGTTTGTAATTTAAGAAGAGAAGATTGAAGAGGAATCCAGTTGTTACCTCCCAATACTGTAAGTAGGATTGTCAGATGAAAATTATGTTTATAATTGAGTGGCCTGCAAATGATCACTAATCTCATGAGTTAGTGAGCTTTGTATCACTAAAATGCTGAAAGAAAGGCTGTAGAGTCAAGTGTAAGATTTTGGACAAAATGACCTGTACAAAGGTATCATATTCAGTGGAATCATAGGAAATTGATTCCTTTCTTTTAACCACTTTTGACTTACATTAATGATGCATAGTTTCACCTAATAAAATAGGATTTGCTATTAAATTCTGAATGTCCTGCATCTAGCATATTTATGTCTCTGCCCTTAGGGGGATTTTATTTGCTCCCAGTCTCTGGACTAGTGTCTAGCCTTTATTTTTATTGTCCACCTGTGCACTTCACTCGTTTTTGCCATTTTGAGGCCTACTTTAAACAGGCACACGCCTGTCTTTGCAATCCAAGTCTGCAACCATTTATTGAGCTTTAATATGTGGAAAATTCTTCTTTAGCCTTTTCTGATGTTAAAGATGTTGGCTTTCAACCACTGGAAGTGTCTGGTTTGTGTCAGATGATGAGATTCTGTGGTTCTGATGCTCAGAAAACTGCTCTCCTTCCCATGCTACTTCCCCTTTGTTTCCTAGTGACAGCCGTGCAGAGCCTATCTGTGGTCACCTTTGCTATCACTTCTCTTTTGGTCCCAGAGATCATTAGGTCTATGCAGTAGAGATAATGCCATTGTCTTTTTTTTTTATTATTATTATGTTTTTTTATTTGTTTTGCCATACATTGACATGAATCCACCATGGGTGCACATGTTTTCCCCTTCCAGAATCCCCCTTCCAACTCCCTCCCCATCCCATCCCTCCAGGTCATCCTGGTGCAACAGTCCCGAGCACCCTGTATTATGCATTGAACCTGGACTGGCGATTCGTTTCACATATGATAATTTACATGCTTCCATGCCATTCTCCCATATCATCCCGCCCTTGCCCTCTCCCATCGAGTCCATAATACTGTTCTATTTATCTGTGTCTCTTTTGATGTCTCGCATACAGGGTTATCTTTACCGATTGACTAAATACCATATATATGTGTTAGTATACTGTATTGGTGTTTTTCTTTCTGGCTTACTTCACTCAGTATAATAGGCTCCAGTTTCATCCACCTCATTAGAACTGATTCGAATGTATTCTTTTTAATGGCTGAGTAATATTCCATTGTGTACATGTACCACAGCTTCCTTATCCATTCGTCTGCTGATGGGCATCTAGGTTGTTTCCATGTCCTGGCTATTATAAACAGTGCTGCGATGAACATTGGAGTGCACGTGTCTCTTTCAATTCTGGTTTTTTTTTTAAAATCTCTCTCGGTATCTGTTACGGAGCAGGTATTCCATAAAAAAGTCATGCAAAGAAGACAAAGAACAACTCTTGGTATTCTTAGATATTTTGGCAAGACCGTGAAGTCTCTACTGTAGGTGTGTCCTAAGGTATACATAGACCCTGAAATGAGGATGTGTGTTTAAATAGCTTAAGGAAGTGCTCCCGGGGTATCCTGTAAGTGATGGTGGAAGCCAAGGAAAGGTCTGATCTAGGGTGAAAGTCCCCCAGATGGTAGCTTTAGCCTGATCCTGCTGAGGAATTCTGGAGATTTTTCCTTATCTCAGGCAAGGAAGCTGCACTTTCATACCATTCCACTGTTCAGTCATTGGTTACAGGCCACCCTGAGGGTGGGCACATTAACTCCCAGAGGCTTCAAAATCTTTGTACCCATGGGCAAAATCAGCTTTAGGAGTTTAAGGACAAAAGAGCTGTGTACTGGTGTGGGGGCTTGGAAGGGAAAAGGAAAGATGGTGCAAAAATAAATGGTAAAAAGGGATTTGAGGGCATCTTATTGAAGCAGGAACATTAAGAGCCACAGGGTGTCTATAAGCTGGCTATTGGGAGAGCTTGTTGCTACTTCATATGCTGATGTTTGTAGAAACTGAAATTGAACTAAAGTCAGAGTGAACACATGCTGTTCACTCTCCCAAATTGGTTGGCTAGAGGTTTGGAATCCCACAGGTGCTTCACACCCTTTTATGCGTGTTGAATGAATGATCTGGAGCACAGTGGTGGAGAACAGGGACTGAAAGCGGAAAGGTCATTTAAAGTTCTCAGCACCTACCACTGGCAAATCAACACAGATAACACCAATTACTTTTCCTTTTCTTGCCTGGCACAAAAGGAAAGGTTTCCAATATAAAATCAAATTCTTGGTAAGCAATGCTTATAAATAGTAGGAAAAAAATATTACAGAAGAACTCAAACATCAGCTACTAATTACTCCAATTGAAAGATGTTAGTTGCAAAGAAGTCTCATCTTCGGACAAACTATTATATTTTACGTGTGAGATGGGTCTCACTGTAATAGCTGCCAGTTCCTGAAGACTGAAGCTTTAAAGGTTTATTCAAATAGAACAGTGACCCAACTCAAAACCTCTCATTCAATATCTTGTGGCTTTAACAGGAACTATTAAATATGTCAGGAAGACAAAGAGTCAATATAAAGTACATAAAACTTTACAGGATTTTTTTCTTGAGAAATACAGTCTTCTTCCTTTAAATAAAGGACTCTTGGAAGACTCTTGGCAGCTTCAACAGCATATAAAAATACTCATTTTGCCAACATTGTGAACTTAAATTGACCTGAATCACAATGACCCATAATCTTTTGTCATATGGAAATTCAATCGCTATTACAAACGATATAATAACATTATATAAATTAACTTTATTGGCAAATATAAGGTGTTTACTCATTAAATAAAGACAGAAAAAACTTTCAAGAAGATTTAAAGCTCCTATAAAATAAGTTACCCTAAAGTAGAAGGCAGTAATCCATCTTTATTGGACAGTCCTTAGAACAAATCTTTGTATTTTGCTTTTTCATATATCCTTTTCACTGCTGGTCTTTTGCTTCTCTAATTTTGTAGAAAATGCCTGTATTCAGAGATAGTTCTTAAAATGCATTTACTAAATATACCGGCAATTTGGCTTTAGTAAAATATTTTAAGTGTCTGGTAAGTCTTACTTAAATATTTTTTAAAATGTTATTATGGTTTTTGTTCTGGTTATTTTATGACCAGAAATAATTTTTGAACTTCTACAAGATGTTAGCTGTATAATAAAATTAATTTTGTGGTATAAGAATAGACTCTGGGAACTTCAGATTAGAAAGTATGTTGCATTTGAGCAATCACATAATTTAGACCACTTATCTTACAAGTAAGAGAAACTAAGGTCAAGAAAGATTCAGAGTAAAGGCTTTAAAATGTGGACTTTCTGAAAAATATTTCAGTAACAAAGTACTGAAAGAATTTTGATATACTATTTCAGCTATGACTATATAATTTTAATCCAGTCACATAAGGTAAATATACAGCTTGCTTTAATAAAATGAATTGCTACTGACTAATATATTTTTTTACATGATGAAAGCTTTGTACAGTAAATGATTGATCTGATTGAAATCAGTGTACTGAAAAATATTTTTTGGCTTCAGTTTGCTTTAGTTAATGGGATTTACTTTTTTTAAACCAAAAATATTTATTAAAAGACTTTAACGGATGAATTCCTAATTTTACTGAGGTAATCGTGATAACCTGGAGGTTCTAAATTATGCCTATATGGTAGTCACTAGCCACATGTGACTATTAATCACTTGAGATATGGCTGGACTAATGAGATTTATTTAATTTTAGAATGGACCTCCCAAGGAACATGATGCAATTCAGGGTGCTGCAGCTTTAATGACCTGTTTGTCTTGTCACCCATTCAGGAGAAGACACCTAGTGTGTCACAGTCTAGGGATACATTATGCAAGGACTATTCCCTTTCTCTACTCCTACTTACCATATCTATTTTCACCACCACTCTATCCTCTTTCTACTCTTACCTATATTGCAAGGTCTATACTGACTCACTGCTTCTGCTGACTGACATGTGTGTATAAATGTGTGTGTGTGCATGCACATGCCTGTGTGTGTATTTCTTCCTTGCTGTAAACAGCTATGTCACTCCCATTCAAACTTACCCAAAGGATTCCTTTATTCACCGCTGAGTACAGTGGCTCCTCCATTAGTGCGACTCAAGGGTACTAACCACAACTATTGCATATATTTACCTCTAAGACCAGACCCTATATTTGGGTAACAAACTTTGGTTAGAGAAACTTTTGCTTCTCCTCTAACAGTATCTTGGGTCTCACCTTCAGCAAACCCATCCCTTACTAACCTCACCTCCCCAAGTTGTGTTTCTAGATGAACAAGGAGATTCCAGCTATTCAAACACCTGAAACTAACTAGATCAAGTTTATTTTCATAGATAAAAGAGCTTTCAAATGTATCAACAGCTCAGAATCTGTTTCCTCTCATTTGGCAGTGCCCAGAATTCTTTCATTATAGAACACAGCTTTTCACTTTACAATTGAAAGCATTAGAGTACCAATTCTTGGCTGAGGAGGGAGGTCAATTAACCAATTGCTCAACTACCCTTAATCCTTGAATATTGATACTTTCCTGTTTCCGAGAGGAGTTGGACACTAGGAATTGGATGGGCCAAAAAAAGAAAAAATAGAGAAGGGAGTAGATAGCCTGTGATGTGTAGGAAAAAAGTGTTGAAAAGAAAGGCTAAGAATCAGTGAACACAACTTCCAGTATTTGAGAGATTTTTTTCATTATTTACCTCTAACTTTATGCAAAAGAAAGTAATTTTATGAATATTGTGGTTTTCCTCATACACATTCATACTCATGCCTAGTTTAACACTGTTATTAGGACCCTACATGACTGTTGACAGTGGTTGATGTGTTTTGTGAAGTTTATTTTTCCTAACTCAACCACATGCATTGTAGAACAGTTTTATTATTTGGGGATTTTCCAGGCATCAGTGAACTTTCACAGTCTTGCCAGAGAGTTATACCCACTGCTAGACTCTGTGCTGCTGTTTAGTCCCTAGAGACCCTAACTCACGATTGTGATGAACCTTATAGTCATGACTTCTTGCAATAGAATCTAAGAAGAAGAAAGCAAACTGTCTTAAATGCCTGAGTGTCGTGCCAAAGATTGACAGGGATCGGTTTTGCTACCTAGGAAGCTTTTTGGAGTCTCAGTGATTTGTACAAAATATAGAATATGTTAACACATCTTGATGTCCATACCGCTAAACATGCTTGGGTGACCTCTAGAGATATTTGAGAAATAGACCACAATTCTTTACTGGATAAAGCAAAAGCCTGCCAGTTTTAGTGGGGCCCCAAGCAAAGACTTTCTAGCTGGCCCGAGGTACAGAACGAGTGACTTGGTCAACTGGCCCTGAAAAAACAGCATATGCCCTGTTGCTTGAATTATCGGAGGCAGAAGTATCATGGAGGAAGATCCAAGACTTTAGGGGCAAAATTATGCCTGCTTTACCAGCTTTTTTTGTTCTTGGTAAGAACCTGTGGATCAGTTCACAGAGACTGAATTCCTGGCCCCGGAAACCATGGGAATACCTGATCCTAGCCACTGTCACTGGAGAAGGAAATGGCAACCCACTCCAGTATTCTTGCCTGGAGAATCCCAGGGACGGGGGAGCCTGGTGGGCTGCCGTCTGTGGGGTCGCACAGAGTTGGCCACGACTGAAGCGACTTAGCAGCAGCAGCAGCAGCAGCAGCAGCCACTGTCATAAAGTGGATACATCTGTTGTGCCTAGCCACAAAGTCTGGTATACTCAGAAGCTCTTAAATATCAAGTAAAAAGTTACCTGGACAGTCTGAGCAAGTTCCAAAGGCATAAGTAATTTGCATAAGTAGCTAACTCATGCTTCCAGAGTGCCTTACTCCTTCCAAATTACTTCTCCTTCAAACCACATCTGTGGCTTGATGGGGAATTCCCTATGACAAATTAACTAGCTGGGGGGGTGGGGTGGGGGCTCAAATTGGAATTATAGAGAGTGCTACCTTATAGCAAAAATGAGCTCTTACAGCATTACAGCCCCAGGAAGAACCTCTAAGGTAAATGAGAAATGGAATCGTTTTACCCAGAGGGATTCAAATAATGTTAAAACAATGTTGATCACTGGCTCCTAGAAAAATTCTTTCTCCTAACCTCTCTGATATTATTCTCTTTCGTTCTGTCAAATTTCTAGTCAGCCCTTCTCTGTCCCTTTTGAAGACCAACCTTCCTCTGTATATAATAAATATATGAGTCTATCAGGTTTAGTTATATACTCTCTTTTCTTTCCATGTTACATTCAAATGAGGCAATTTTACATGGCTTCAATTCGTATACATACCTCAGTGATTCCTTCATTTCCATCTCTAGCCTAGAACTCTAAGCTTTAGATCTATATACTTTTTAAAATTGTGGCAAAGTATACATGACATAAAATTTACTATATTAATTATTCTAAAGTGTATAATATAGTAGCAATTCCATCACAATTATCCATCTTCAAAACTTTTTCATATTTGTTGTTTCACGTCTGTCTTTTTTCACTTAGTATAGTATTTTCAAAATTCATCCATGTTGTAGCATGTATTAAAATTTAATTCATTTTTAAGGTGGAATGATGCAACATACACATACTATATTACCCATTGACAGACATTTGTGTTGTTTCTGTTTTTTAGCTGTTGTGAATAATGCTACTATGAATGTTGGTGTTCAAATATCTGTTCTGCTGTTCAAATATCTTTTATTTGAAAGCAGATGTTTCTGTTTTCAGTTCTTCAGTATGCATACACAGGAGTGGAATAGCTGGATCATACAATAATTCTGTTTGATTTTTTGATACATATACTTTGATACATTTCCCTTTACATTTGAATGTGACATAGACTCTTCAAAATAAATAAAATAAAATGTATAAAATATTTTGTTTTTTCCCCAAATATGATCTTTCATTAGTGTTCCCTTGGAGAATATCACTGCCAAGCAGGCAGGTATACAAACCATGAAATAAAAAGTCACTCTTAATATAATCCTCTTCTTCACCTTTTGTATCATTGTCTTTTCAGTTTCAACTCTGAAATATTTCTTAAACCCACTTATTTATTTCTATCCTGATCACCATTTCCCTAGAAAGATTTTTATTATCATTTTGATTACTGCAATAGCTTCCTACTGGTTTACTCACATCCATTCTTACCTGACCTCCTTAAAAACACTGCTCTACAATGCAGTCAGAAAATTCATATCATAATCATGTCACCCATCTGCTGAAAAATACTCAGTGGTATAATATTGTTAGGATAATGAGCATAATTCTTACTATGGCTGGCAAAACCCTGCATGATCTGGCCTCCACTTCCTAGACTTCATCTGTCACAAAGCTACCTCTTTCTCTGATCTCCCATCATACTGAGCTTCCTTGGGTTTTTAATGGATCCCCTACCTGGGTTATATCGTGAATGATACTCACTCTAACTAGGATACTCACTCTAACTAGCTCTACTTCACCTCTAAGATCAGGTTAAACTTCTTTTCATAGGCTTTCATTAATGCATTTCTCTTTTTCCTAACATCATACTATAGAAATATTTCTGAGTTTTATTATTTTTTAATTAAAATCTATCTTACCCATTAAGTCTCAGGAGATAATCACCATGTCTATTTTTTCAAAACTCTGTTTATCTAACAGATAGAATAGTTCCTAACACAGAGTAAACACTCAGTGCTTATGGGATAAAAATATGAATTGATTTATGTCTCTATGGAATCACTAGAATTCGAGCTTTTCTGATAAGAGTCTAGCATTGCCTTATTCATATTGGTATCCCCAACATCTAGTATATTTAGGGATCAGTCATGTTTGCAGAACTGAACACCATGATTTCAAGTTCAACAGAACTTTAAAAATTATCCATAAGCACACCCTTGTCCCCAGTTATATTTCTACCCCTGTCTTTAAGAAAATCTAACAAACTGTCCCCTTTCCTTTGTAGGGTGGTTGGCTCACTCTTTCTTTTTCCCAAAGGAAAGGGACATTTTATTTAAGCAGGAAATTAAGACAAGAAAAAATTCCGAGGTGAGCTGAAAAAAGAGAGGGGGTCTAGGCAAACTCATCCCAGGATGAATGCAAACTATTTCTAATTGTCTCGATTTCTTGAAATGGAGAAAAATGCATTAACAAAATCAGTAGATGAATGCTGAATGCCAAGAACTACACTGATTTCCTCTAGTAAAGGAAACACAGCAACTACAGTTGGAGTCACTGCCTCATTAACATTATGGTAGTCTACTATCCTTCTCTAAGCCCCCAAAACATTCTGTGCTGACCAAAATGAAGTGTTGACAATTACCACTCCTGCTTCTTTTGATTCTTTCATGGTGGTTGAAATTTCCTTTGAAATCTGACCAATGAAAATTCCTATTTGAGACTATCATGACATTTGTATCTTCAAAAATTAGTGTTAATCAATACCTTTTACAGTCATACCTGTAATATTTGAATTTCACTTTCTCAGCATTTAGTGAGTCAGGCTAATCCGTATAAGTCTCTTTGGGAAGCCTAGAAAGAGATACAGAGTATTCGTATTTGCTCACTTTTGGTGTTATGAGTGACCTCAGTAGTGTTGCAGACTCCTCTGGGCTTGGGAACTGACTCGAGATTGGAAATGGGGTGGAACTCTCTTCCATGTTGCCTTAAGGCAGGTCTAAAGTTTTATTGCATTTTGCTCTTCATTTGATTGTACAAATTAA